>JAJLSV010000040.1:0-554863 GCA_030567775.1 Ogataea nemodendra
CTACTCATAAGTAGAATATTAACTCAGACTTTGTTCGTCTAGGACTGTGATTAACCTTGTTTAATACACGGGGTTGACTCAGAAGAACATAACATTTACACGCGTGATACTGGACACGTGATTTTATTGGTTGGTAAAATCCTTACACCACACTTTATAGTCTGATAATAACGCCTGCTGACAAATCGCTTAGTCAGCCAACTTCAGAGCTCCTTGCAGTGAATGGCATCTTAACGAGGTAGATTACGATGAAAGAGTAGTTGAAGAGAAGGAGAACAGAAGACCAAAGACATAGTGGCCAGTACAGCTTTGAGATCTAACAGATTCACAGTCTTAGAAGAACAGTAGACACCATTTGGTTTGAATATGCAACTTCGATAGGGGTAAATCAACATGAGAGTAAGAAAAAAAGCGTTGATCGGTAAGTTAAGTTTGGAGGAAATATTGGGCAGATAATGAAGGACTAACAAAAGGACAAACTGGGTGACCACAAACAGGGTTTTTACTGGTAATTGTGCTTTCTGCGTATCTTGGGTTTGCAAATATCTCTCTGCCTCATGACAAAGCGCTTCATTTTACTATGTTCTTCATAATGAGTTTCCTGTTCTACTGGATTTTGGACTCGAACTCGCTGAAAAATGTACGGAATTTTGCGTTTATTGTTTGCACTATGGTAGGAGGAATAGGAAGCGAGTTTGTACAGCCAATGATTTCTCCGCTTCGAACCTTCGATGCTTTTGATATAGTCGCTAACGTCAGTGGATCGATTGTGGCTATTGTTGGATCAAATTATTATCACAGTTACATCATTAAAAGGAACAAGATTAGAAGAAGATCAAGGATACTGAATGCAGACATGGAGAGTCGAATTGGAATGTTACAGAATATTAGCGATCTTGACGAGGAGGAGGATGGCAATCAGAATGACGACACAGAAATCGATATACCACTAGGGATAATGCCACAGAAGACTACAGAGGAACCAACCTATGCGGTTATGCCGGATTGCACTAATCACACAGAACAAAGTCCTTCATTAGACAGATAAAAATGCAGATCAACCATTAAGCGAAGTATATAGGGTACATAGGTTAATTTAAAGACTTAGATTAGGAAGAACGAACCTAGATGTTCCACTCACATGATTTAGAGATTAATTCAGCCAATTTCTCCAAATATCTTTGATCAGTTTCATCGAAACCCCTTAGTTCAAGGCAGTCAATATCCAGAACCCCGACAATGACACGATCAACGGTGATGGGAATTACAATTTCGCTTTGAGTTTCTCCATCACAAGCGATATGCCCCGGGTATTGGTTCACATCAGGAACAAGTTGTGTTACTCTAGAACTTGCAGCACTTCCACAGACTCCTTTTCCTATAACAATTGTCTGACATGCAACTTTTCCATGGAAAGGTCCCAAAATCAGCTGTCTCTTATCTTTTGGATCCACCAAATAAAACCCTGCCCAATTGACTTTACGAAGAATACCTTCATTATAACAATACCATAACAAAGAACTGCAATTTGCTAAATTGCAGACCAAATTCTCCTGTCCTGATGAAAGAGCTTCATAAGAGTCCAGAAGTTGTTGCAATTGCTCCTCTTTGGAGCTAACCTCCTTGAAATTTGAGTAGTCGGCATGGTGTTTAACGACTCCTTCACCCATTATGAATAGTGTTATTTTTGAACAAAGTTTTGTTTTTTTGTGAATAATCACTCAAAAACAAGTATGAATCCTCCAACTTTCAATACGATATTCATTTCAACTAGCGATACATATATAGCGGTATTACTTTACTGGTTCAAAGAAATCATGATCCTTCTTCCAGTTCTTCCCATCTCGTAAATGTGGCTTTCATAATTCTGAAATATCTGGTGCATGGGTGTAATCTGATTGAGGTGATCCAGCACCATTGGAGAGTGTCAATGTGATTTCTAGGAGTCTTTGAGAACCTGCCTTGAACAGGGAGTGCAGCAATAGGAGGGGATAGTTCAAAGAATGTTCAGTAATGAGTTTCATTGAAATAAATTAAGAAATGGATTTAAGAAATGTGATATAAATTTAAATACTGGGGTTATACAGCGTTAGTCCAAATAGCGTTTTTGAACATTAATGATGAAACTTTCAATACCTCCAGGGCTTAGAGCTTCTATCTGCCTGAAATGGTCCAGACAGACGGCTCGTGGAGTCGTGCAATTTGGCCAGTCTAGGGATTCCGGATGAGGTCATATGGGAACTTAGGTTATTAATAGTTGAAGATCTCAACAGGTTCCGGGATTTAGGTTGTGCAGGATGTGTTCTGGATGTTATTTTGATCTCACTATTTTTGCTAAACAGGGTGGGTATTGTGGATGTGGATCTTGAAGGAGAAATCTGTTGCATTGTTTTGGATCGAACCATACTAGAAAGCTTCTTCGAAGTCTCAGATCGTTGCAATTGAGAAAGAGAGCTGATATTGGATGATATAGAATCGGATTTTTTCAGAGAAGATCTGGTTGGCAATGCATATGAAGGAAGCTTGGACCCTGAAGAAGAGGATGAAGAAGAAGAAGAAGAAGAAACACGCTGTGAAATATTAGGCTGTTGTCTCTGAGAGTTTTCTGAGAATTGTGTTAAAGAGCCAGAACCATTTCTGTTGCCGATTTCTGAGGCTGAAGAACCCGGCTTCACGTTGAATTCCAGTTTGGGTATGGAATCTTTAGAAAGCTTTCTCTGACTTTGTATTTTCTGTAGTTGTTGCTGCATAATCTTTTGTTTCTCTGTTTGAGGTCTAGTAGGACTACGAACAGGGCTGACAATTTCTTTAAATCCTCCCGATTGCGTTTTAAATCTCTTGGAAGAACTTCCTAAGTCATGCAGAACACCTCTCTTGTCACCCGGCGTTTTTTCTGATAGTATAGGAAGATCGTTGCTTTCTATGATCTTCCTCTCTGTCGACTTTGGTGCAGCTTGCGACAAATAGGGCTGTTTCCCAGTTCTTCTAGCAGCATAATGAGACGAAATCGATTCCATACGGTTGAATCGTCCTCTATGGTCCTTTGTAAATCGACTAGATGCTCGTTTGCTCATCTGCTCGTTTGAGGTTGTACTGTTCAATTTCTGGATATTGAGGAGATTCTCGGATCTCACCTGTTGGTAACGATCATTGAATTCATTTAGAACAGAGGAACTCAGTCTAGAAGAAAACAGCTTCTTCTGCAAATGTTCCATCTCGTTTCTGAATGACGCATTTTCCTTGTCTTGGTAACTAGTATCACATTCCAGATCATTCGGAGAGACTATTCCTGGCTCTGGAGAAATGATTTTGGGATACAATTTTCTACCATTAGTTGGTGTGAAACGGAATGAAGAAGAGGATGGTGTATTTAACCTGTTCTCGACGTTGTTTCTTGGGGGCGTACTTGTACCGATGAAGTTATTCATGTTTTTAGAGCCTGATCCCGTTATTAGATCGCTTGCACGGTCTGTTGACGGAAACCCACCAGGAACGCTGAATTCCCCAAAAGGCTTAAACTCTACCATCTCAGTTGGCTGGCTGCTTTTACCACAGTTCATGTAGGACAATTAATACGAATCAGTGTTAAGTGTCTTTATTAGCTACTCTTTCTTCATCTCCCAAATATCTATTCTGCAAACCATTTAGAGATGTTATAATAGGAGTCAGGCGGTTACAATTTATTTTCCTATTTAGGAAAACTGTAAACAATAAAATTAGACATTTGCAATACCAGAAATCGACGCAACTTTAAATGAGAGACGCCGATCGACCGCATATAATCAAAGTATCTGAAAAGTCAGGTGACCTGCTTACTGAAGTTATTGTTTTCGAAAGTCATGAAAATCATTAGCAAATAGTACTTTTGGTTGGGTCCTCCTTATTAGAGGACATGCAGAACGATACGAAGACTTTCTTGCAATAACAAGAAAAAACCCATATCAAACAAGAATAAAAAAATGCAAACAGAAAATCATTATAAAGTAAGGGAGTATTTCCATGAATCATAAGGAGCCGTAAAATTAATCAAACCATCGTTTCTCTCGATATTAATCAAGATCCCGCCTAATGAAAGGCTTTGAAGCTGCCGAAAGTTGAGTACAAAAAACCGAAGGTCATCAATTAGGTTATCCAGCATCATCTGAGTTAACCTGGGGATGTCTAAATTGAGATAACCATAATTCGAGATCGATATTGAATCCAATAATGGATATTTGAGAATATCCAATCCTGAACTGGTTTCAAAATTTGTCAATCTTTTGAACAAAATTCCAACTAGGAATTGGTAAACAGAACTGATACTGTGATCTCTCACATTCAGTCTCTCCGAATAAAGACTCAGTACATTTTTGGTTTCTTTGCATTTCTCACAGTCGCAGTTATTCAGGAGATAATATGTCGAATCCAGGGTGTCAGCAGAAAACACTTGCCCACTCTGATTAAACTTCAAGAATGGTTTCCAATTATAGAAGTAGTCAGCAATGATCAACGTTTCTAAATTCTGCAGTTCAAGAACCCGGGAGAAAAGGTCCAACTTCGAATTTAGGTAGAGGTCATCAATAACAAAATGCGTTTTCATCTCTGTAGAATTGAGGCTAATTGGGGGAAGTATCGCAAAGTTGTTCATACTTAGATTGACATATGTGATTTTAGATGAGTTCTTGCAAAATGATGAGAAATGATTGAGTAGACAATGACAAAAATTGGAATCACTGAAAGCATGCTGAGCCAAGAAGGATGAATTTTTTAGAAGATTATTCGGATTCAAATGAATAAGTGACAGTCTTTTCAAATTAGAAAAATTCTGGTAGAAAAAATCCATCAAATTCAGATTGAATATACTGTCAGATTCTTGAATGGTCTGCTGTTTGAACTTCAGTTCGAAAGATTCCAACCTTTGAAAGTTTAAACAACTAGAGATGAGCTCCAATGGACGTAAAATGTTGAGGTTGAGTGATAATCTTGTTAGGGATTCAAAGTTTAATCTTTGGGTCTCCAACTGGCGGAAGAAACAATTGGCTGACTCCGGATTTAAAAGCTCCAAAGATTGTAGATTGAGGAGGATATTATATAATTTTGTAGTCGGCAAGAATCCTGAATCTTGATACCTATTGGTAGTATTAATACAGATTTTCCTTGTTTCAATGGGAATATCGTCCAGCTCCGTTATATTAACCAGTTGATAACTTTGAAGTGGAACCGCAAGTGAACTTGAAGAGTCATAATTTCTATATTGATTGAACGCATCTTCATCATTTTCATACAACAGTTCAGATCTTGAAGAAGCCTTTAATTTCTTCGACTTAATGTACTCTTTATTGAGGTAGAGAAATTTGTAAGGAGTAGTCTCGTTCAACAGATTAAATTCCTTGAGTCCCAACAGTGGAGCATGGGGATTTGAGTATTTATATTCGATTAGTTGTCCAACAAACCAATCGAGTCCATCTATATCACTGCTATGTGAGCAGATTGAGAATTTTTGAATCAATCCTATGAGATGTCTATTACTAGCCAGAGCGCTAACAAATGCCTCGAATTTGGATGCATTAAGAACGACATATCTGGGTTCTATTTGCCATTCATCTTTGTCTGGTTGTAAATTGTACTTGCTGTCCACCAATAGGATGCTGGAATATAATTTTCGATTGGCATAATAGTTGAGAAATCTATTGGTTCTGCTGAGATTGACAAGATCCCCCCTGATGTGAAGCTTCTCCACGATCTGATTTATCACGTTGTCGGGATATGCTAGAAGATTGTCGGGAACTACCATTTTCTAGATCACTACTGAAGATTTAACTAGTAGTTATGATTGATTTCTCGTATTCCAAATTGTTATAAGAGCTATCAGTCTTTATATAGTTTCATGAGTCTTGTTTGATTGCCCCCCCAAATGTATTTAAATACATTATTTTTGACGCCGCGTTCTCCTCACATGACCGTCCCGAGTTCTCAGGGTCCCCTTTACCTTTTTTCTGGCATGGAAATGCTGCCTGGGACAGAAATCAGACACCTCGGCTTCAACAGGATCATAAGTGATGTGGCGGAGAGGGGAGGGGTGAGTAAAATGCCTCATTTGAGCCCCTCCAAACTATTTTCCTCGAGAACTCGTTGACTATCATTTGACACCTTCGGACCTAGAATCACGGCTGGTAATGCCGCGTTATGCTCAAGGGCTAACAGATTATGGCGGGGAGACGAATGACTTGTTGGGAATCTTTTTGTGGGGAAATTGCGGATTTCTAGATTTTTGGTGGCGGAGCCCTGTTTCGCAGGGAGTCATGTGAAAAATGAAAATGTAAGTTGTGACTCACGTGGTAGATCGCTCTATCCGTTGTAGAAAATAATCGGGCTCCCTCCACTAAAAATTCTCTCATCAGCCACCACAGAACCGATCTGTCCTAATATAGATCTACACAGTATCTCCGAAATATGCAACGTCTTTTTAGGCCCGTTTTTGTCTGTTTAGGTTCGCATTTTAATGTGTGCATTGTGGAATATTCAGATTAGGCAGAAACTTGAACAGGGTGAATTTTTTGGCTTCGAGTCTGGTGCGATGAGTACTGTTAAGGATTTTGATAAGACTATATATGATGGAAACCCTGGCAATCTGTGACTTGTAGAGACCAGACGCAAAGTTCACGTCAAAGAATAGCATATCATAACCAATACGTAAAATGACCAAATACGTCGTCATAGGAAGTGGTATTGTTGGACTCTATACCGTTTACAATCTGATTCAGAGAGGTGTTAAGGGAACTGAAATCAAAGTTCTCGCCGAATATTTACCTGGAGATCAATCCATAAACTACACTTCTCCATGGGCAGGAGGCAACTTTTCGTGTATCTCTCCTGATGACCCGCAAACTCTTCTGTTTGACAAGCTCACTTATACAACATTGGATGCTATCAAAGCAACATTGGGACAAGGGTGCGGACTTGATAACAGACCATGCATGGAAGTCTGGGATTATCTTCCAAATAGTGATAAAATTGCATCATTACGCACCTATCTCAAAGATTTCAGGATACTGGAACCTTCTGAACTGCCAGAAGGAGGAAAGTTTGGAATCAGATACTCAACTTGGAACTTTAACTGTCCCTTTTTCCTATCGAACATGCAGAAGTATCTTTTGACCAAGGGTGTGACATTCGTCAGAGGTAAGGTTGAGCATGTGGATGATGCATATATCTCTCCAGATACCACCACGGTCTTCAATTGCACTGGGATTGGTGCACGTTTTCTCAAAGGTGCCGAGGACGAAAAAGTCTATCCAGCTAGAGGCCAAGTTGTGGTGGTAAAAGCTCCTCATCTAGGTGAAAATAGACTGAGATGGGGAATCAAGGACGTGACCTACATTATTCCTCGTCCAGACTCGAAAGACCAGGTTATTCTAGGTGGTTATTTACAAAAAGGAAATTGGTGTGGTGATACTTGGAGTCACGAGACAGAGGACATTCTTCAGAGAACAACAGCCTTATATCCAGAGGTAGCTCAGAATCTTGAGATAATCAGGGTAGTGTGTGGGCTGAGACCTGCTAGAGAAGGTGGCGTCCGTATTGAAAAGGAATATAGAGGTGCCCACCGTGCTTTAGTTCATGTTAGTGGATTGGCTGGATATGGATACCAGGCTGGATACGGGGCCTCCAGTACTGCTGTTGATCTAGCATTAAAAAAAGATTCTAGACTTTAGACTCTATTCTTCGTTAATCACTATATAATCGTAACGTAAAATCAATGTCTAAACAACTATCTACAGTAATATTTTCATTAATAGAAAACGTCTATCTGACCATTAATCCGTCAAAGAGACGAATCACATTATTGCTCTCCTGTTTGTAGACCCCCAAGATCCATTGGAATGTCATTTCCAAAGTTGGACTCATCTCCATAGGTAGAGCCAGCATTGTCCAGATCAAGTAGATAGCTTGGGAAATGAAACATATTATGCAGCCACTCTCCGCCTTCCGCGTTCAGGTCATCGAAGAGAGAATCCTCACTCTCATGGCTAGTTATGCTTTCATTCTTGCACATATTATCAAGTAATATATTATAAACTGGATTAGATTCTGCCGGATTTCCTGCCGGATTGGTTAACACCGACTCTACATTGATGGACTCCGGATAATCTTCCCCACGCTGTTTTGCTGGATCGATGTTATAATGAGTTGTCTCAGTTTTCAGAAGGTCGGGTATACTAGAAGGTTCTCTAACAGGATCATATTTCATTGGGGATTTAACAGACGCCTGTCCATTAGCAAAATTCTCAATGTTAACCGCATTTTGTTTATTTGAATTAGCTCTAGCACCTCCAGTTCTTTTGCCAGGGCTATTATGTAGGTCTTTCTTAAATTCATCCATGAAATTACCGACATCCAGGTTCAGATTGCTATTATTCTGCTGTACTTCAGTGATTGCTGCGTACAGTGTGCACTTGGTGACCTGGTTCAATAGTAGAAGCTTTTTATTCGTGGATGCGAAGCGTGAAGCTACCGGAACAAACAGATCCCTGAAGACCCGAAGCAATAGATTAACGTCATCCTGCACTTCAGGATATGTTGAATTTTGAATAATCTGAGTAAATAACGCGATGAACGCACAGAATGGATAAAACATACAGTAATTGACATAGTTAACAGCCTGATGATTTAAATTAGAGGACAACAGTAAAATTGATCTCACAGCATTTAAACCCACACATTCGATTTCAAGTTCATATGCCTGGCTATTTGAATGTAAACTGAGTTTATGTGACTCCCAGCAGAGCCTCATTCGCAACCTGGATATAACCAGCTGCAGATAGTAATACCTCAGATGAAAATTCAACACCAAAAATTCGATATATTGTTCTGACTTGTCATCATGAAGATCTAGTGTTGGAACAACTTTGTTTCCTGGTTCGTAAATACGTAAGCTAGGTCTAATTTTCAATGGAATAGACATTCTCCAACATTCAATTTCATCTAAAAAGCGGTTAATAGCATCAAGTACCTGTGATCTAGTCTTTCCTTTCATTGATGTCGCAGAAAATAATTCACTGTAGGCCAAGGAAGTGATCACAGACAAATCATATGTTAGGTAGAGCTCGCAACGGCACACAGTTTCAGGACTCTGTATTAATTTGGATAACTTTGCGCAAATAGCCTGCTGATTGCGTTCTTTGCGGAGTTTTCCTGGGAATCTTTGATAAGGAAGAATCCATATGTCCTCAAATCCAGGCGGAGCTGGAGTAGTAATATCCATATTATTCAAAATCGGAGGTCTGCCAGTCTTAAGGCATAACTCCATATCCACGATATAGCAGGCCCAAAACAATAATATTCTCAGACTTCTCTCTTTTTCAGGCAATCCGATATAGCTTTCTTCTCTATTCATTCCAAGTTCATGGGCATGTCTTATAGCTGTGGTTAATATCATCTGTGGAATATTCATCATTGTGTTACTGTAAGTATATATGACAAGCAGGAACATTCCCTGTATTGCCATGATATCGTCAACAGCTAGACACGACTTGTGATAAAAATAAATGCAGTTGTCAAGCAGCTTCTGTTCTTGCTGACGAATATTTTTCTCAGTTATGTCAGGGTTTATAACTTCACTAAAAGTCTGGAGGTCAACACAGAAGGTACAAGCTAACAACAGCACAGAATTTAGAAGCAATAACTCAGGAGCTGAATATTTTGGAGGTTTTCCTCGTTTTTCTCTATGATTACAGTATTCCTTCATTCTTGCCGAAATAGCGTGCAAGTCGAGAAACACATCGTCTGGAATTATGTGAGACAGAATGGTGAGACAATAATCAATGAATTCTCTTGGGGGAAGGTAATTTGGTTCCCCCTTCTCGAATGGCTGAATCCATACAAAAGTCTCCCGTTCAAGTTTAATAGGGTGACTCAGTAGATTTTTTAACGGCAGCAACGCTGATGAATTCTTCATGAAAGTACCAAGCCAAGAGAGACCTTTAGAAGAGAATAGCGAAAACGTCATATGGGCTGGATAATAACGGTTCTGCAAAGTATTACATTGATGTCCAAAATGATTCAAGGAATCGGATTCATTATTGTCTGTAGTTACTTTGCCTTCATCGTCATCATAAACTGATTCATCATTAGACATGCTTCCTTCTTCTTCAGTATCATCCAGAAGGTTTTCATTGACATCTAACGAAGTATCTGGAGCCAACCTCCTCATCAAGATCTCCATCATGGACTCCATTCTAGACAATCGTGGCTCAATACCTGCCACTGAATCAACCTTGTCGACCGGTTTAGACACCCTCCAACTGGACTTTTCTGCGACTTCTGGAACTGAAGACACATGGCTGGCATTTTTGCTAGCCACAGACGTTCTTCGAGTCCCCACACTATAGCCGTTACGTCTGGAGCTGTGAAGAGAGCTTTTAGGTGGTGTCCGTTTCTTGCAAACATAATTATACGAGCATTGAACTTTGTGAGTCCGACAGTTTTGACACTGTGTCTGGCCGTCACATTTCACCTTCTTGCTTCGACAAAAGTCACATGCCTTAGATGTTCTTTTCGATCTCTTGTTGTCCTCTTCTGTGACAGCTCCCATTTTCAAAGAGTGCTTATTACCTAATCCTCGGGACGACATGGCTTTGATCTTAAGCAATTATCACCGCTGTTGGGTCTCAATAACTTTTTATCCACCCACGACTCCTCTATAATATACATACACGCCACCCAACCGTAATTCACCAAGTTCTAGTCTCTTTTAGCCAGTTTTAACGACACCTTTCTGAATTTGCCCTTATTCGATTCAATTTTAGTTTATTCGACCCGGTAAGCCTCGCTGATTGCACAGCCGTGTTTATTTCATCCAGGTCTCAAATTTAGAGATTGTAGGCATTCTAAGGGAATATAAAGGAAATGCTCAAAAGTAACAGATCCTACATTACTCATACTACGTCAGAAACCATAGGATGCTATCAGAATATGCACAGAGGTTTGATCACATTTCTGAACTTTGTTGTTCGGCATAAAACCGCTTGGTAACAGCTATTCTTCCCCAAAAATAGCGCTTTGCAATACTTAAAGGATCACTGAGAGGAAACATTAGAGTGGTATTATTAATATTTTGGAGCAAGTCTATTGGCTGGCATGCATTATTAGTGTACTAAACATAACCCCATCAAGAACAACTCTGCAAGGAAGGATAACCCTAGATGGAGTGAACTTTTAGGGAGCATTATTATTGGAGAGAATATCAACAGCAAATGGCATTGTGGAAGATGCAAGAGGGCCCGACACAAACGGAGCTGGTCATACCCAGGACCGAAACCCTTGTGAAGGTTTCCGGATCAGGCAGGTTCTCTCCGTTATTAATACCTCTATGAGTATCGGAACAGAACTCGTGAAGATTCGGAACTTGCAGTTTGATCTAAAACAGTCTCCATACAAGTATTTTGGACATCAGATGGGAACCGTTGCGATAAACAAGATCCGGATCGTTTGGCGGTTTTGATCCGGAAATCAACACACCATCGAGTCTCTGAGTCCAACAGGAGTCATTGAGAACGGCCTCCGTTTAGTTGTTGTCACTGACAAATTGCTTCTGCAGACTGTCAAATGATAGCAACTGATGGCACTGCGGCACGCCACGGCTGACATAAGCGACACAAGATTACATAATCACCGTGCAAAGATGTTATAGATATTGAATTGTCCCGAATAGGCAATTTGTTTATGTTTACCGTTTTTTTGTAGTTCTCAAAGATTTTTGATAAGTAGCAGTCAAAGAGACACAGAAGACGAACTCATCTGGACTAGAAGGTTGTCTGATATACGAGTAGAGCACTGGGATATTTTTGTTAACAGTGAGCATGCTAGCTTCAGACAGCACCGTCAGGTCATCGCCTAGAAAGACGCAGTCGTCTCTTTCGAACCCATCGACTCCAAGTTCCGGGATCCCTCAATCGAGTCTTGGAGGATCGGACTATTTAGACTCCACCAGAAAGAGACAATCCAAAAGAGATGATCAGATCAGAAAGAAGATCGAAAACGACCTTAGAAAGAAGAACAATGTCAGTTTGGTTTCAAACCTAGGATCTCCTAGCAAGAGAAATAGGGATGCCCAGAATCAACCAGGAACTGTTATGTCTTTGAAGCCATCTGAGGCTGTGATTTGCAAGCCTACGAACACAGTATATGAAGCTGCTCAGCTCATGTCAGTTACCAAAGAGAATTGTGTTTTGGTGGTTGATGATAATCAACTTTTAATTGGTATTTTCACGGCCAAAGACCTGGCGTTTCGTATTGTTGGTTCCAACCTGAACGCTAACCAAACCACCATTGACCAAATCATGACTCCAAGTCCTATGTGTGCTAAGGTGACCACCCTTGCCTCTGAGGCTCTTTCATTAATGGTGAGCAAGGGATTCAGACATCTTCCTGTGATCAATGATGGCAACCAGATTGTCGGAGTCTTGGATATCACTAAATGCTATAATGAGGCCATGACCAAGCTTGAGAGAATGTATGAGAGTTCCAAGAAGCTGTACGAGGCTATGGAAGGTGTTCATGAGGAATTAGGTGGAGTTGGAAATCAACCTCTGCAGGTTATTAAATATTTCGAAAACTTGAGAGGCCTTATGAATGGTCCAACTTTGAGTTCTGTTATCTCAGATTCTACCACTCCTGTGTGCTGTGACATCAAAAAATCGGTGTATGACGCTGCTATCTTAATGAAGGAGAATAGAACAACCGCTGTTTTAGTTAAGGATTCGAAGAACAACGATGAAGTGACCGGTATATTCACCTCTAAAGATATAGTTCTCAGGGTAATTGCTGCTGGAATCGACCCAAGAACTTGTTCTGTTATCAGAGTGATGACTTCTAAGCCATCGTATGCCATGGCTAGCTCAACTATACATCAAGCTTTGAGACAAATGTTTGATGGAAGGTACTTAAATCTTCCTGTGGTAGATGACGAGACTAATGAGATTGCAGGTGTGGTCGATGTCTTGAAATTGACATATCATACTTTACATCAATTACAGTCTATACAATCTGTAACTAGTGGTGATTCTGACGTAGGATCTACTGAAGAGAAAGAAGGCCCAGCATGGAATCAATTCTGGACCTCTCTAGATGCTGATACTGCTTCTCTACACTCAGTGGGAAGCAACGCTCTTGGGGATGTGACACAATCAGAGCTTGCTCAGTTCAGTGTTTCTACTCATGATGTTGTCAAACCGTCAGATTCAATTTCATTTATAGGAGCCCATGAATCTGCTTCCAGTTCGGGAAAGGCTGCTCCTGTTGAAGTCGACTTTGAAGAAACTTTCTTCTTCAAATTCAGGTCACCTCAAGGTAGGACACACAGGGTCAGTTGCAAGCCTAGTGAGGGAATAAATACTCTGAGGCAGTTGATTCAGTCTAAACTCTCTAAGCAGGAGATGAGATCCTTGTTGGAGCCTGGCCCAATTGATGATGGGGAAACCAAGAAGACCTTTGAACCTGTTGACCAGTTTGCTATTTCATATTTTGATGATGAAGGCGATCTAGTTGCGATCACTTCAGATCAGGATTTGAAGGATTGCGTTTTCCTTCTATCAAATTTGAGCAAGGACAAGATCGACCTGTTAGTTCATCATCCTGACGACAGTGTTGAGTCAAATTCTTCTTTGTTAGGAAAGAGACACAATAAATCTCAAGGTACGACGGCAGAGCACGATTTTGTTCATGAGTTGTTGCTTCCTGGAGCTCTGTTTGCTCTGGCAGCATCTATTGTGGTGGCTTTCTCTTTGTCAAGGAAGTAGTTCTGCTTTTTATAATTTATCTATATCTTTTTCTGAAACTTCCAGAGTCTGACACGAGTTCTTTCATACCTACGGACAGTCTATTTTGTGATCTACCCTAATTTACATAATTGTTGATACTTTAAACGTTGGTTAATATTGACATTAAATGGAGAATGACTCAATTATATACAGGGACTAGCGGTGGGAAGCCAATCTATAGACGGTGTTCTTTTTGGTAGTCTTCAAATTGTTTCTTTTCTAAAATATTAGCCTTTCTCAGCATCTTACGGAACTCCTTTCCTTTCTGCTTCTTGAATACCCACTTGCCGACGCTAACATTGGAGCCTTCGAAATCAGATGGGTCAAAGTGAACGGCATCTGGAACTTTTTCGTTGATTATAACTCTGTTAGGATCCAATTCCTTCACCAAGTATGTTTCCACCTTGGCGAGGGTATCAAGCTGCGAGAGCTTGATATCAGGAATCCTGACTCCAAACTTCATTTGCACTTGTTTAAGGATCTCGAATCTCTGAATAAGGTTATCCAAATTGATCTCTGAGAAGTTTGTTGATTCTGAGCTTGATGGAAAGTTGAAGGTATAGATTTCTTTAAGCATTTCGTTTATAATTGCTGTGTACTCTTGTGATTTGTCCGAAACCTGGGAAATTCTCTTACCGTATCTGTTTTCGTGGGGAATCCAACTGTGAACCACAAACCCTTGCAGGTTTCTCACTATCTCTTGCTTATCAGCCAATCTGGGATTTCTGGCACTGAGAATCTCTATTTTGGGTTTGAGCTCGACATTCTGTTCCTTTGACTCAATTTCTCTGATGACTTCAGACGTTTCCTTAGTCCGTTTTATAGGATCCGTTTGTTTCTTGTAGAACTTGAAGTAGTCTAAAATAGAAAGACTCCTACTAGAGTTAGAAAAAAGCCTTCTTTGTGCTTGAAAACCTTTGATCGAGCTTCTTGATAATGACTGCATCGCTTGTTGCTATAACGATCTATACAGAAACCTGCTTTGCTCTACTGTGTAGAACACCTCTTCTAAACCATTAAATGGTTCTCCTCCGTTTTTCACCAAATCGAAGAAAAGATGAAAAAACATTATACTCCGGGTAACTATTTGAAAAATATAAACATCCGTACACACCTAAAAATTGAAACTTTCGAAATTTTTAGTTGTGTAGAGATGCAAAGGTTTTTGTCGTGATAATAACACTCAGGGCTATTCGATAATCGTTTATATGTGATTTCTCTGCACTGAAGCAACAACTGATTTAGAAAGTTGCTTTTTATCAATACCTATGAGTTCTATTTATCTAAATGCTTCCCTATGATAACAATGATTCGGATGTTTTTCTTTGATTTTCGTAAATATGAGTGAAAAAACCTTGCCGGTTACGTTGGATTACGTAATCAGAAAGGTTATCAGGTTAGAAATTAGGTAATATATATGGTAATCCATATATAATAACTGCTACCGCATAAATAGTGAACTTGAACGTGTAGATAATGAAGAGCACGATCCTACAAAAGAAGGCTGTTGAATGGTGTAAAGCCTGTTACTAGACGATACTTCGTGATGACAGTTGAGGAGCTCTTAAATACAGACAGGCAACTGGTTAGAATTTTCCTTGTTCGTCATGGTGAAACAGACTGGAATATTATTAAGAAATTACAAGGACATCAGGATATACCTCTAAATGAGAAAGGACTTAAGCAGGCGAAGCTTGTGGCCCATCGTTTGAAGGATTTAGAGATTGGCCAGTTTATTTCTTCGGATCTTGATAGATGTGTTACTACGATGTCGGAGATTACAGCATACCATCAATCGAATCCTGACTTTAGTATTCGATACACCAGTAATCTTCGGGAGCGATCGATGGGACCAGTTGAGGGTATGCATTTAGACGATGCTTTAGAAAAGTATGGTATAGGATTTCGGGATATGGGTGAGACCAAAAAGGATCTTTTAGCCCGTTTGACTGAAGAATGGACAGGAGTTGTAGAAGATGCAGCTTCCGCTGGTCATGAAAATGTTCTTCTTTGCACCCATGGAGGAGTGATTGTGAATCTTACCAACTATTTGTATTCGGAGACCGGATACAGACTTGCCGATCATCTGACTGCAGATGCTCTAAGGGTTCCACACAACACTAGTGTGACGGTTGTCGATGTGAACAAGGACAATGTTCTGGATGGGATCATCATGGAATTTGGCAACACCAAGCATCTCGAGAAGAATCTGGAAGAGGTCGATCAATTGTTAGTTTGACCAGATGCATATTTATTAGCTTTTTGTTGCACTCTTATATCGACCTTCCATAAGATGACCAGCAGCCAAAGCGTGAGCATTGTTCAGCGACCAAAAATGCGGGCACTGTTCATTTATCTAAAACCTAAATAGGCGCACTGGTGGACAATACGCAGCTCCTAGGTACGAGTTGCATGCATGGACATTCTGGTGGCCCGATGAGGTATCATGGTAATCGAGGTCCCGTTTACGTGTTTCCTTAGTTGGAGACTGAACACGGTATCCAAGCGCAGTGAATAGAATTTATATATATATGGGTCCCCAACAATTAATGAATGAAAAATCTAGGGAGTTGTTAATAGGACGAGAAATAAAAATTTCCGAGCCAACTTGAAATGTTTTCATGGAGTTTGAATGTCAAAAGTGGGTAATCTGGTTAGATAGTCAGCTGAACTGTATATATCTAGTAGATGCTGAACTTCTAGCTTTGAGATAGGCATTTTCCATAGGAACCTGGTAATATTCTGTTGTGCCTCAGTTGTCCACGCACCTCCTTCATGTGACAATATACACGTGACCACACATGATCTGGGTCACGAGCAAAGGAGCACTTTTAGTGCATGGCGGTAACTTCGCATGCAGACTCGAGAATTGTTGGGTAGCTGATAAGCGAGTTCACGAGAGGACCATGACGGCGGTAGAGGGGTATAGGAGTCTGGATTCGAATGTCTGTAGGGGGTGATTCGGATGCAGAGTAGCAAGTGTTGTGAGCTATGAAAAGTGAACCAGTTGTTTAGGGTTGTGCTTGTTTTTGGTTGCATCAGACAAGATTTTGGCTGACGAGATCTGAAGGTCGTTTCCCTACAGAAAGGTTGCCCGAGGCTCGCGGAAACCCAACAGATCTTGTGAGACACTGAGCTGAAACAATTGCAGGGATAGCAAGTCGTTGGGGCCCGAGATGGAAGATATGGGGCGACCATTTGGCGCGAATCATGTGGTTTATTGTAATTGAGTCGTCAGTGCAGGGATCAGACAATTTGATAGTTGGCTTACCAAGGGTTTTTTGAACACCCCGCTTTCGGGGGCCATTTGAGTGATCCTCGGGGCTGCAATTAATTTGCCCCCGGCAAAAAAATCTTGTAGGAAGTGGGTTGGATTTGTTTATCTGGCTAACAAAGAGATTTTGGAATGTTGGTTACGGAATGTTTTTCTCTTGTTTTGCTTTATTAGTATAAAGGCAAAAACGGGACACCAGTGTATCGTCAGATATCACATAAACGTCAGCAATACCTGGAAATAGCATCACAATGGTATTCCAAGTCAACGTTCCAGTTGGAGAAGCTAAGGAAGGCGAAACAGCCCCTAGGAGATACTACAAGACAAAGGAGTCCGAGGTGACTCGGCCTAAGGGTTTCAAATGTGACAACATCTATGACTTCTTCATGGAATGTGCAAAAAAAGCAGGAGACGATCTTCCTATCCAGTCCTGGAGAGAATTGAAGGACGTCCATTACGAGAAAAAGATGGTGAAAAAGATTGTTGAAGGCGAGACTGTGGAGGTCGAGAAAGAATGGACCTATTACGAGTTGACAGACTACCAGACGCTTAACTTCGGCCAGCTCAGCGAGGTAATTCACCAGTACGGAAGAGGTCTTGTCAAGCTTGGTATCTCTCCCGGAAATACCGATAAACTACACATTTTTGCTTCTACCTCCCCAAAATGGATGAGATCTTTCCTCGCTGCTCAATCACAGGCCATTCCTGTAGTTACAGCTTACGATACTCTGGGCGAAGGAGGTCTCACTCATTCCATGGTGGAAACCGGAACTGTCGGTGTGTTCACCGATACCGATCTTCTCCCAAAATTGATCAATCCTTTAAAGACAGCCATGCTCGTCAGATACATTATACATGGCTCACCTATTGACCCTGAAGACAAGAGAGGAGGCGGTAGATTATATGAGACCGCCAAGAAGGCCGTAGATGAAATAAAGAAGATCAGACCTGACATAGAAATCTTGTCCTACGACGACGTATTGCAGCTCGGAAAAGATGCAACTGATATCCCAGTCTGCACTCCCAAGTCAACCGACGTCTCCGCGGTTATGTATACGTCAGGTTCAACGGGAAATCCTAAGGGTGTGATTCTTACACATGCCAATATCCTTGCTGGATTGGGTGGTGTCAGTACTATCATTCCTGACAAGTTCCTCACTAAAGAGGATCGTCTTATTGCCTTCTTACCCCTTGCTCACATCTTTGAGTTGGCTTTTGAATTAATCTGTTTTTATTGGCAATCGCATCTTGGTTATGCCAGCGTTAAAACTATTACAGACGCTTCGACCAGAAACTGTGACGGTGATCTCAAAACCTTCCAGCCAACTGTCATGGTTGGTGTCGCCGCTTTATGGGAAACCGTCAGAAAAGGTATTATATCTCAAATTGAAAAGCAGCCTTCTACCACTCAAAAGATATTCTGGGCAGCTTACAAAGCCAAGTTGTTATGTAAGAAATATTCCATCCCTGGTGTTCCTTCCTTGATCGACACATTGATTTTTAAGAAGATTAAAGCTGCGACTGGTGGCCGTCTCAGAATTTTGCTGAATGGAGGTTCACCTATCTCTCTCTCCACCCAAACATTTATCACCAATACCATTGCTACTTTGCTAACTGGATATGGTTTGACAGAAACAGTTGCCAACGGTGGTATAACTGACCCAGATCATTTTGAACTTGGAGTGATTGGGGCTATTCCTGGTAGTGTTACCATCAAGCTTATTGATGTTCCTGATGCTGGCTATTTCGCCAAGAACAACCAGGGTGAGATCCTTATACATGGTGCAACAGTTACATCAGAATACTACAAGAACACCGAGGAAACTAATATTGCTTTCAGCTACGACAAGGAGTGGTTCTCTACGGGAGATATTGGTGAATGGACTGCAAGTGGCCAGCTAAAGATTATCGACAGAAAGAAGAACTTGGTGAAGACTCAAAATGGTGAGTATATCGCTTTGGAGAAACTTGAAGCTGTCTACAGATCTAATAATTTGGTTTCAAATATTTGTTGTTATGCTGATGAAACAAAAGTTAAGCCTATTGCGATAGTTGTTCCTAACCCACCTGTTGTGCAAAATCTGTGCATTAAGTTAGGCATCACAAAGGCAGGTGATGACTTCCACCTTGCAGAGGTGATCGAGAACAAGAAGTTAGTGAAGGAAGTGACATCGGGACTGATCGAGACAGGAAAGAGTCATGGATTGAATGGAATCGAGTTGGTTCTTGGAACCGTTCTTGTTGACGACGAATGGACACCCGAGAACAAATTCGTCACCAGTGCACAGAAGCTTAGAAGAAAGGAAATCTTGAAAAGCGTTTCTTCTAGAGTTGACGCATTATATGCTGGTAACTAGCTGCCATCTTATCTCTAATGTTCAGGTTCAAGTATGACCCAATTATTTTATGACTTTCAGTATTATGTTACTACTAACAACTTTCATCACTGCTATTGTGATTTTCATGTTCAATCATAACAATTTTGTAGGTACTTTTCAACCTGGTTTTGATCTCTGAATAACATTTAATTTTAATGGAAACTTATCTTTCAGAATTTTGTAACATAACTATGTCTATATAAAGTGTATATAATTGCTATGTTGCTGTAACCTCATCTGAAAAAATGAATTCTTCTAATTTAATCAGAGGAACAAATCCATTTCACCAATCATCAATTCATTAAACTTTTGGAAATTGTCCAAATAGATATGATGGCCACTATCTTCAACCACCATCATATCTGCTGCAAGACCCTTTTGTCTCAATAATTTACAGGCATCCTTGCCGCCTAATTTGTCCATCCAATCATAGCTCCCATAGTACCATGTACTATCACATTGCAAGTTCTCGAGACGGTACAACAGGGGGGTACGTGGAACTGCACCTGGTGCCAACATGTAATTCAACATATATTCTCCTGATCCTCTGGCATTGAAGATGGCATAGGTATACATATGCATAAGTTTTTGTTCTTCTTGATTCAGAACACTATGATCTTTAGAAAATCTTCTAGATGTCCAGCCTGAGACAAGACAGGATCCGAATGGACCAGCATTTCTCACCAGAGAAAATGGAGAAATGTTTCTGTTCCACAAATTGGCAAACCAAGGGGGTATTTCAGGCTCTTTAGAGCTGTATATTCCTGCCGGCGAGACGAGAAGCAATTTCTTGAATAACTCTGGATATTTGAAATTTGTTAAACAAGACAAATAGGCCCCCATAGAATGTGCTATCACCAACGTGTTATCTTGGGCCAGTCCTCTAGCTTTGAACCAAGAGTTAAGAGATTCCACGAACCAAGACTCTATTTTTTCGTAATTTTCGTATGGCTCGTAATAAGGGAACTTTGGACGGGAAGAACAACCATAGCCTAAGAGATCAATAGCATGTATATGCCAGTTTGGTCTGGCTTCGGCCAGAGCCTGCAAATTTTTGACGAAGAATCCCAACCCTGCTCCATATCCATGAATGAACACCAAGTGCTTATCTGTGGTGGAAGCATTCGTTGGCGAGATATAAAACTCATTTATACAGTTATCTTTCTCGTCCACTGGAACCTTGATGACCTGCGCTTTATGAGTTTGCGTGGGATCTGGGTAGAAGGGAAGAGTCGACAGAAGATCATCTTGGATTTCATCGAGTTTTCTTCGGCGTATATAATGACTGAACGATTCGGATACCGGAAGAGGAAAAGCATTGCTCAAAATCTTGGAAAGAGGAACACCAGAAGGTGAAGTGGAGGCCCTGTAAGATGTTCCTGTAGAAACCTGTGATTCCGAAGATGAGTTTCTATTGTCATCAGAACCAGAAACCTTCACCGATGAGGTCACCGGCTTTCTGATATGTGAGATACTCTGATATGCGGCAGCAAACGAGGAAATAAGCTTTTGATTAAGATTGAACTTCATCCTATTTGAAACGATAATGTTGAGCTGGCTGACGTATATTATATTTCAAGAATTCACCGAATATTCTGTTTCTAGATATTCAGCATTGACAGAACCGAAAATTTCCACAATATTTATACTTTGGGACTCCCGAGTCGCTCTATTGGCCTCTGCAGTCCACTGACAGCTGTTGTACAGTCCAACCGAGGTTGTTATCTGGATCACCGATTTCCACTACGCTTTTGACATAGAATCTTATTCACCTCTGGAAATGTTGGGGAAGCGAGGAAAAACTCCCTTGCACAGCCGTGAAGCGAACACCCGTACACTGTCTAAATCACACAAGTGTCGTGTACACTGACGTTAACAGATAATCTGGATGGCATTCCCCTCAGGATCGAGGGAAGCGTGAAAAATTTAATCTATGGCAAACCAGTTGGCTAGCGGGAGTTGGGTTACAGATGGAAGAAGCAAGACTCTAAAGCAGATGTTATAGAGGGTGAAGGTCGCAGAAAATATATGGTTTGCAAGTAGGACGAATATTGACAGAATACTAGGAGACGACTACGAGAGATCCATAGACATTTGAGAAAACAAGGGAATGTCCGAATCGTCAGTTTCAAGATTTATGTCTAGTCACAAGGTGGCAATTGCCGTCACAGCGGTAGTTGGTGCAGGATCTGTGGCTGGTATGTTATACTACTTGAGTAAAAGTGATTCTGGAGCTACTTTGGGATCCGAATCTCCAAAAAAGAAGAAGAAATCAAAGTCCAAGAAGAAGAAGAAGACTGAGGATAGCTCATCCTCTCACAGCTGGCCATCCGACGTTTTTTCAATCGATCCGGAGACCAGTCTTCCTGATTTGAAGCCAGAAATCTTGGAATCCCTATCAGAGAGTGACAAGGACAAATGGGCATCGTCTCTTAAGGAAGCAGGTAACAGCTACTTCAGAAAGAAGGAGTTCCAAACCGCTATTGATTGCTACTCTGGAGCCCTATTATGTAAGATTGATCCTGTTTTCTATGCTAATAGAGCAGCTTGTTACTCGGCATTGGAGGATAATCAAAAGTCTATTGAAGATTGTTCTGAGGCCTTGAAAATCAACCCAGGTTATTCCAAATGTCTTTTGAGAAGAGCCCATGCCTACGAGAATGTTGAGATGTACGATGAGGCCATGTATGATCTCACTGCCTTAACTATCTACGGAGGTTTAAATGATAGATCTAATGAGTCTATTCTGGAAAGGGTATTGAAGAAATTGTCCAATAAGATCAATGAGGAGAAATACTCAGATCTGCCAAAAGAACTACCTTCTTCATCTTCTCTATCATCATTCTTCGGTGCATTTGTTTCGGAGTCAATCGATCTAGATGAATCCAAGTATGAGGCAAATACTCCTTCTAACTTCCTTGTCCAAGCTCTTAACAAGATGAAGACGGACACAAATGAAGGTTATCAAGAAGCTGATGTCTTGTTCAACCAGGCCGTTTCTAGCTATGAAACAGATTCCTCCAACACTGATAAGGTAATTGCTGCATTAGCTTTCGAATACAAAGGAGCATTTGATTTCTTGAAAACCGAAATCGCATCTGCTGTTGTTTGTTTAGACAAGGCTCTTGAGATTTCCCCTAGACCAAGAACTCACGTCATTCTAGGTTTGATTAATGCTGATAAGGGTGACTACATTTCCTCTGAGGATGAATTTTTGAAAGCTATCAAATTGAATCCAGAGGACCCTGATATCTACTACCACTATGGTCAAATATACTATTTGATGGGTGACTTATCAAAGGCTCAAACCAACTTTGAGAAGGCTAAGAGGTTGAACAAGCACAACGTTTATGCTTACATTCAACTTGCATGTATCGCTTACAGACAGGGTGAGTCCCTCTTGTGTGATGACTTGTTCAAGGAAGCCAGATTAAATTTCCCAACTTCTCCTGAAGTTCCAAACTATTACGGAGAGATATTGTTCGATAAACAAGATATACAAGGCGCTTTGAAACAGTTTGACACTGCTGCTAGATTGCAACAAGCCCTGCCTTCATTCAATATTGGTGCATTGCCTTTGATTAACAAATCTGCTATATACCAGAGATCTGGCGATATTGCGAAGTGTGTCAGCGTGTTAGAAAATGCATGCAGCCTAGACTCCAGGTCAGAAGTTGCCAGATTGAACTTAGGCCAGGTTTACTTACAACAGCAGAAAGTTGAAGATGCCATCAAACTTTTCGAAGAGGCATGTATCTTAGCTAGATCCAGCGATGACAGAACCCAAGCCATCTCATTGATGGAAGCTTCTAAGATGCAATTGAAAATTAAGCAAGATCCTTTGTTATCTGAGAAGGTTAACGAAATCATGAGAAGTGCTGGTATCACTGTTTAGACTTGACTAGGAATTAATGAATCTAAAATCTGGAACGAATAGATTGATGTTATAAGCAATTGAATTAATATGACAGTCTGAAAGATCTTTGTGTATTTATTCAATTATTTGTGCTTCTTATGGTTAACTTATTGTTGATAATTTTGCAACTCTGTATATAACTATGATTTTACTTCACCAGACATGAAAGTCCATGTCATTTTATTTACTTTTACTCTTCCCTTTTCGGATCGAGCCCAAGTGTTGTCACACTACTTCTAGAATGACAACGAGGCGCCGACTATCTGTACAACTGGAGTGTTGCGATCGACAGTAACGGTTCATCAGAGTGGCTAGCCAATAAATAAATAAATAAATATATTTACCTTCAACATCGAGTTAAAATAAATAGTAATAAATAAATAAGTTAATAGAGATGCAGGATCATTTAGTTCTAATGAACTTGAGAGGACCGTAGGAATGATAGAAGTTAGACGAATAGTCCTTCTTTTTGAATTTTCTAACTTTCGGCTCCTGGATATAATAGTCCCATCCGTGGGAGGTAGCAAAATTGACCGCGCCTTCCTTTGTGTCAAAATTCATTCTAGTTCCTTGCATGTAATCATTAGACGATTGATAACCGGTCAGATCATTTTCCCATCTGTATGCTTTGCCGTTAACCTCCCATTCCAATTTCCAGAACTTGGTGTTATCAGAACCCGATTGCGCAGCAGACTTTGCCTCTTTGGAGATTCTCACCAGTCTGTTATTTGGAGTGGAAAGTTCAGGTGGAGCACCACTAATCAATTCTTTCTGGTTGGTCGAATCTTCTAGGATTTGGTTGACAACAGAAACCGTGCTTTTGTTGTTCATCATTACAAGGCCATTGTGGAACAGTCTTTTACCACCAACAGCTCCTATTGTTGTGACTCTGGTAAGTTGAGAAAACGATATCATTGCTCTATATTGATCTCCACTATTTGAATATTCCTCAATCTCTTTCTATTGAACTTGTATTTCTTCCCAAGTCTTAAATCCTCCTTCTAAGTCCTTCCTCCTGGCCAATAATGTTCACTTGTTAACAAACAGGAAAATCATGATTCTCTCTAAATGACCCGTATGCTAGTTTGACAGTATTGGTGTAAGGATGTGAAAAATCAATTTGACTTCCTGATTGGGAAAGACACCAAAGATCAAAGAAAGGCTGGTTTATAAGAAAAGGGGAGATCGAAGGTAATTGTCGGTTACAGGAAGTGAAGTTACGACATCAAAAGGTATATCAGACATAGCTAAGGTAATAAGAGATCAGAAATCACAAATAAAATGTCCAACAAGTTCCTTTTATCTGCATTCAGAGATATTCTTCCTACAGAACCAGAACCTTATCCTAAAGAGTTAATGGACTATGCAAATCTTTTGTATCTCTCTTCGAAACAAAATTGTTCCCTAGCTCCGCAATTGGAGATAGCTAGATGCCATATCTGCTGTTATTTGACAGTAGAGAAGTTTAGCAAGAAATTGGGTCTTGCGGACCCGGTTATGAATAAGATCCCTATTCCCAAGAGGAAAATCCGTTCGGTTCTTGCAGAGTTCAAGAGTGAGTTAAATGGAAAGAAAGATTTGCAGAGATCAAAGAAATCACCTAGCACGCCTTCTAAAAAACGCGTGGTTCAGCTGGAGACTCCCAGAACGACTCCAAACAAGAAAGCCAGAGGAACAGAGACAAGTGCTGGTTCTAAAAGGGCAGCTCCGGAGTCGTTCTATGCCACCCCAGAATCGACACCTTCTAAGACCAGAGTTTTACAGACACCTGCACAAAAAACGACATTGAGTGGATCATCTATTAGAGAACAACTTCTGGCAGCAGCCAGCGACAAAAATGACTTACTGGAGGAGCAATCTGTGCAGTCGGTCAAGAGAGGCAGAAAGAAGGGATACAAAGTGAAATCCATGGCTGACAGATCATTGTACAATGATTCTATCATCACTACAGCACACCTGGTCTCCTTCTGCAATAGATTTTATCTTCCAGAGGACATCACAAGGAACATTTTAAAGACATACACAGATTATTATTACAGAACAAAGTGTCCATGGGGGCTGCTTTGCGGACTTGTATCGATAGCGTATTCCAAACTGAACAGCGACAAGGTTGATAAACAAATGGGATTCAAATCCAAGTTTCTGAAGAACCTGCAGGTTCTTCAGAACGGAGGATTGAAGTTCCAGGAGTTGATGCAATGGATCAAATTAGTGGAGACATTGTGTGGAAACGAGAAATGGATTCGAGATCTGAACGATTTGTATTCTCTAGAGTCAGAGATCCAACTGCCTTTTGGGATTCCCTCTCTTAATTCCTTCATTGGATCCGAAGCCTGTTATTTTTCTAATCGTATGAACGAGGAATACAGAGAATGGCTCGATCATATAAGAGATCGTTCTGATTTTTGAGGAAAAAGGACTGTTTACACTATTTCCATTACTGTACTATACAAATTTGTTCTCATGATCTCCGCTATTCATCCACAGGTCCGTTTATCCTGATTTTGCTCGTCTTCTTCACCTTGCTGGATGTCAGATTTGATTATCTAAAATAAATTTTCAGATCTCATAAGTTAGCAGACCGAAAATTTTTTTGGGACCTTATAGATTCATTTATAGAATTTTTGTATACAAAGAGGGGAGTTGCGATAAAATTGAAGGAATAGTGAAGATAGTCAGTCGATAATTTCAACAAAAGATCTTGAACCCAAGATGGAAGACATAGATCTGATGATTCCTCAGAAAAGAAGAACTGAATCAGGAGATGAAACGCTGAGAAACGGATTTTCCAAAAGATCAAGAGACCAAGATCAAGTGTCGGTTAGCTCTGAAAGTGAACAAGATATAGACATAAGTTATTCATACGATAGCCAGTTGGACACAGAACACCATCCACAATGGCAGAAAACAGTAGAACAAGTGGTGAAATGTGTAGTTTCGATCCACTTTTCGCAGGTAGCCAATTTCGATACTGAGAGCGCTCTGTGCAGCGAGGCTACGGGTTTCATCGTGGATTCTGAAAGAGGTATCATTCTCACTAACCGCCATGTCGTAGGCCCAGGACCGTTTGTTGGATATGCAGTATTTGATAATCATGAGGAATGTGAAGTTAAACCTATATACAGAGATCCTGTCCATGATTTCGGATTCTTGAAATTCAACCCCAAAGATATCAAATACATGGAAGTCAAAGAACTCAAACTACGTCCTGATTTGGCCAAGGTCGGGTGCGAAATCAGAGTCATCGGTAACGATTCGGGTGAAAAACTCTCGATTCTGTCAGGATTCATCTCAAGATTGGATAGAAATGCTCCAGATTATGGCCCTCTTACTTACAACGATTTCAACACAGAATATATTCAAGCTGCGGCTTCTGCATCAGGTGGTTCGTCAGGATCGCCTGTGGTCAATATAGATGGATATGCTGTTGCTTTACAGGCTGGAGGTAATTCTGAATCCTCCACAGATTTCTTCTTGCCTGTTTACAGAGTCCTTCGTACACTCACCTGCATTCAGAATAATACACCTGTCACAAGAGGTACTATCCAAGTTCAATGGATGCTAGAACCGTTCGACAAATGTAAGAGACTTGGTCTGAGATCAGATACAGAAAAAGTGATGAGGGACACATTCCCAAGTCTAAATGGTTTATTAGTTTCTGCAATCACTTTACCGGGTGGACCTGTCGACACCAAGATAAAAGAAGGTGATTGTCTGATCTCAATTAATGGCGAGTTGATTTCTACTTTCATCAAGGTCGATGAAATCTTGGACTCTAGTGTGGGACAGGAAATCGAAATTCTTGTACAAAGAGGAGGCAAGGATCTAAAAGTTAGTTGCGTTGTCGATGACCTTCATAGAATCACTCCGAGCAGATATCTCACTGTCTGTGGTGCCACGTTTAACGATTTAAGTTACCAACTTTCTAGAATTTATGCAGTCCCATTGAAGGGGGTTTATGTTAGCAATGCCGCAGGTTCTTTTGTTCTTAGCAGCAATGTGACTAGTGGATGGTTGGTAGATTCAATTGATGACAAAGACATAGCCGATTTAGACTCATTTATCGAGGTCATGAAACAAATTCCAGACAGAGCTTTTGTCACTTTGAAGTATCGTCATCTTACTGATTTGCATGTTCCATTGTTTAAAGTGATTCACATTGATAGACATTGGAATTCGACTTTCCATCTTGCTACAAGAAACGATGAAACAGGATTGTGGGATTTCAAGGATCTTCAAAAGGAGCCTCTAAGTCCTGTTTCACCTCTACCTAAGAATGCAAAGTTTATAGGTCTTCCAATCGAATTCGATGAGTGTAAGGATCTAGATAGATCATTCGCTCTCTGTCATGCCACTCTTCCTATTCCTCTTGATTCCTTTTCAGGACATTCCAGAAAGGTTTATGGAGTAATCATTAATGCTGAGAAAGGGTATCTATTGACATCAAGACACTGCATTCCTCATGACTTGGTTGATATTACTGTCACAATTTCGGAGTCCATCATAGTGCCGGCAAAAGTTGTGTTTTTACATCCAACAAAAGGCTATGCAATTGTTAAATACGACCCATCATTGGTTTTGGCCCCTGTAAAAACCCCAGAGTTCAGTAACCAACCATTGGAGAGAGGAGAAAAAGTGATTTTCATAGGTTACAACAAGAGCTTGAGAGTTGTTGTTGATGAAACTAAGGTCAGTGATGTCACTGTTATCAGCATGCCTACCAATTCAACTTCTCCTAGATTTAAAGCCACGAATGTAGAAGCCATTTTGATCGATTCAACTATTGGTCAACAGTGTGGATCAGGTGTTGTTTGCTCTAAAGATGGTAAAGTTCGTGCTTTTTGGCTATCGTTTGATGGAGATGAAGAAAAGCTCTATTCCATGGGAATTGATGTTACTGATGTTCTGTGGGAGTTGGAGTCTTTAGAAAAAGATGAAAAACCTAATTTAAAACTGATTGATGCCGAGTTCAGCACCATTTCTATTCTCAGTGCCAGAATTAATGGAGTGACAGAAGAATGGATTTCTAAGATTGAAGATCACTCAACAAATAAACTGCAACTGCTTTCTGTTCCTAAAGTTAGCATTAATTTAGACAACACGCCATCTTGCAATTTGAAACATGGTGATATTGTCCTCGGAGTCAATGACAAGCTTATAACCAGATTCAGAGATATAGACCATGTCATCAAGGAGCTGGATCAGAGAGTTTCTGTCGTGAACTTCAAGGTTGTGAGACATAAAAAGATTATAGATGTGAAGGTTCAACTTTCCTATAGTAATACTTTCTCCACTAACCAAATGGTCTATTGGTGTGGTGCAGTGTTACAGGAGCCACATCATGGTGTGAGACAGGTGATCAAGCAACTTCCTTCTAGCGTGTATTGCACTGCTATGGCTCAAGGATCGCCATCAAGATTCTACACTATCGGGGCAACTAATTTCATTACTCATGTCAACGAAAGGCCTACCCCCACACTTAACGAGTTTCTGAATGTCGTCAAGGAAATCAAGGATTCGTCCTATTGTAAAATTAGAATCGTTTCTTTTGACGTTGTTCCATTTGCACAGACCCTCAAGGTCAATTATCATTACTTCCCTACATCGGAGTTGGTCAAAGATCTCAACACCAACGATTGGAAGGAGGTCAAGATCGAGTCTTCTACATGATACTGGCTCACTTATGTATATCCTCATCTATCTTTTGAATAAAAGGAATATTGGACTTAATTTATTTCTATGAACCAACGTCTAGTTGATATCATTATTATCCACAGTATATACAGGTGTATTCAATCTCTTTAGAGATATGGCATCAACTTCTTCAACTGGTGCGATTGTTGGGGAGTCGAGTATGCTGTACCACTACGCTTACTCAAAACTCTGTCAGAAAATCCAGCATTTCCATGCTTTCTTCCTTGTTTTCCTCTCTTATAACCGTCAGCAGTCTTTCTCCATCTCTTGTATGTAGCTCTATGGGTCTTAGACAAATTTCTGGTCTGGACAGCGATCGATTCCGGTGTTCTAAAAATTCTTCCCATAAACGGTATGATTATGCTGGTAAACATTCTGTCGGAGTATTGTTGCGATGTTATTCTAACCGTTCTGATTATTTAGCTTCAGAGAACCAACACTCCTATTTATAAACTAACCCTAATAAACATTCTTATGGAGTTGGATGAACGTCTCAAACAGAAAATTTTGTCCCTCACACATCTCTACACCAATTATATCATTTGATCTCTTCACAAGGAGAGATCACAGGCTCGAATGGCTTCTTCAGACGACAAGGGGAATGGATAGAGAAAGGGGAACACCTTTGGTATGAAATTGTTTGTTAAATATGCTTATTCAGAATCAGAAGAGGAATATCCCAGGGGAATGGTCGTTTTTTTCTGCTCTTCTTTTGCTATAGAATCCACCAACTGGTGATCCTCGACTGAATGGGACTTTTCTACAACTGAGTTATGTTGAGTTTGGTATTCAGTTTGTTTGTCATCAGCTAGATCTTTTTGGCTGCTAGATTTGTGGAGTTTAGACTTCTTTTTGACTACTCCAGCCAGATCTGTGTTGGGTTTTCTCTTGGGAATTAACTCTTCTTCGAGAACAATTGCTTCTTGTTTTTTGTAGTTTTTATTCTCCCTCAATCGGATGAACTCCTGGACATCTTTAGATTCCTTCAAAGAGTCGTTTTTCTGTTTCTCGTATTTATGAAGTTCAAGCTGGTGATAGTAATCAAAATCTCGATCTTTCAACTTGTACGACGAGTTCGTCTCCTCCAGTTTTTCCTTGTATTCCTTATATCTTTGAAGCCGGTTATCTCGAAGCTGCTGGATCAATGTCTTTCGTTCTTGTGTATTTTGGTCCTGGACACAATCTTCCAACAGTTGCTTTTCATGAAGCTCCTGTTTTTCCAGATCATCTTTATTGATATCCTCAGATGCTACAAATCGATTCGACATAATTGTTTCTTTCTTCTAACACTTCATCTATGTTTTTGATTGTCGTCTAGATTCGTGTGTCCTCTGTCTCATCAACTGGTTACTCTTGACTATCGTAAATCCCATTAGCTCTTCTTTTCAACTTATCATATGGAAAGACGTGTACCCGCCAAACTATTTTGAGGGCCTTTGGATTTTCCAATATGCGAAATTTTATGATTTCCAGGTCTTTTGTCTCTATACCATCTAAAATTGTAACAATATATCACAGAAATAAGCAGTAGAAGACGGAAAGTTCCTAGTGAAATCGAAAACAGGAGGTTCGATTCCATATATTGGAAAATTGGAAGTTGGAGAAGCTGGAACAGGTGACTTTGAGTGAACTACAACAGCTACAGTATTTGTGCTGAAATTATAGACAAGAATCGCTCCTTTTTTCGATATTAACTTCATAAGTGTTCTTTTGACACGAACATAAGAGAAATCCAGCTTAGAATAGAGCCCTTGCTCCAATAAGGACATGGCTTATAGGGAATCCAGGACGCATACTGGTCCCTATGGTCGTAATGGAGGAGGAGGGGGTCGTGTGATTGCGCGTACTAATGGGACTCTAGGAGACTCTATATATCATGGCCAGAGATCACATCTGAACAAAGAATATGGAGATTATCCTAAGTCGTCAGATAGATCAGATAATTATCATTCTTCTAGTAAACGATACAATGGGTATCCAGATCCCGGCTACGATATGCATTATGACGACCGTTATGATGGTCGATATGATGATCATTATGATGCTCATTACGAACATCATTACACAACGCCAACAAAATATCCAGCTCCATCAGCCAGGGAGTTCTCTAAGAATGAGAGACACTCTAATCCATTATCTAATAAACTCGAGGTCTTAATACCAGACAGCCTTGAACATGGACAAATGCATAAACAGTATGATTACCTTAGCTGTTCGAAACAAAATCACAGTCTAGATCAAATGGATAGCTTTAAGCTTGACAGTTCAAAAAAGACTAGAAGTTTGAGGATCTCATATGATCCGGATCTCAAAAAGGACCCTACCAAAGGATCTAAACCGATATATTCTTTTGCAGACTCAAACCGGGATATCCCTTCTCCAGATCCAAGAATCAAATCAAGTCCGTCATACGCAAAATATCATCTACACAAGCCCCAAAGGAGGGCTCACAGCTCTGTATCGATACCCAAATACAAATACGATAAGAATTCGGTAGGTCCAGAACCATCAAAGGAGATCGTTATTTGGAATTATCCGGCTTCAACACCATTGATTATAATACGCAATAATTTTGCTCAATTTGGAAAGATATTAGAGGTTAGGGGCGTTGATGACCCACTGACTGCTGTGCCATTAGGAATGGCTCTTCTATCTTTTGATGGTGATATAGAGAAAGCACATCACTCTGCCGCTAAAGCAGTTGCAGCTTCAAATAACAAGCTCAAAATAGGAGGAGTCTTCATTAAAGTTGGAGTAAATGTGGGTGACAAGCTACACAACGAAGTGTATAACAAAATTTTAGATGCCAAAAAGATGCGTCTGAAGAAGGAACAGGAGAAGAAGAGACGAGAAATTGAAATTGAAAAACAACAGTCAAAAATAGCAGCAAAACCTACCAGGCGTAAGAGAGAAGACGAAATTGCGGCCAGACCTCCCCCACCTCCAGCTGTTGCTCATTCGGCACCTGTTCCAGTTGACAAGAACCATCTTGGACCGTCAAACAGTCTCTCGGCTTTATCAGACATTTTGAATGGTGGAGGGTCAATGACATCAACCGACGAACTGGAGCCTGTTCAATTGTCGACCCATGATAGACATATACGAACATTTTCATCATTTAATCTTCCACCAAACTTTGACAGACATATTGCTAAGAGACCTTTTCTTTTCATTCCCGACAAATTTGTGAGTACCAGACATGTAAATTCATCGGATGTTAGAAGGCTATTGGCACAACATAAGTTTGATAGGATTCTTACTCATAAGTCTGGGTTTTATGTTGTATTTAATGACATTAAGCATGCGGAAAAATGCTTTGATTTGGAAGACGGCAGACATTACCACAAATATCGATTATACATGGATTTCATTGTCCCAGATGAAGATATGGGCCAAACTAGAATTGGTGTAAAGATTGGTGTTGTGGGACAAGCCAAATCGGTCCTTATTAAGGAATTCCACAACTATCTATTAAAAGATCTAAGAGAAAAGATAATAGGCTCAAGGCTAATTGACAAATTGGATAATGATAAATATAAAGAAGTGTTGGACAAGTATTTGCAGGACCAGAATGAAATTAAGAAGCAACAAAAGGATCAGAAGATGAAAGAACAAAGTCTATTGGGTCCTCAGATTGGACTTGTTTTGAAAGATGTTACAGTACAGCACCAATCAATTCCAATATCTTCATTATCATCTTTCAGAAGAGAGCCTAATGGAAGTAATAAGAAAAAGACCAATCAAAAGAGAAAACTTAATATTGTTCCTATGGCTCATGCTTTGAATTATTCTGATAATGAGGATTCCTCTTCCGAAGAAGATTCTGAGGCTGAATCTGATGAGGAGGGTGCAAATAAAGAAAACGATGTCAGAAAAAGAGAAAATTCAGACTCTTTTAAAACTACCAAGAGACAGAAACTGATAATGGAGGATACATCTTCTTCTGACGAAGACGATATGCAGGATATCAAAGCTGTTTCAAAGACGAGTACCATATCACAGCCAACTACTCCTGAAATGACAAGCAAGTACCATGAGAACCCGGATGTTGAGATGGAGGACCAGTTTGAAGACGATGATGATGAACAAGAGCCAACCGATTTCAGCAATGTTGATATGATCTACCGTCCTTCACCAGAACTTTGCAAGACTGTGTTTAATGACGATTATAAATCAATGGACTTCGATCTCGACACTTTACAGGACTTGATCAAAGACGAAGAGGACCTGGAATTGGCCAAGAAAGCTTTTGGTTCTATGGTTGGTTCAGAGAGCATAAAGAACATCTCATATTGGAGTTGGAGACATAAGAATGAAAAGAAAACAGCTGCCCTTCTTGAGCCTATTGATGTAGCCCCTGAGGACAGCGAAGTGTTTGAGTTTGTGGATGGTATACGACAAAACAAAAGTCTTGAGAACTCCACCGGTTCTTTCCGGACTGAAGGCTATCACAAGATTCCAGACAAATTGAAGTCTGAGTATTTGATCCATCGAAAGAAGGTACATAAGCCATTGAATACCGTACAATACGAAGATGAGAATGAAGCTGCACAACAGGCTAATAATACACACAGTTCAAGAGTTAATAGGGCCAATAACAGAAGATTTGCTGCTGACATTTCTGCGCAGAAACAAATGTTAGGATCGGAGACTGATATCTTGAATTTGAACCAATTGACGAAACGCAAGAAGCCAGTTCAATTTGCTAGATCTGCTATCCACAATTGGGGATTATATTCTCTGGAGCCTATTGCTGCAAAAGAGATGATTATTGAATATGTTGGAGAGAGAATCCGGCAACAGGTTGCTGAGGTTCGTGAGAAGAAATATTTAAGATCTGGAATTGGATCTTCTTATTTATTCCGGATTGACGAGAACACAGTTATTGATGCATCCAAGAAGGGGGGTATTGCACGCTTTATCAATCATTGTTGTGTTCCCTCTTGTACTGCTAAGATCATAAAGGTCGAGGGTAAGAAAAGGATTGTCATTTATGCTTTACGAGACATTGCTGCCAACGAGGAGCTGACCTACGATTATAAATTTGAGAGAGAGACAAATGACGACGAGCGTATTCCATGTCTTTGTGGTGCTCCTGGTTGTAAAGGGTATCTCAACTGATGTTTTCTATATACTTTGTATTATTAGTTATAATGTCATTAAATTTATGCTAAGATGGTTGGAAAAAGACGGGTCTGAGACTAAATAGATTAAAGGAGCGAGGTCGAAAATTTTTCAGGTGTAGCATTTTACTCGTGAAGAAACAAGGAGATACGAGAAATAAGGAGGGGAAATTACGGTTACGGAATAATATAAGACGTAATTGTAGACAAAAGGGCATTAAAAGAACATTAGTTGTTTGCTTATTGGAAAATCCAAAAAAAAACAGGACGAAAAATAAGAAAAATTGATTGTTTTGAAGATGTCCGATAATATGGAAATTGACGAATATAGAAGGGTATGTTGTCAGCAAGAGAGACATAAGAAGGAAGCACTTTGGGGCTGATGGAGACAAAGAAAATCATTTCCGAAGATAAGGTTGTTTTTATGGGGAAAGAGCCTTTCGTGGAGTGTGGTTTTTGAGCTCCAAAAATGCTACTGTATGTTGGCTCCTCCGATAGACCAGAATGACCACTAACATCATGATCATACAGGATCGTTCGAGATCACCTAGAAGAGAAGAGAACAGACAAAGATCCAGATCGCCTCCTCGCAGAAATTCAGATAGGAGAGAGGATAGAAAGGGCTATTATTCGTCGTACAGAGGAGACAGAGGAGACAGAGGAGACAGAGGAAAGAGAGGAGACAGAGGAGACAGAGGAGACAGAGGAGAAAGAGGAGAAAGAGGAGAAAGAGGAGAAAGAGGAGACAGAGGAGATAGAGGAGATAGAGGAGACAGAGGAGACAGAAGCGAAGGCTTTAGAGGCTCGAGATATGGTGGATACAGATCCAGGCCTCCTCCAAGGTTTGAACAAAGAGGTGGTCTGAGAGAGAAGAACATTAGAGAGTACGAAATCAAGAGTAGCAGAGTGCATGCAAACTCAATTTTTATTGGAAATCTCCCTTACGGAACCACTTGGTACGATCTTAAGGACTATTTCAAAGAGGTTGGAGATGTTATCAGAGCAGACATTGTAACATCCCATGGAAGACCAAAAGGAATGGGGACTGTTGAGTTTGCCACCAAAGAACTCGCTGAAGAGGCCATTTCCAAGTACGACAGAACCCTGTTCAAGGGCCGTGAAATATTCGTCAGAGAAGATCTGCCTCCACCAGAGAAAGAATATAGATTTGGAGATTCTAACAGACAAGAGAGAGGAGCAAGAGGTGGTTTTGAATCCAGAAGATCCCAACAAGCTCCACCTCCGGAAGGTTGTGAGATTTTTGTTGGAAACCTTCCATTCAGCACCAGATGGCAAGATCTAAAGGATATGTTCAAGCCATGCGGTAGCATCATTAGAGCTGACATCAGAGAAGACTACAGAGGAAGATCCAAGGGTTTTGGTACTGTGGTGTTTGAGGATCCTGAATCTGCAACTAGAGCAATTAACGATTACAATGGATATGACATCGAGGGAAGAAAAATCGATGTTAGAGCAGGAAAAGGTCCAAATAGAGAAGCCTCGGGATCATCAAAGCCTGTTCAGAAGAATTCTGAATTTGTTGATGGTGTCATAGGTGAAGGTGAACCATCAGATCTCATTTATGTTGCTAATTTACCATGGGAAACTTCAGAATCCGACTTGTATGACCTCTTTGGTAGCATTTCCACTGTCGAAAAGGCTGAATTGCAGTACAATAAATATGGAAAGCCTGCTGGAACGGCTGTTGTGAAATTTAAGGAAGTAGAAGGCGCTGCTCAGGCTATTGGACAGCTAGACAACTACGAATATGGCAAACGCAGTTTGAGTATTACTTACGCTAAGACTATATCAGCATCAGAAGAAGATGCTACACACCTACCACAAGAAACCACTGAAGATGTTCCTGTATCAGATGAACCTTATGAACAAGAAGTTACAGATCAGACAGCTGTGCAAGCACCAGAACCAGCAGAAGAGGCTGAACCAGTGGAGACTGGAGAGCCTACTCAAGAAGTAGCTGAAGATACTATTATTGAAGATTAATTGGCCTAAATCCAATTATCTGATTGAAAACTTTTAATGCTCAAGTTTTTCAATGAAAAAGTGTTTCAATGTACTTCTAGTTGTTTTGATTTCTTCATCCTCAAAAGGATATTAGGACAACCAATTTTGTTGACAGTTTTGCAATGTCACTTACAGTTCCTTAAACCATTCCCATGCATGGTCTTATTTTTGTTTATTTTGTTTCCTAGCTTCGACATTTTTGTTTGTATGTTTTAGTATAAACCAATTTATTGACTTTCCAGTGTTACGTCAAGTGATAGAATTTCTAGCAAAAAGCGTTGTTGAATTAATAACTTTGTACTATCAAATACATACTTATAATTAGGTGGACGTAATAAGAGCGGTTACTGATAACCATTAGATATATTTAACATGAATTTCCGGATAATGATGGTTTAATCACTGACCTGCCCGATCGCAGCATCCATGAATTTGAAAAATCTCTCGCCATACTCAACGGGGGGAACTGCGCTGATTGTTTCTCTCTTGTGCCTCAAAGATCTCAAAAACGTCTCCATCCGCTTGAATGTAGAGTAAGAAGTTAAACAGTCAATAACACCCATATAATAAACAACAGGCAACTCTTCATTGTTCTGATTAGTAGCCTGAATTCCGCCGTCTGAATCAGCAAACCCGTCAGAGTATGCAGAGGAAGCTAATTGACGTTGTATCTCAGGTGGATCAAAGTTTGCCAATTGGTTATCTGGGTCTTCCGCAGCTGCTGACTGCATATCGTAAATACCAATCAATAATGAGTAATCCATAATGTTTAACTTCTCAAGTAAATGAGTATCCTTTCTTAGTTGTCTCATGATGAGGTCTCTTTTTCCCGGTCCAAAAATTATCTTCCGGTTTTCCTGCAGCCAATTCAGATCTTTTAACACTATAGATGTCTTTCCACTTGCCTTCGCCTTCTCTACGTCAGTTATTCTTCCATAAGTAGACCCTTTTAGATCAAACTTCATGTGCAGCTCTCGATGAGGAGGAAATATATTGTTCATCACCAAAAAGTGCACCTTGTGGATGCCTTTCTTTGAGTGCATCTTGATTCTGTGTAAGCCATAAAATTGGCTGATAAACGTCTTCGGATTATCCTTGACATATTCGTAGTATTGTTTGAGGATTCGTCTTAAATGTTTATGCTCTGAATGATGTATTGTCTTAATGATGTACTTGAAATCTCTTGAATAGTAGAAAAAAGATCCACTTTTACCTGGAGATCCTAACTCTGTCAGACTCACTCTCTCTGTCAGAGAAACCAAATAGTCAGCAGGATCGATGCCAAATTGGGCTCTGAGACCACGGAAAGCCTCTGGAGCATAATCTTTGAATTTGAATTCATATTTGGTGGATGGTGTCATTGTACTGCCTTCCATATCAAATATCAGTTTGGATACATGAGTAAAATCTTCATCATGAATCGGTTCAGGCAACTTTGAACACCTTGAAACTGCAATTCTTATACCAGTAATCATGTTATATACTAGAATGTAATTATGGTGCCCTTCAACAACTCGTTGTCCAGGAATGACATATCTATCATCTGACTTTGACTTGGTTTTCTTTCTCTGGTTACTAATAGCGAACGAACCACCTCTACCGAATTTATGTCTGTTAGTAATGATCTGCTGGTTATATCTATCTACACCAGATGCTTGGGCTAGCTCGCTTTGTGAATATGCTTTAGGTATTGCAATAGTGCCTTCTTCGTGGTATCCATTTCTATCCGCACCACTGGAGATTCCAGTGGCTGCGGTTGTAGCTGAGTGTCTGTCGATTGTTCTAATAGTGTCTTTGGAGGCTCTTCTGGAAGGTGCAGGAATGTATGGATGCAAGCCTGGTCCCACTTGAAGACTGCGACTTGTAGAGGAGGTCACTACCTTGGAAAGTGAATGTCTTTTTTGGATCTTTTGCTCCTCAGACTCAACGATTGTGCTTGTTGGGTCTAAATTGTCGCCCTTTGGTCCACGATTGTTAGTGGTTGACATCTCAAACTTCTTTATTTTCATTTCTCCATTGCTGAGCTTGCCGATCGTCTCTATATCAAGTGATTTTGATCTTTCTCCTATTTTTGACTCAACCTTCGACTTTCTAAGGGTCGGGTCTTGGGATGTTGAGTCTTCTTGATCCTTGGAAGGCATGTGAAAATCATGACCTTTTATGACACTTCCGTTTGTCAGGGCGCTGCTGCTTGGCCCGAGCATTTCCAGTGTTAAGTGTGCATCTGGTTGTGTAGCCATCATATTTATGGAATATTTTTATTATCCATGTATCAACTTTCTTCAACTTTCTTCCACTGTTGTCTGTAGCGCTGTGATGAGCACTGTCGTATTTTCCAATAGTCTAAAAGCCTATCTAGATCAAGTTATCTTCTGCCGTTTTCGACGTCTATACACTCTTCACACCTTCCCTGCGGTCCGTGATTCCTATTTGCGCTCTATCACCCTATTTATAACTTATATTCTACTATGATATTAGCAGCCCTTGATTAAAACAAATAATAAAAATTATATCCACAGAACAATTTATTTAGGAGGGTCCTATTTTGGAGGAAGCTCGCGATCTTTGTTAAGAGTATTTACGTTCATACTAAGTGGACTTAAAACAACAACTGGAGTAAACAGGACCAATGAGCAATGAATATAACTGATTATGATACTTAGAAGTGCAATTAGAACGAAATACAAAAATGAAACAAAACCAGGAATCGAAAAGCTGCAACAGTTGGTTTTTCTTAGATCCCTCAGGTACTGTCCTATCTGGAATCAGCAGCTTAAGCTCCAGAAAAATATAGCAAGAGTGTCGTTAGATGATCTTCCGGTCGTCAAAATCAAACAGAAGATCAAATCAGTCGAGTCTGGGTCGGAAAAGAGGAAAAAAGGATCCCGAAAGACTCAGAAAGAAACAAAGAAAGATTCATCAAGTCCTCTGGATCAAATCGTTCCTTCGGATCCGTTCGGTGATCTTGGATCAAAAACTGCAGAAAACTCCCTCACAGAGTTCTATCAGGGAATGAAGGATATTATAGATGACTATTCCTCTCGTGAAGATGCCGAATATGTGGTTCTGATCCAGGTAGGTTCGTTCTATGAGTTGTATTTTAACCAGGCCGAAAAATACGCTATACCATTGGGCCTCACATTGACTAAAAAACGGCTCAAAAACCAAGATGTCCCATTCGCAGGGTTTCCAGACTATAAGATTGATAAATACTTACAGATGATCTTCGGTCTAGGCTTCAAAGCAGTTTTGTGTGATCAGAGGCACAACTCACTCAAGAATATCATCGAACGACCAGTCAGCAGATTAGTCACTCCAGGAACAGTAGTGGACGAGGGAATCAGAGATTATCACAGCGACAGCAATCTTCTCAGTATCACATTTCCTGAGGATCCATTCAGGAAAGACCTCACAAGTCTCAAAATCGGCTTGTGCTGGGTCGACGTGGGATTGGGTTCATTCAATGTATTGGAAACTAATTTTAATGATCTCATGGCAAATGTGACCAGAATTAACCCAAGTGAGATTATTATTAGTAAACATGTTGATGTGGATTCATTAATCAGTGGAAGATGGTTTCCTGAGCTTGGAGACCTCAAAAAATATTATATCACACGATTTTCTCCATCTTCAACTAAAAAGAGGATAATGGACTTCGTGGATAAATTCTCTGATAACAATAAACTAGTCACCAGTTTGCTTGAGGGATTCACTGTCAAAGAAACAAGCGCAGCAAATGTGGTTTTTCACTATTTGGATGAATGCCTACCAAATTACAAGATAAATTTCCAGCTTCCCAAAAGATCATTACCAAACACTTTAATGCACATTGACCCTCGAGCTGCTCAAGATCTAGAGCTTACAGAAACCATAGTTGGAGGATTTAAGGTAGGAGCGTTGGCAAGCCTTATCGATCGAACTGTCACGATACCTGGCTCACGGTTGTTGAATACCTGGTTATTGTCCCCTTCAACGGATCTAAAGGAAATTGAGAGACGACAGAGCTACGTTTCCGCCTTCCTGACAGAAAGTTTGTTTGTTGAGGACATAATCCAAATACTTAAAAAGACTTCAGACATAGGTAAAGTTGTCCGACGTGTGGATAACGGAAAAGCCGAATTGTCTGAGTTTTTAGAGCTTGGTAATACGATTTCTTATGTCAAAGAATTACACGGCATAATTCAAGAATCTTCAAATGCGTCACTAGTAAATCTTTTAACGCCATTATTTAAGGATTTCATGAATTCTTCTGACCTGTTGGACCTCTCTACAAGAATTCTAAAAACAATAAACCCCAAGACAATGATTTCTAGGCCCGATAATAGTAGGCTTGATTCTGACATAACCCGAAGAAACTGGTCGCTTCAAGCATCAGCATCTCCAAGACTCAAGCTATTAAGAAAACAGTATGACACATTATTATTCAATCATGAAACCCTTGAGAACAAGTTGAAAGCTTCTTATGAAGAACACGGTTATAATGGAGTAGTCAAGTTGATAAGGGATATTAGGTCGGGTGAATTTGTTGTGGAGATAAAATCTTCAAGTAGAGTAATACCGACGCTGTTGGACGTTTTGAAGTTAAATTACAAAGAAAAGTCAAAGTCTTCAGTGAAAATTTTAGATGACGAATGGAGAGATTTGGGATCCCAGCTTATCAGACTGGAGCAGGACATCTCACTAGAAGAAAATGTCATAATGCAGGACCTCAAAAATGATTTACTAGGTTTGTCGGGAGAACTGAGAAATGTTCCTCCCATTATCGAAATCCTTGATACCACAGTGTCTTTTACTTTGTTGGCTCGAGAAAGGAATTTGGTTTGTCCCAGAATGGACCGAAGCACCAAGTTTGAAATAATTGAAGGAAGACATCTAGTGGTCGAAGATGGCTTGCATGGGAAGGTCTCTGGCTTGGAAAACTTCACCTCTAATTCTTGTGAACTAAAAAAGAGCGAGGCCTGGGTAATAACTGGCCCAAACATGGGTGGTAAAAGTACATTCTTGAGGCAAAATGCGTTGATCGCAATTCTTGCTCAGATGGGATGCTTTGTTCCTGCAAGCAAAGCACATATAGGAATCATAGACAAGATTTTTACAAGAGTAGGATCATCTGACAATATTTATAGACATCAGTCATCCTTCATGGTGGAAATGAACGAAACTGCAATTATTCTAAGAGATTCCACGTCCCATTCGTTAGCAATTGTGGATGAACTAGGAAGAGGTACCTCAACAATAGAGGGTATATCAATAGCGTTTGCATCTTTGTCCCATCTAATAAAATACAATAAATGTAAGGTTCTTTTTGCGACTCACTATGGCTGTGAGTTATCCAAACTGATTTCCTCTGACCCTGAGTTAAAGGATTGTGTCGACTTCTATCAGACCAATCTCAGCAGGATTAATGTGGGAAATTTGCCAATCGACGAGAAAATTGTATTTAATCACAAACTATCAAAAGGAGTCAGCTCGCACTCCCATGCATTGGATGTAGCTGAATTAGCTGGTTTCCCAAAGGACGCTCTAGCAGTTGCTAAGGAGAGCTATAAGAAATTATCAGAATAATTTGTGCATCACTAAAAATACATTGTTAAATATTGCAAACTAAAATCTGCTATAGTATATATTAATTAATAGACTTCACACTTTTCTTCCCATTGTCATGTCTGTTGTTAGGAAATATTAGAAGGGTCATAGTCGTCATCAGATTCATTTCCAGGATTTTCTGGGCCTTTGTTTACATATGGTTCAGTAGGATCATACTCTTCGACGTTATTCACAACTGGAGGAGTTGGCTGTGGTCCAATATAATGTTGGTTGACCAACATTTCTCCATATTGATTCGTATGTTGTACAGCCGGAATACCTGAAGAAAATTGTTGAATAGATTGATTCAGAGAATAATGAGGATAAGTCGCTTGAGGTGTTTGAACGTTTTGATTATTATACATAGACTGATTGGTAAACTGGAGCTGTTGATAGCCAGCAATTTGGGATGTGAGTTGTTGTTGAGAAGATGCCATTTGAAGTAATTGTGTTACTTGTTGTATTACCTGGGTTGGTAGTTGCTGTATCTGCTGTATCACATTGGTAGTATTTTGAACCATTTGAGTTGGTTGTGGAGTTGATATCATCTGAGGCTGGTTGAAATTAAAAGAGCTAGTCTGATTATTATTTGAATACTGAAGCTTCGGATCAGAATGAATATCTGATGTAATTTGATTTGGCAATCTCGTGACAGGTGAAGGCACAACAGACTTAGCCGAAGCTCTCATAGCTGGGAGTGAGGTAAGCTGAGACTTGAAATGATTAGGTAGTTGAGGGACGCTACTTGTTTTCTGTCTCTTGACTTCTCTCTGTGGCTCTTCTGTAGATATTTTCTTATCCTTCTTATTCTGCTTTTTCTTTTTTTTACTGGCTTTCATGGCTGCCTCTTTCTCATCGTCTGAGAATTCCTGTTCTTCATCGGGCACCTCTTCGTCATTCCAGTTACTGGCATCACTTCCTTTGATCTCTTTTATTTGAGATGTCAAAACAAACTGTGAGCTTGGAACCAAATAGAAAACCTTTGATCCCAGCTTTTCTTTCAATTTCTCAAATTTCTCATTAGAGTTGAATTTAACACGATATGATGGCGATTGCAAACGACCAAATGTTTCAAATAGAGGTCCTAGCAGTGTTCTATCTTCAAAGCACAAAACTGATCCCTCCTTGAGAATCTTTATCTCTCCTGACGAATTTGCTTTAATGATAGCACTTCTCTCAACAAACGATGAAATATACCCAATGCAATCGATCGGAGCATTAGGATCTATTGTGAAGTCCTCAGACAACTCTGGTGCCTTTTCATCCACCACTTCATTTTTGGATCTAATAGGTTCTCCATCATTCTGGTCTTCCCCTTCATCACCGCTAACCCCAACAGCGGCATCCTCAGATTCATTATCGCTGCTGGAAGACGAAGAACTTGTGTCGTCACTCTCAGAATCATCTTCTGATTCGAATTCTCCAGAGCTTGTGCTCTCATTATCATATTCATCTGATGAGTAACTCACCTCCTTTTCTTCATCAAAAACATCAACAACATCGGTAGCACTTTCTGATTTTGCTACTATCGCCTTGTTTCCATTTTCAGTACTTGGGGTCTCTTCATGGGTCGCTGAGGGAGGCAGCTTGTCCTCATTGTCTGGATTTTTGTCATCGGTAGTCTCGCTCTTCACCTCTTCAACAAATTCTAATGCAGGTTTCTCTTCTTCTATTTCCTTAGTGCCTTCATCTTCAACAGTATTTGCGATGCTCAAAGTTTTAGTTTCTTCACTTTGTTGTAACGACCCTGATTCAGCTTCTAAGATGTTGTCTCTTTCTTTCTTCTCAGTTGTAACCAAAATGGATTCTGGCAAACCAGGAGCCAGAATTTCAATATTATCACCATCCAGAGTTTCTGACATCGTTTACACTTTGTGTTCAGATTACTTATCACACCAGATTTTTATCTCTTTTCATCAATATCGTAGTTTAAAACTCTGAATAAAAAAATTTTCCTAAAGTATACTCGCTGTGCGGCTTTCTCTACGATCTTCAAGAGTTCTGGTGATAAGATAAGACCACTAGAGAAACCATGTCAATGAGGCTGTTTCGAAACGCCCCACGAGTTCCATTTGGGTTTCTAACAGTGATAATGTTCCCGTTTGAATTACCTAAGGACTGACTTGATTAGTATTCATGTCTTCAAATAATTGACTTTTTTCTTTGCTAATTCTGCAAACAGTATTCTGTGATATCTGCCTTAGATAGACTGTCCTCATAGAGAACACTCAAATTAAACTATTCTAGGTGATGTTGTTATATTTTTTGACTTATTCTTCTGTTCAGTAAGTTAAGGTAAATATCATTTCGAACTGAGATTGGGGGATACTCTTGGAAATTTATAGATATTATCATTATCAGAAGAATCCCTCATTATAATAAATCTGTTTTCTAAATTTATCAATTGCAGTATCTTCAAAGTCAAAACATTCAATTATGAAAAACAAACTCTCGTGATACCATCACAGCTTACAACTTTGAAATCATCTGTTTCCTATTTCTTGTAAACACCTTGCAAACAAACCTTGTTACATTAAAGGGCAAAGTTCGTATAATGGTATAATGGATTCCAGCAATGTAACCTTGACACTATTACCAGCTGAGGTGATTTGAGAAATGGTTTTCTTCAGCTATCCTATTGTTTCTGTGCTTTAGAATCTTGATATTGTTCATCTATATTTCCTGATATATCCCCTTTCTCTTTCAGAGTAATGACTTCGCTCCCAAACAAGTTTTAAACTTTATTTCTTCATCAGCTAACCTACATTTGCTATTGGTTTACCTTATTAGCTTAGATTGAGTAATCCTCCAAGTAAGCTGTAGAAAGTTTCAAAACCACCTCTTCTTCAGATATCTCCTTCATTCCATACCCTGTTCTCCAATTTGCCGCTGAAATCAATGATCTTCCTATCTACTAATATCAAAATTACGTAATCCAAATTGACGAGATATCTTCCATATACAAATGGTCAGACTATTTACTATTATCATACTAATGTTGAAATCATGTATATGTGGCTAACATTCCTGAACATTTGTCCAGAGTATGAGAATAAAATTTCGAAGAAACAGTAGATAAGATATAGGTATATACTTGTCAAGGCAATCCAACCAGAGATCATCGATTGTGTAAGCATTCTCTTAAGATTCTACTATCAGACTATAAAGTGTGGTGTAAGGATTTTACCAACTAATAAAATCACGTGTCCCGTATCACGCGTGTAAATGTTATGTTCTTCTGAGTCAACCCCGTGTATTAAACAAGGTTAATCACAGTCCTAGACGAACAAAGTCTGAGTTAATATTCTACTTATGAGTAGTTAGAAAGAACTAGGATATAACCAATGGAATTATATTCTCTAATAACCTATAATATATCTATCGTAATCTTTTGTACGTATAGAATCTTCTGCTGCCCCTCTTACTCTCTGAAGGAGAGTAAGAAGCAAGTATAATGAAGGAAGATGCTTCATTCTTATATATATATAGACGCTATGCTTCATGGATGAGAGGATCTCATTCATGAGCTTTAGACTATTTGATACCAAAGAGGTATCTGATAAAGCGGACTTATGTAATCGTCATACATCCTTACATAGGTCTCCGACATCTACAAGAGATTACATAACCCAACCGTTGTTACATAAGCAGAAAATATTACATAATCAGATCAAGGACCACACAGCCTTAAAGTAGTGGAAAACTCAACAAAAGTTTTTAGAAAATTTTTTGATTTTCAGATTGATACTCCTTTATATCAGGAATACAACTGTTTTGAGAAGAAGGAGATCGATAAATAAAGGGTTAAATACTAGATATACCAGTGGCAAAGATGAGCGGAAATAAGAAGAAGGCTCTGGACTCACGGATACCATCATTGATTCGTAATGGAGTTCAGACGATGGAGAGAAGTTTCATTATTATGGTTGGAGACAGGTCTAGAAACCAGATCCCAAACCTGCACTATCTAATGATGAACTCAAACTTGAAGATGAACAAATCGATCTTATGGGCGTACAAGAAGAAATTGTTAGGATTTACATCACACAGAAAGAAGAGAGAAGATAAGATTAAGAAAGAGATAAAGAGAGGTCAAAGAGAAGCAAATGAATTAGATCCATTTGAGGCATTCATTTCTAATCAACAGATCAGATATGTGTATTATAAAGAGACTGAAAAGATTCTAGGAAATACTTATGGAATGTGTATCTTGCAAGATTTTGAAGGTTTAACACCAAACTTAATGGCCAGAACTATCGAGACTGTCGAGGGAGGAGGTTTAGTTGTGATTCTTTTGAAATCCATGACATCTTTAAAACAGCTTTATACAATGACTATGGATATACACTCACGTTACAGAACTGAAGCACACAATGATGTGGTTGCTAGATTTAACGAGAGATTTTTGCTTTCTCTGTCCGATTGTAGAACCTGTTTAGTTCTTGATGATGAACTAAATGTTCTACCTGTATCTGGTGGCAGAAACGTTAAACGTCTACCTCCTAAGGATGACGACGAGATATCTCCACAAGAAAAAGAATTAAAAGAGTTAAAGCAAAGTCTGGAAGATACTGAGCCTGCGGGATCACTAGTGGCATTGGCAAAGACTGTCAACCAAGCAGAAGCAATATTGAGGTTTATAGACTCAATTGCTGAGAAGACATTGAGAACAACAGTGACTTTGACAGCAGGGAGAGGACGTGGTAAGTCTGCGGCCCTCGGAATTGCAATTGCAGCAGCAGTTGCTCAAGATTACTCTAATATATTTGTGACTTCGCCATCTCCTGAGAACCTTAAAACCCTGTTTGAATTCATATTTAAAGGGTTCGATGCTATGGGATATATAGAGCACCAAGATTATGATATCATTCAGTCCACCAATCCGGCATTTGATAAAGCAATTGTTAGGGTCGACATCAAGAAGTCTGCTCACCGACAAACTATTCAATATATCTCACCAGCAGATAACCATGTTCTGGGACAGGCAGAACTTGTTATTATCGATGAGGCTGCTGCAATTCCATTACCTGTAGTGAAGAAATTGCTAGGACCTTATCTTGTATTTATGGCATCTACAATAAATGGTTACGAGGGAACTGGAAGATCGTTATCCTTGAAATTGATTCAACAATTGAGAGACCAATCTAACTCGATTGTGAACGATAATACACAGACCCAAGTGATTTCAAGAGACTCTAAGAAGAATGGTGCAGATTTAGATATCAAATCAAGAAATCTTGTTGAAGTTGTATTGGATGAGCCAATTAGATATGCCCCTGGAGATCCTGTGGAGGGATGGTTGAACAAGCTTTTGTGTCTTGATGCTAAATTGACGAAGAGTTCGAAGTATAACACTAGAGGTTGTCCTCATCCGAGCGAATGTAACCTATTCTTTATTAATAGAGACACCTTATTCTCGTATGATCCAGTTTCAGAGGCATTCCTACAAAAGATGATGGCATTATTTGTGTCTTCACACTATAAGAATTCTCCAAATGATTTACAATTGATGTCAGACGCCCCTGCTCATCAACTATTTGCGTTATTTGGACCTGATGCAGGCAAAGATGGATCAATCCCAGCACCGCTATGTGTTGTTCAGATTGCACTTGAAGGTGAAATTTCAAAAGAAAGTATCAGAAGTAGTCTCAATAGAGGAATTAGAGCTGGAGGTGATTTAATTCCATGGCTAATATCCCAGCAATTCCAGGACGATGATTTTGCATCTCTTTCAGGAGCTCGTGTTGTTAGAATCGCTACTAATCCAGAATACACTAGTATGGGTTACGGTACAAGAGCATTACAACTCTTACAAGATTATTTCGAAGGAAAGTTTGCTGACATTAGTGAAAGCAGTTCATTCGATGATGACAAGTTCTCCTTCAAGAGATTATCTGATTCTGAACTTGAAAAATCAACATTGAAAGAGGAAATCAAACCTAGAAAGGAGGATAAGTTACCACCGTTGTTTATCAATCTTTCTCACAAACCTCCATATCATTTGAATTATCTCGGTGTTTCCTATGGACTGACGGCTCCATTATATAAATTTTGGAGGAATGGAGGCTACAAGCCAGTTTACATAAGACAAACATCAAACGATTTGACTGGTGAGCATACCTGTGTGATGCTAAAGGTTCTGGAGAACAGAGAGAATCGCTGGTTGACCGAATATTCCAGAGACTTTCACAAGAGATTTATGAACTTACTCTCATATAACTTTAACTCATTGGCATCTGTTCAGGCCCTCAGCCTGTTAGATTCCACAAAACTCGAAAGCGATGAACCTTTCACGAAGGCTGATCTAGATAGATTGTTTTCTCCGTTTGATCTCAAAAGACTTGAATCATACTCCAATAATCTTGTCGATTACCACGTAATTGTTGACTTGTTGCCATACATTGCATATCTTTATTTCCAAGGACAAATCAGCAGAGAAGTTAACTTATCAACTGTTCAGACTGCCATTATGGTAGCTGTAGGACTTCAGCGAAAAGATATGGACGCAATAGCAAAGGAGCTCAACATCCAATCCAATCAGGTTATGGCTATGTTTGCGAAGATTATCAGGAAGGTTTCCACCTATTTCAGATCGTTGCTCCAACAATCAATTGCGGACGAGATGCCTGCTCTCGAGGAGGATGATAATGTCAAGGAGATGAACGGTGAATTGAAGGAAATTACTGATATTGAGGCCATAGAAAGAGAGCTTGTACAAGATCTGAACGAGTCTGGAATGGAGGTGACTGATGCTTTGAGGGAAAAACAAAAAGAACTGATCAACTCTTTGAATTTGGATAAATATGCTATCAATGAACATGGAAGTAGTTGGAACAATAACAAGAGTCTTGATAAAGCTGTGAAATCCAAGGGTGTTGTGGGTATGAAGTCTGATAAGAAAAGAACTACAACCGAGTCATCAGAACAGATTTACAACCAAGAGATGAATGAAAATCGCAAGAAGCTCAAGAAGCTAAAGAACAAATAGACCTTGCATGTTGTATAATTAACTAAATTAATTTATATCGAATCTAGTATTATCTTCACTGTTCTAAGCAGAAGCTCATCTAATGAGGAGTTGTTATCATTATCCAGAGAGATGATTTGCTGCTGTTTCGCATACAGACTCAAGCCGGTCCGATTCTGCTTGACAGCCTCCTCGCTCTGGTCTTCAAAGAGGATCTTGTGATTTTTGTAGTATTCTGGCCAAACTAAGTCGGCGAAATATCCAGGTGGATCCACCCAAATACCGTTATCTATGACATATTCTCTAGAGACTCTTCTTTGATAAAGAGTTTCGAAGTCTGTTTTGTAGAAAAGTTTTACATCCATCAACTCCACTAAATCTTTATCATGAAACAACAGAAACCCATCTAGAAGGACGAACTCGACCAAAATGTCCATAGAATCCAGCTTTTCAGCTACCATCTGCCTGACCTGTGTTGCTACCACAGAGGAAACGGGCTTGAATGGCTCGTCCACTTCCTTCGTCATCTTATCGTATTTGTATTCAAGGTCTGTACGAAGCTTTCTGAGAGTTTCCTTGAGATCTGTGAAGTTGATTGCCTCGACACAATCCCAATTCAATTCCTTAAATTTTTGGTCTACTGGAATATCTTCATCTGCTAGATAAAAATCATCTTCATGGACCAGGAGAGAATTTGGAAGAAGACGACATAATTGTTTTGACACCGTTGTCTTCCCCGAGCTTGATGCTCCACTGAGTCCTATTATGACTCTTTGTTTCTGATGATCGTTCATTGAATTTCATAAGTCCACAAGGACAATTTATAGGCCATTCTATTTGCCATGCTTACATTTTTATCATTGATTTTTGTCACTTTTATCACCATAGATAAGCTTCGAGAGTGATAAAAATCTCAATCATGGATGAAAAGATGTTTATTTCTCTGTTTTTGCTACCATTTATATAATAAAACACAAATACCAACGGTATCAGCCATGTCGGATCCTATTAATGCCAACCCAACAGTGCTGGATGTCAGCCAGTTGCCTACGAGAGGAGAAAATGCTAAAACAGAAACAGTATCCGACCTTGACATCGAAAGGGCCGAAGAGTCGTTGTTCTACTCGACCCTGGTGAATCTGTCTCTATTCATGCCGACTGTCGACAGTTGCAAAGAGACATCGGAAGCTGATATAGTTGACGAAGACTTGTCTTCGGCTATCGTGGAAATGGACCTGGACACGAGCGAAGATGAAGACGAAGACCCGATCGATTCACAGGAAATATATGACCTGATAGCACACATCTCTGATCCAGAACATCCGCTGACATTGGGACAGCTAGCAGTTGTGAATCTTGCAGATATACAGGTGACCGATCCGCAGGACCGAACTCAGATCGGAGAGGTATTAGTAAGAATCACGCCTACCATCACTCATTGTTCGTTGGCCACGCTTATCGGACTGGGAATCCGAGTCAGACTGGAGAGATGTCTCCCACAGCGTTTTCGTATAGTCATTTTGCTCAAGGAGGGATCTCATCAGAGCGAGAACCAGGTGAACAAACAACTCAACGACAAAGAGCGGGTTAGTGCTGCTTGCGAGAACGAACAGTTGCTCAAGGTCATCAGTCACATGTTAAGTACCTGTCAATAGGTATCATGAGGAATCTGGCTAGGTCCAGATGGTTCTGGAGCCCTTTGTTCGTTAATTTTCTACGACTTTTGTACAATATATGCCATTCATAATATTATCGATAATTGTATGGCCTTCTGACGAGGTATTTTTTCCGTTTGAAAGCTACAATCCAGACAGTTCCATATTACATTGAAACTGGTTGAGATTTCTGGAAGATTTATGACCTATTAAGCCCAATATTGGTCCATTTTAAATTTGGTCACCTTGGACCTATGATTACCTTAGGTGCTCGAAAATTTTTCAACGTAACAGAAACTTAATACATTAACATATAGTAAAGAAACCCTATAAAGACGACGATACAGAGGTTCATAGGGTCTTCAAGAACATAAAAGTGAACTAGAGCCAAACAAAAGCAAGACAAACAAGATGGTGAAGTTGACGCAAATCGAAGACGAGGTTGAAGCCCAAGTTGAGGCTACCACTGTTGGTGTTGAAGAAACTATTCAAGACTTCGTCACCAAGGAAGAGGTCGAAGATGAAGATGAGGAATCCGAATCCGAGTCCGAATTCGAAGATGAAGACGACTTCGATGAGAATGAGACCCTTCTACAAAGAATCGAGGCCCTCAAGGATATCATCAGTCCTGAGCAAAGGTCATATCTAGTGAGCTCATACTCCGCCACCAAGTCTACCGTCTCTAACTGGAGCACAAAGATCGCCTCAGGTCTATGGATTTTGACCTCATCTACATTGTTGTTGGGTGTTCCATTGGCATTGAGCATTTTTGGAGAGAGTCAACTCATGGAGTTGGAGAAAGAGATGCAACTACAACAGAGCTCTAACGAGCTACTAGCCCCAGGATCCGAAGGAGCCTTCCAGGGCCAACCAGCATCCGCTTAGGAGTCTTTTTTGATTGATGAAATGATCTGAGTCACTGTTTCTATAGTGTGTTTGTATATACTGTTTTTTTCCATTTGCACTAAAGTCAATATACACCTGCCAATATAGCCAACCTGTAGTTAAAGTACCTTCTGGTGCTTGATAGTCAAGGCAAATATATCTAGATAAGTGGTGATCTCATAGATGATGTCTGTGATGAACATTCCATGGATCCCTAGTGCCAATCCAAGACCAGTATAAACTACAAGAGCGATCACGTGGTCGTATTCAAACAAAAACACATTCGTCAGAATCGAGATCATCAACAATTGGCCTAAAGGAAGTAGCATTGGGAGATTGAAGTAGGGAAATGGTTGTTTTGTTAGATGTCCAACAATGATGCGACCCACTGTGAATGCAATTGTGGACCCAATAGTTAACATTATTGGAATGGTGTACAACGTACGGATGGATTCATGCACAAAAAGCAAGACAAATACCGCAGCATAGTAAGCAAAGAATGGAATCAATCCATTGAAAGCTTGTTTTTGTTGTTTTAAATCATTGACATGAGCAGCTACATTTCTATGGGCAGAATGGATATTGAAATACAACAACAAGCCCCCAAACACCAATGATATATGTAAAGAACTGATTGGAAACCGGGGATCAGCTCCAATAGAGGATAGATCCAAGGTAAAAACCTCGAAGTTCCAGATGCTGTTACCTTTCCAGGATGTGAAAAGAAACAATACAATTAGAAGAACAATCCCCTCCACAGGTCCACTACATTCGCTCAAATAGAGCTTATGAGTGTAAAATTCCTCCCATGTAGATAGGTAGAAGTTTGCCAAAGAAGCAAATTGTGACAAAATAATCCACCAGCCTTTTCCAAGACCTGCCACTGAACCAAAGATGATCACCGAAAGAGTGGTATTGACAGCGTCAACACAATGATCAAAGAGTTCTCCAAGAGGTCCTGATTGTCCAGTACGTCTAGCATGGATGCCATCACAAGCATCAAAAGTCTGATACATAAATATAGAAAATGCATACAGAACATAACACCAGGCTGGAGAATCCCCTTTGAGGTCAGGATCGATATAGAACACCACTAAGAGAGACCCAAGAATAAAAAACAATCCAGACAAGGTCACCATATTTGGAGCCATTGACAGCGGGAAAATCCGTTCAAACCAAATCCAGAATCTCTTCAGAACATATTTGGTCAACAATGAGCGGTCTTCTGATTGATATCTGTTACATTAATCAGTTGGTTAGTATCTCTCAACGTGCTTGATTTCTTTACATTGAAATTTCACTTACTTATATTCCTTGAGATGACTCAGACTTGACACCGGTAAAAAGAACCCCATTTCATCAAACTTATCTAACTTATGAGTTCCAAACAGTCCCTTGCTTCCTATGTGTCTTGGAATTTCTATTACCGCTAGTATATAAGGGACCTTAATAACATTAATATATCGATTCCATTTACACATGCTCTTTTGAAGATCAGATCTCGTGGTCATCCTTGCACCAACAAAGTCGGCAAATTTCAGGTTTAAAGAATTAAATCACATGCCAAAGAGCACGTGAACAGTCAAACTGGTTTGTTCATTGGTTTGGCAAGTTGGACGGGACAGTTGCAAAAGAACCATCCATGGTTCAACAGTGTTCGTCTATCGACAGTTAAATACTGGAAAATACAGCATACTAATCTTCGCTACATTCGAATTAGACAGAATACTTACATCTCTTATCGTTATTGAGCTCATATTATGCTATTCAGAAACTTCCTTGCCACTTCGACTCCTAGGAAAGTTGCTGCATTTGCAGGAAAACTTCTGGCTAAAGCTGGTCCAATACCAGGGAAAAACGCCTTGTAACCACCTTTAGCATAGATATTTTTTGTGGTCTGAGCGATAGAGATCTTAGTCTCGGAAGATTGCTGAACAGACTTAATGGTATCAATAGGGAAAATCGTAACCCACATAGCAACACCAGCAAACCCTCCGGCACCCATTATTGCTCCAATTGTAGCATCTTGGCCAGGAGCTGTGAACTCTCTTTTGAGGTACTCATACGTAGCGAAATACACTGCAGATCCTGGACCGTCACGAGCTAATGTTGCAGCAGAACCTTTGAAAACAGAACGCAGACCACCCCGACGATACAAATTCCTTACAGTTTCCAAAAATCCAACCTTCTCCTTGGATGTTTGCATAACTACCTTGACTCTCTCAAAAGGTGCTGCTATCAAAGTGGTAGGGATAGCGCTGAAAAACCCAGCAGTGCTCACCTCAGTGATACTGAGGCTGGAAGTCAGAGGATCCTTGCCTACAGATGCACAAACCAGCTTCTTTCCCACGTCATATCCCCAAAAAGATACCGCAAACATCGGTGTAACGCCTAATAATGGGGAGGTGACTCCTTTGTAGAACCCTAGGGGCCCATGTTTCGCCAGAGTTACCCGGATACACTCTACCGAAGTTCGATATTGGTTTGTTTGCAAGAGGACTTTGGTCAAATCAAATGGATGTCCTGTAATAACAGCACAGACTCCACCAAATCCTCCTGCTGCAAATGACTTGACGTTATCCACAAAAACATTACCCCGGACACTGTCCACAACTACGCTGTCCACCTCTTCCATGTCTGAATATCGCTCTATCTATTATGTAATCAGATTCAGCCGTTCTATATTCCCAGACTGATTTCCTGCTGTGTTGGTTTTAGACTACCTTCTGCCGATTATAAGTCCAAATTAAGGTCTGAAAGTGTGCAAATTAGGGGGATCTCGTGGATATATGATGGTCTCGGTCTGATGGCGTAATCAATTTTCTGTCTAGATCCTACCTCAAGTTGTCTATTTTCTCGACTGTTGATTGCTGTTGATTGCTGTTGATTGCAGCTTCCGATCTCTAAGCCTGGTTCTCTGCACAAATATCTGTTTATCAACCACAAACTTCTGGTGAAGACAGCCTTATATAGTGCAAATAGTACCTTCGTGCTCCCTCTTTCTGATCATCTTCTGCTTTTCTCCAACTTCCATTGATCCCAAAATTGATCATCTGCTGACGTAAGCTTTTGACTGAGAGTGGGGTCGAATGCGGGGCAGACGAATCGGATACCGTCTATTACTGGATGATGGAGTAACGGTGGTAAAATTACCGTTCTAACACATGCTGAGCACTTTAACAAGTCTGCTCAGCATTGGACTGATTGGCTAACACTATAGATAAGGGAATTTGCAGACAAGAAGCAGTAAAGATGATAGCAACTGGGAACTTATCGTTTACCAATGACTAGCAATTAATTTCAAACAATTAAGCTTACATGAAAATTTCCATAATCCGATCCATTATACATACAAACACTTAATTACTTAACATGATACCCAAGCAGCGTAGACTGTGATCAGTCTCCAACGTCAAGTCATCAGTGAAACGCACCAGGTTGTCCTCAAAGTTCTCAATTATATCCACAGTCAGCTTTTCCATAAGTTTATTCAGTCTGTGATCTATCGAGTTCAGATAATCGTCATATTTGTCCTTATTCATCAGGTCTAAATGCGGATCGTCCCGCAACATCTCAGTCACAGAAAGCATGTCTACCAACAAACTGTTGAACTCATCGTTCAGAGTAATAAATTGGTTTATGGTGTTGATGAATGAGTCTATCTGTTCAACATAAAACAGTCCTGAATTGTTCCCCTTCGAAGAGTCGTTGTGAACATCAAACAGTCTTGATCGCGTAATTGATATGATGTAATCGCGATGTAGTTTAATCAGCTCGTCCAAGTTGTGAGCATAATAATCAAGCTCCAGCAGTTCCGGCTCTTCTTGTTGGTCCGATCTATTGAAACTCTTTGCAAACTGTGGATCAACCGTAATGCGGTTCCCTTGTAGCATCTTTCGGCCCTTATTCTTGTGCGTTATCTTAATATGATCATCAGCCGTCTTTTCAAACCTCGATAGAAGCTTTCTATATTTCTTCTCAATGATCTCCAAGTCAAAAAAGCTCATGATGATGTTCACAAACTTCACAAACTCGTTCCTCAAAATATTCAATCGTTTGAATGTCTTAGACAACCAAACACATCTGGAATCCATTACCGACAAGCGATAGCTGGGATCCAGTTGTATCAGCTTCTTAACTGTTCTCGTTCTCTTTTCGATCAAGCGTAGCGTAGTTTTCCGTAACTTATTCGACTCAGACCACCCCGTATTCAGTAGATAGTTGACTTTCTGTAGTCGAAGAAGGAAATTAAACATCCTTAGGTATTCTTTGGAGCAGTTGTTGTCCCCATTAAGTATCAAGTCAATTGGGGGTTTGACTTGGAAATCTAGTGTGAATACATCCCATCCAACATTACCATGGCCCATGTCTAGAATTCGTGCATCAAGTCTATCTACCACCTCCTTGGGGTAATGTCTCGCACTCGAGTTTTCTATAGACTCCTGCAGCACTCTGAGTAACTGATGCGAGGACAGCATTGCTGACGACTCATTCAAAATATTTAAACCTTTAACTATTAATGAGTTAATGAAGTCTCCTCTATTCATTAGTAAAAGACTGTGCAAATATCCAAGCTCCTTTAGTAACCCATATTTTTCGTGAACAATATAACAGAGATAATTCATTATCTCTTGGTATTGTTTGGACACTAGAGCCTCTATTTTGTTAGGTTCAGCATCCATAAAATCACCATTCTGTTTGAAAATGCGTTCATATTTGTTGGCAAATTGAAAACACCAATTCATCTCTTTGCATTGCACTTTCAAAAAGATTATTGATTTTCCAATTTGATAAATCGATTTTGCCGTCTCACCCAAAAGAAACTGGGGCACATTTTCTGACACATACCGATATCTTCCTGGTAATTGCTCATAAGAGCTACGATCATATATCGTGTTCTTCGATTCCTGTTCCACAGAAATGAAAAAGTTCTCCCTTATACTGTCTTCGGAATTCAAACTGCCTTCAAAGAGCCAGTGCTTGACCAATTCATAATATGGACGTACACAGACTCTGAATAATGGAACTGACAAATCCTTCAGTAGCAGATCACCCATACCAATGAACCGGTAAAGGAGCGATAAAAAGTCATTCACTGGCAAAATTTTGATTTTGTTGCTCAGAAAGTAGAGAACTCTTAGTCTTGGTATAACTTCACATAATTGAAGACGGACAGATCTCAAAGTGAGCCTATTTGAGTCAATATTAGATTGACTCAGCACAGAATTCACGAGCACAGAGTACTCAAATAGTTCCTGTTGTACAAAGCTCATAAATGCAACCTTCACCTGGGAATTTGTCATCCCCTTAGGATTCTGTGAGATGGACTTCAGTTTCTTATAGATCAATGCGGGCTCAAAAAGTTGATGCAAAAGTCCTGACGTTCCAAGACTTATATTTAACGGAATCTTGATATTTTCATCATTGAATGGAAACATTTCTGAAGTAGAACCGCTTAATGTAAACACTAAGTTCCGTATAATCTCCTGTTCAGGAATTAAACCAGTCTCTGGTGATGCATAATAGTAAGGAATGATATAGTTGCTCAAAGGTTCGCCCACAATATTAATACTGTTCATTGCGGAAGAGGATCTGAATTCTCGCGAGGCCGGTCTGCTGCTAATAGGACTTCTTTTGGAGGAGGAAATTCCGGGAGAGGAAAGAACATATCGTTGATGGTTGTTTGCAAAACTAGTGCTTGCAACCAAACCAGACGAGTCGATGGCGCTGAATCTGTTTGATGAACGTGCTGGTCTGACATTGCCGATTTCAAATGACACATTGTTTATGAAATCTGAGCTGTTAATGTTCTGGTCACTCACTATAGAGTCCAGCTTTATCAGATAGCGTGCGAGCTCGTTGGGATCTTTGATCATCAAAAGTTCTTCGATAGTCTGCTGCAGTCTTTGCCATATGTGTACTGAATTTGCGTTTTGCATGAAATAGACCTTGTATTGGCTTAGCTGTTCGATAAAGTGCGATTCTGGTTGCGTACTAGTGATTGATTGTAATAAGATTGATAAAACTTCCTGGCTTAATTGGAGAACCAGGTCGAGTTCAAACTCGGGCTGTGGTACAATACTTTTCAGAAGCCTCAGTAAATAATTACTAATTATCTGGTCCGATTCCATCATGTTGCTCAGTTTATCCCGATCATGTACACCAATAAAGTCCGCTGCCTTTCAGTCGCCAAATCAGCTTAGCAGAACTTCTGATAGTGTGTTCAAGACAAATGTAAACAAATACTGTTCAAATTTTGGTCTTGATTCTTTTCGCGTGCATACAAACGTCGATCGTCGCTATACGTCGATCGTCCACTTTCGTCGATAGTCCAAACCGGAATCATTGTCAATTAGCATCCAACTTGCCGTAATCGATTACTTCTTCTCCAATGAGCTTCTCAAGCTCTTTGCGAAAGAAGTCTTCATCTATGTTGGGTATATTGAAATCGGCATCATCATAGCCAAATTTAGTAATGCTATCAGGATAATTTGTGAAATTGTAGTATTTCAATAGACAACGAAGAGAATACTCGTTCTCCCAGGATTTAGTGAGTCTCTCATTCAGATTCAAAATGAAGATGTTATTTAACCATTGGTCCTTGAGTCCAATTCGATGAAAAAGGTAAACAAACGAAATCAAATCCATGTTACTGGATCTCCATTTCTTGCCGTTGAATGGACACAAGAGTTTTATCACCTTCAAAATGGGGTTGTAGAAATATCGATTGTATAACGTAAGATAGAAACGAAGTGTTTCGGTCGGACGAACTTCCAACAACTTATAGATCCTCTGCAGCTTGAAATTGGAGATGGTCATATACAGAATTCGGAAGAGATTGGTTAATGTGATGCAATATCTTCGACTTGGATTGAGAATTTTGATGCGTGATTGACCATTAAAGGGAGGTATGAAGGTTTCATATGAGTCTTTATTGCACTCAAATATTGATTCCAATTGCTCTTCCTCCGAAGGAGCCTTGAATGGCCTTTGTAAATTCTCTGACAACGAGATGGCTTTTCTAAAGAAATTATAATCCGTCAAATAATACAAAACCTCATAATCGCAATAGACAACTCGGTTTCTCAGAAATGTCTCGGGATCGTTGAAATCAAAAGAGTTATCAAATTGGGTCAATAACTGGTTACTTCCCAATAGCTTGAATAAAGAGAGATACAGATCATTGTCAAATAACAGAGAAGAAAAATACTCAAATTTCAGAACATGTGAAAGTTTAAACCATTTCAGCAGCAGGAAAATCGTTGTAGAAGCGCCTTTCAGACATGTCTCTTTCATTCGCATAATATCTAATATTTGTTTGTCATAAGTTGTCAAGAAGTTTACTCTGTAAGGCCTTTTCATGATCATCTTTTTGTGTTCCGAAAAATCTCCCATCATATCTTGTGATTTCATGTTTGTAGGGGACTGCAAAATATTGGAGGATAATATTTGCATTAATATCACAATCAGAGAATTCAAATATGGCAAACATTGACCGTAAAATTTCTCAACACGCTGAAGGGCTAATATTTCGTCTATGAATATAGGATTTTGCTCCATATCTTTGGTGGTATATGTGAATTTATGTTTTGATTTCTGCTCTTCATCTGGTATAATTCCCTTCTCCTCCTTAATAAAGTCTTCAAATGTCGTCACAAATTGAACAGAATTGAAGTTCTCTGAAACATGGTTAAAAAATATATCTGTGGCTTCCTGGATACTAACAGGAACCTCGTCTTCAAACGGATATAGATTAGCATAATGAGGTTGAGTGATAAACATCTTTTTTCTTCCTTGCCCGTTGGGATGTTCTAATTCTGATATATTGGAATTTGTTTTGGAATTACCGGTATGCTGAGGAGTTAGAGTGGGTGATGGAGCTGGTGTAGCAATATGTATGTTAGGAGGATCGAAACTTGGGTTAATTGGTGGCCTTGTCTTCAGGTTGCGTTGTTGATTAATCAGTAGTGATGATGTGTTAATCAACTTGGATATGCTAAATTCTGGCTCTTGATCGTTCAAAGTACTAACTTCAAGAATCTTGGATATTTCATATTCTGGTGGGCAGAATGTTGGATATCTTGTCATAAGTTCATTTCTATAATACTGATAATCTAAAGGGGTAATTGTATCATTTTTGTATCTTGAGGAAGACTTGGACGAATCTGTGGCTTGACTAAATATCTTCCCGTCCTCAAACTTGTATTTTAGGAAGGACTTGGTCGAGTCCAACATTTCACTATTTCCAAACAGAAGTAAAATAAGCTTCGACAAAAGCATTACAACATTACGAATCTTGAAATATTGTCCAGTGCTTGCCGGTAAATTTAGTTCAGATTTTTGTGTTGCCGCTGTTGCCGCTGTACCGTTCGATTCCTTATCAGAAGACTCGCTTGTCATCCATCTCCAGTTGTCGATCGACTTTACAATGATATACAGCAAATCCGTCTTGTCAACGATCTTCGCAAATGACTTAGCTTTTCTCTGAAGAAGATCTTCCTTACACAGAAGTGACGTGACGACTGTGTAGAGAATAGTCAGTGAATAATAAAACTCATTTGATCTCAGTTGAAGATACTTGGGGTTAGATGGTCTTTCTTCGTTTTTGAAATCTACCAGGTCCATTGCTCTTGTCTTGATGACCTCAATGATAGGAGTGATAACATCTTCTGTGAGAAACAGTTCACAATTTTTCTCAATTGAGTCTGTATGTTCATCCTGATTCTCAACCTGTCCAAATGTTCCCATAGCAATATATGTTAAACAAAGAATGTTCTTCAGAACTTTCCCATTGGAATTTAGTTCTGAAGCGTATCTCTGGACTATTTTTCGTCTTGTCTCAAGATCTGATATCTTGCTGAAATTCTTGTTGTTCTTGTTCGGATCGTCCTTTTCGTACACATCTTTAAGAAGCCTTAGACTCTTGAGGTCATTGAAACTGAACCAATCCTTGTATTCGTCCTCAAACCCTAATAACTCCCCGTATTCAAAATCCAGCAACGGATACTCCAAGATGATATTGAAATTGTTCAAGCCATCAATTTCCCTGTCTTCTTCGTCGTCGTTGTCTGTGAAGGAAAAACTGCTATGCGGAGAAGACAGTATATCCTGGTCATCATTGGTCTCCATCATCTCCCCTCGATCGATGATTGTCCCTGGAAATTCCTCTCCTATCAAATCGATATCACCCAGCTGGAACTCCAAATCTGAGATTGCTGACTCTGATGTCTCTTGTCCTTGTGATCCATTCTCATTCTTAATGTCAACTGCCTCTGTATCCTCCTCAGTTTCACACTCAGGAGGAGCATTCGTCTCCATTGCAGATTCTGGATCATCGACTAACATACTTGTCATATTTTCCAATCTGTAAGGCTCTTTTAATATGTCTTTATCCTTTCTGTTGCTATGAATATAACCTCTTTACTTGATTATCCTTGATTTAGTTTAAAACAAGACCAGATCAGAGAGACCTCTCAATTGTTTCTTGCACTGCCACGTTAAGTGGCAGTGCAGTGGCGGTGAAGATTTTCGTTCAAGTCTAATTGAAATAAACCAGTCATAAGAAGAGTTGGATATCGGTTGGAGAGAGTAATAATGAATGGCTATTAGGTGAACCAAAGCGAAGTGCTAGCATACGAAGTAGCATGTTGAGCTTGGATAATAGTGTGGGATTGAGGTAAGTTTTAAAATAGAGAAATGTTAAAAATACACGAAAACATTGGAATCGCCGCTAACATGTAGAAATCGACATTTGCAGAGTCCAAGTGATTACAAACACGGACTCAACCATCTCAGGTGAAATTCACTCATATAATCCGCATAATGGTATTCTATCGATAATACGGGACACTTCGGGCGGGTCCCCGAGAGAAACATTCGTTGTTATCAAAACCTCTTTCATTAAATCCATCACCAGTTTGACGAAGCAGAAACCAATCAACGCTGGAAAGCCGACAAACATGAATGAAAAGTTCCAAGATCTAGCACGTCCACCGTCTGTAATTCCACTGAATATGGTTGGCCAGAACTACAAACATACAAACGCAGCATTGGTGAATAAGTTCGAGAACCAGTATACTCTCAACTCCATTCTTTCAGACAAAAAGCTGACTACCGAGGGAAATGAGATCTTCACTACTTTGTTCAACTTGTTACCTAAAGGAGACGTTTCAATCGATAAAAACAACAATATCACTGTTTTCGACAGACATCTGGTGATTTCCAAGCCATATGGGGTCGTAAATTGTAAGATCGTGAATGGAGCAGGAGAAGATGATCAGCAATTGGTGTATATTAGAAAGATCATCAAGGAAGTTTGGAATCGACTAGAAACCGAAAGAAAGGGCGGTTGAAATGCACTACTATTTAGATTAATATCAGTTGTTTGAATATCACATGCATCGTTGGTTATCATTATCTTTGTAGTGTGTGAATGGTTAAATGAAAATGCTAGAAATACAGTGTATAAAATAATGAAATAGCTGTGGTAAGATAAAATGCAAAGCCATTCAATGTAGCTAGTTATCGTGTGTTCTTCTGAACAAACTGGGCCGTCTAAGAAAAGATAGTGATCGTTTTTCACAACTGCTGATTTCATCAGAATTATCAAACTCGACTTTGTAGTACAACAGAACAGATCCCAACAAGTTCAGACCTTTTTTCTTTGTGCCATTGTATCCATCCATTTTATTCCAAGGAACCTCCACCTTGCACACATGTATCTGTTTTTTATCCGGCTTTTTCACCTTGGAAAAATCCTCCCCATGGTCGAATATATGATTATTTGAATGGTTGTCTCCCGTGTTATTGAGTTGCATTATGTATTCCATCACAGGATTAATCCAAAGTCTACACGTGCTGCCTGTAATCTGTCTTCTGACCATGAAATCCAGCTGCAACAGGATATCCAAGTAGCAGATATCAACCTGTTCTCTCTGATGAAACACTAGTCTTTGGGAGCCGGAAGCTGTGGCCTCGTATTCCGGATACAGATTTAAAAGAATTTCCTTTTGTGTTCCACCTTCTCTGAAATGTGACAGAGACACATCCAGACCATCAATATTATTCTGTAACAGTTTTCCGGGCTCAACAACAATGAGTTTTGTACCTGTGATTACGAAGTTACTCTTCAACAGAGATTTGAAGAGTTGTTGTCTTTTAGTGTCGGCAAGAAAGAACTGAAAATAATCAAGATAACGCACTTGTGAACAGATGGTGACTCCAGTTCGATAAAGTCCTCTTCTTTCGACAAATATTGCGTTGGCAGCCTCGAAGGAGAGTCCGAATTTGAACATGATATATGCCACAACAATGGATCCAGTTCTTCCCTTTCCGTGTTTGCAATGGATGATAACCACATTTCTAAGATCCTTGTTAAGATAGACCTCAATTTCACTCAGAAGCTTCAACATGTTTGAAAATGGGATCGAATGATGGTCCAGAAATGGTCGATAATCAAAATCACCCCCGCTGTTGAGAACATATTGAGGATCATAACCTACTTTCTCGCTCCGAAGGTTGATCAGTTTCCAGTTTCCTGGGCCATGGTTTGTGTTCAGAAGACCCACCAACAATGCTATGTGGTTTGAATACAGACTCATGGGCAGAGAGTCCTGTGGAGCAGAACAGACCCCGACGTTAGGAAGGATGTAGGAGAGGTCTAATTTGAAACCCTTATCTGGGGCACTATTGAAACGTGGAGGAAGCGGTATTTCCGTCATTCTTCGATTTTAACTCCTCTTAAGGCGTTATTATCGTATCTTCTCTATTTTCCTGCTATTGTGACCTAATATGTATTTATAATCGAACAAAAAGACCCGAAATCCTTATATTATATAATTAGGGATCAAAATCTCTATAGGGCGTGAAATCGCTTATCTAGTAATTTTGTGGCGAAGTGATCTAATTATATAAGGATCACCTTGTTTCTTTGTATAATGGGCCCTAAGATATATTCTGAGAGGTTATTAGAAGTCAAAGCTAGAAATATCAATATTAGAAACGATGATCGGACCAATGGCACCAGCTTGTAAGTCATAGAGGACACCCAGAGGCAAATATCAGGAGCTTAATACTAACCCCGAGACCACAGTGCCCATCTCATTTGGGATTTTCGCAGGAATAGCGGTCACGGCAGTCATTTACATGCACAGAAACGAGATTCTGGAGTTTGTCGAAGATAGAGCCATCGAGATTCTTGACACCATTAAGGAAAATAAGCGTAAAAGAGGCGAGAAAGTCGGATGTGGGGTTGTTCAGAGAGCAAGCGGATCCTCTTATACACAGGTTAATTCATCGTTGCTGGAAAAAGAGGGCTGTTCGACTTACGACTCAGATGTCAGACACAGAACTAATCGGGATGATGGAAAACTGTCGGAAATCAACAGAGATACCGACATCTACAACTGGATCCGAAACCAACACGAACAGCAATTTAAATTCTCAGACAGCGAAACACGAACCGCTTCAGTCATAGAGGAGGGCTCACGGATTTCTTCGGTCCCAATGGAGGACTATGATGGCTCGGCTGAGACTCCTTCAGAAACAGGGGGATCCGAAGATGAATGGACCAAGGTTTCTGTCCGTTCTGGTTAAATTTACAATCAAATAGGACTATTTTTCATGTTGCGCCAATAAATACCATCTATATCTTTATCTCGTACAATTATCGTCTTAACTAATCAAAGCAAGGACTATAATCAACACAATGATAAGAATAACAAATAAAATGCATGTCCAATTGCGTTTGCGCTTTTGATAATTATCGGCTTGCACCAGCTCCCGATGGGCATGCTGGTTATCGTTAGCATATGTCATTAAATTATCTTCGATAGTATCGATTTGCTCTCCCTGTTGATTAACCATCTCGTTGAGATCCTTAAATATCTTATTAATGTCCTGAACCCCCCTAGAAATGTTTTCTATTGCATGCTCCCGATGTTCAATAAGAGTCTCATGGTATTCCAGCTCAGCGCCTCTGATGACCTGTTGTTGCTCTTGCTGAAGTAATTGCTGCTGTAAAAGCGGAGTGTTCTCTGTAGCCTGCGGTTGCTCTTGAATTGTCTCTCCGCTCAGTGTTTGTTGATTTCTAGCATACTTCTCGGTAATAACCACGGACTGAATCTTCTCGTTATACGATCGAAGGATATATTGGTAATTCTTGAATACTTCGCTACATTGTGTTCTCAGCTTCTCTTTTGTGTATTCCATTGTGGAACTCTCTTGTCCCTGGATGTCAGTCGTCTCCAGTTTGTCGAGATTGCAGTTTATACTCTCATTTGATCTACCGCATGAGTCTATTAGCTCTTTCAGTTTTGTTCGCAGACTTTTCTTGTCTCTAGTTGTTCCCAACTGTTTTTGTAGTTTGTCAAATCTGGAAATATTCGATATCAGGTCTGATAGCTGTCGAGAGATGGTATTTAGAAGATCTACATTCTGCTCTTCAAAACTCTGACTCAACCCTTCTACCCCTCCTTGTTTCTGTGCCTCAAAGTCAAAATTTGCGAAGGACATAACTTAGTGAAGCGTCCTTGATGTGTTCTAGTTTCTCCCTCCTCTGCTGGTTTATTTGTCCAGCTTAAGAAGCTACTTCGTCAATCTTTGTATCAATGTCCAAGTTTGTTATTTGTCACCAGCCACTATGGCTGGTGAAGGCGCCACACGTCTATCGACGCTAACACGAAATTGAGGTCGATTGAACGCGCTTCATCCCTCGCGTTCTATACAAGAAAGACTTATTTGTTCCTTGTTCTATATGATGATGGTTGACTAAACGCGTTAATCTTGAATAATCAGCAGTGTATCAGCAGCGAAGGCTGGGAGTTAGTTTGTTTAGAATATAGAATTGCTAGAAGTCGAACAAACTATGGCAAGAAAAGACAAGCTAGCGAGATTGAGGGCGGCTAGAGCTGGGGGGAAAATCTCAGCTGACGAGGAGGAAGAGTACCAAGAGATTTATGATGAAGTGAACGAAGCTGAATATAGAAAACACAAGAGAGATCAGCTCTTGAAAGATGATTTCATTGTTGACGATCATGGTAATGGCTATGCTGAAACTGGTGCTGATGAGTGGGATAATTCCCACAACTACTACTCTGATGATGAGGAGGACTCAAAAGAGGAAGACGATGACGAGACTATTAAGCCTAAAAGAAAAAAGATAACTAAGATCAAGAATAGTAACCAAAATATATCGAATTTCTTCAAAATGTCAGCACAGACCTCAGAGTCTAAGAAGAGTGTGTCTTCAAGCAATAATAATATCAACGACATCTTGAGCGATTTCACGAATACTGCCACTTCGAAATTGAAATCTTCGGTATTTTCTTCAGGTCCTAAGTCACGGGATGTATTTTCATCGTTGAGCTCCAAAACGGTGAGGTCACCTATCGTCTCACATTCAGCAGTGAAATCGCTTGATTTCAAAAGACTTTTAGACGACGATGTGCGAACTCCTATCAAGAAGCCGAAACTTAGTTCCGATCCTGATTTCTACTCTGCGGTAGAGTCTGTACCAGCAGATGACTTTGACATGTCAATTGATTACACAGACACTCCGTCTTCGCCAATCAAAGTCAAAAAGGAATCTCAAGCAGCTCTTCTAAAGGTGGTGAAATCTGAGCCTATTGATGAAATTGGTGAAAACGCGATTGAAGAGGATGATGACGATGATGAAGACGAAATTACCCTAACAAGAAGACCTATTCCAAGTATGAAGCTTGATAGGTCAATTAACGTTAATGCCACCAAAGAATCTGGCAAATTGAACTCTTCCCCACTAAGGGAACAAAAACCAGTGACAATGTCTTCATCTCCAGGACAATTTGCAAATACTTCTTTTGAACGTCTAGAAGAGGAGCAAGTTGTCATGCAGGGAGATGATGGCTCGAATTCGGTTCAGATGTTTTGGCTTGATTACGCTGAAGTGGAAAATTCTTTGCTCCTATTTGGTAAGATAAAAACACACGAAGGAAACCTTGTTTCTGGAATAGTCCAGGTAAATGGTATGAACAGGGAGCTATACCTCCTTCCAAGGGAAAGACGCTTACAAAGTGAATCTGAAGATGAAAATAGTGTAGGCAATGATGCGAAAGTCACTGCTATGGACGTCCATGAAGAAATAACACCCTTGTTAATGGATAAATTTGGCCTCAAGCAAATTAAGGCTAAGCCCGAGGTACGTAAATATGCATTTGAGCTCGAAGGTATTCCTAAGGAAGCTGAATACCTGAAAGTATTGTTGCCTTATCAGACACCTAGGAACAAGCACTTAACGCTTCCTTCTAACTTAGAAGGGGAGACCTTTTCTCATGTTTTTGGTGCTAATTCTAGCATATTTGAAGCTTTTGTTGTGCAAAGGAACATAATGGGTCCGTGTTGGTTGGATATCAAGAATGGTGATTTTACAGCTCTTCAGAATTGCTCTCACTGTAGGGTTGAAATTGCTGTTTCTTCAGCGGACTGTATCAAACCTATAGAAAGTAATGAGCCAGCACCAAATCTCACAATTATGAGTATCAATGTGCAATCTCTAACAAATTTGAGAGAAGGAAAGCAAGAGGTAGGATCAGTATCACTTGCTGTCTACAACAACGTTCCTCAAGATACTCCTATTAGTGAAGATACCCAGCCTGATGAATTGATCACCCTAGTAAGACCTGTTGGTGGTTCAGTTTCTCTTCCTCCAGGAGTATCTCAACTAGGTGCTAAAAGGCACATACCTGTTAGAACATTCAATAATGAAAGAACTCTTTTGAATTTTTTGACTGCGATTGTGAAGAAAAGTGATCCTGATGTCTTCGTGGGACATAAGTTGGAAAATGTCTCTCTGGATATCATTATGCATAGAATGTTTGATTTGCAAGTGGCACAATGGTCTACATTTGGTAGACGAAGTAGAAGGCAATGGCCTGAGAAGTATGGCAAAGGCTCTGCCAGAAATAATATCTTCTATCTAAGAGAAGTGTTTGCTGGTAGATTGCTTTGTGACATTGCCAATGAAATGGGTCAGTCGTTAACTCCAAAATGTCAATCTTGGGAATTGCAAGAAATGTACGATGTTGTCTGTAAGAAAAGGCATACTCCGATGGAAGTCAATTTGACAAATCCTCAGCTTGCTGAGGACGCCAATCTGCTTCTTACTGCATTGAATGAAAACACCCTCTCTGTCAAAATCACAGCTGAGATCTCATTCAAGATACAGATATTATCATTATCCAAACAGCTCACCAACTTGGCTGGTAATGCGTGGTCCCACACTTTAGGTGGTACCAGAGCTGGTAGAAATGAATATATTTTGCTTCATGAGTTCACAAGGAATGGATACATTATTCCTGACAAGGAAACAAGAGCACAGAGACAACAAGCGGCCAAGACTCATGTTAATCACGATGATGGGCAGACTGAAGGCGATGAAAGCAATGCAACCTCGAATAGGAAAGCTAAATACCAGGGTGGTCTTGTTTTTGAACCTGAGAAAGGCTTACACAAGAATTATGTTCTGGTTATGGATTTCAATTCTCTTTATCCTTCGATTATTCAAGAGTTTAACATTTGTTTCACTACTGTCAATAGATCACATCTTGTCGACGATAATGAGCTTCCAACAGTCCCTTCGGTAGATGTTTCCCAAGGTGTTCTTCCAAGATTGTTGCAGCAGCTGGTTAGCAGACGTCGGGAGGTCAAGAAGTTGTTGAAAGACCCAAGAGCTTCTCCATCGGAAAGAGCACAATATGATATCAAGCAACAGGCTCTTAAGCTGACCGCTAACTCTATGTATGGTTGCTTGGGTTACGTTAACTCTAGATTCTATGCTAAACCTCTAGCTATGCTGGTCACGAATAGAGGTAGAGAAATTCTCATGGACACCAGGCAGTTAGCCGAGAGTATTGGCCTTCGAGTTGTGTACGGTGATACGGATTCTGTTATGATTGACACTGGGTCAGATAGCTTCAAAGAAGCTGTATTAATTGGTGAAGATTTCAAAGCGAAAGTCAATGAGCGTTATAGGCTGCTAGAGATTGACATCGATAATGTCTTTAAGAGGCTTCTATTGCACTCTAAGAAGAAGTATGCTGCAATGAACTCTCTTATGAGTGCAGATGGAAAAGAAACCACTAATTTGGAGGTGAAGGGTTTGGACATGAAGAGAAGAGAATACTGTCCTCTTTCGAAAGAGATATCCATATTTGTTCTTCAGAAGGTTTTGAGTGATTTGGATCCCGAAGACGCACTAAATGAAATTTACCATTACTTGGAGGAAATCACCAATAAATTCAAAGCAAATGAGATCCATATGGCCAAACTAGCTATCAACACGAGGCTTTCTAAAGATCCTAAGCAATACCCAGGAGCAAAATCCATGCCAGCTGTTCAGGTCGCTCTAAGATTGAGAGAACAGGGTAAAGTGATCAAAGCAGGAAATGTCATTACCTTTGTGATCACTAATGAAGGAGAGGATGAGGGCAAAGCTGTTGCCGAAAGAGCCAGAGCAATTTCTGAGGTTTTGTCACCACGTTCCAATTATAGGCCTGATGCATTTTATTATCAGGAGAAACAGATCTTTGCTCCTGTGGAAAGATTGCTTGAGAAGATTGAAGGAAATGATGTTGTTAGACTAGCATCTGCTCTTGGACTTGATGCGAAGAAATATGAGAGTCGTGCAAGATTGATACAGAATGAAAACGCAAACGAATTACAACCACTGGAATCAACTATCCCAGATAGTGAGAGATTCAGAGACAGTAAGGGTTTTGATCTTTGTTGTCCTTCTTGTAGTACTCGCTTCAAATTTGGAGGAATTCAATCATCTAACAGGTATCAAATCACCTTTTCAGGTATTAGATGTCTTTCATGTCAGGAGTCAATTTCACCATTATCGGTTTCTGCACAGTTAGAGCATTTCGTTAGAAATGAGATCTCTCACTATTATGCCGGCTGGCTATCCTGTGGAGACTGTGGTCTCAAGACTAGACAAGTTTCAGTCTATGGTAGAAGATGCATCAGCAGAAGTGGAAAATCTTACGGATGTAAGGGCATTATGAAATATACTTATTCAGATAAACAGCTCTACAATCAATTATTGTATCTTCAATCGCTGTTTGATGTTGACAAGGCCAAGAAGAGAAGTCTTAAACCTCTGTTTGATGAATTTTCAGCGGATAACGAGGAGAACAAGGAGAACAAGCCGGCAGCCATGAATCAAGGAGAACTTGATGCGCTGGTTGAGCAAAATAGATCCACCTTTGATGTCTATCGTGGAGTGGTAGATAAATATTTGGTCGACTGTGGTAGACGCTACGTCGATATGGGTGGTATATTTGGATTCATGAAGGCCTTCGAGAAGAAATTGTAGACCCTTTAATGGATCCTACTTGAGTTTACAGCCATTTTATTTGCATATTGTATTATCAAATATTTGTACTTGTAATATTGGAATTTTATTCTTTATATGTTCTACATGCGGGTAGTTAAAAGTTCTTATTGACCCAGTCCTGAACGCACTCTCTAGTTGACTGAACAGTGTTGATCAACCATTGGTTCAGTCCAGAAACAGTCTCGCAAGTCTGCTTCTTGGAATCTTGAATAAATTTCGATGTTTGATCTAAGGTCTCACCAGCCTGAGGCACATACTGTCTTCCTAGTTGATCTAAACATTGTGAGGTGTTGGCAGCGGATTTTGGCATCAAGTAGTCAAAAGCAACCAAACCAAAGAAAACAGGAGAGAAAAATCTGAGCATCAGCCCACGTCTACGTGCCAAAATTGATCCGGATAATGCTGCAGTCAAGACGTATAAGGATGAAGGAAGCACTGGCTCCACGATCAACTCATGGTATTTGGTCTCCAATGTGCGCTTTTCGTTCAGGAATGCTGACTTGAGATTAGCATATTCTGCTTCATACAAATCCACCTTAGCAATTGTATATTGACGTAGACTCTTAGCATATTTTTCTATTATAGGGCTGGTAGTGATCAACTTTCCATCAACCAACTTCTGGTTCTTGCTTTGAATAGGAGATTCTTTCTTGCTCAATGTTTCTGGGATTGGCTCATTTAAGCCTGGAGTTGGGAAGACTATCTCCTCATCTGCGTAAAAAGACCTCTTTCCCATGCTTTATTATGTGCTAATGTTTCTGTGTCGGATCTTATTCCTCTGAGAATGGCACTGAACACACTTATATAACTAGTATCTTGTTTTGAGTTCTCTTCGAAATATAGACCAACATATCCATAGAATGTGTGATTCGTCAGTTATTATGTAATCACATTTGAGGACGTATATGATTGGCGGAGAGAGACACTCCTTATTGAAGGCCGCTATGTTATATAATGTCAATTATGGACGAATTGAAGGAGGTATATCGATTAGAGGAACCATAAACGTACTGAAAAGGATTCAAATTGTTAAAAATTAAAGATTTGATTGATTAATAATTTTCATAATGTCGAATTCGAATTAAAGACCTGGACAGCCAAATACTATAAAATGACAGTTGGTGTTCCACTGAGATCTATAACAGTCATGATCAAGCATATATGATTAAATAAAATCTCATGATCCAATAGGTTATCCCTTAATGACTTGGTATGAGGTATATGCCATCGCAACACCACCCAGAACCGTTAGCGAAATATCCAAGGCTTTCATGTACTTGGACTCAGCACAACTACGATAGTGAAGCATTGGTGGATACATGTACACCAGAGGGATGCATGCAAAAGAACCAACAAACGAAACAAATCTGTCCAAATTAGAGGATCCCAAGTAGGCAATTAAGGCCGTTCCAATAACCATCAAACATCTAAATATGTTTTTGGACCATTTTGTATTTATATCGTTCTTTCCTGATCTTCTTTTAAAGATTCTGGACTCTATGATTCTAATAGCTGGAAGTAATTGTAAGGGGGCCGAAAGCAGAATGGCGATGGCATAAAACAGTTGAATGCTGTTCACTGCCAACGAATCCTGGGGAAGATTCAAGATAACAACTGTTCTAACATCATCTCCGTAGGTCAAATAACCTAGAGATCCTGCCCCTACAAAAACCACAGAACATACAACAATGACAGCAAATAAAACTAATGGGAACTTTTCAGGATTCCTCATTGATTCTTGAACAGGAATAATTAATCCAATCCCTTCAAAGGCAAATATTGCAACACCAATGAAGAGAGACCAGGTGTCTTTGTTGAAGTTGACAATTTCAGCTGGTCCATTGGTGATTAGATCAATAGAGGCGTAATAGACAATTGTGGCCAGACCTAACAGAATAAATACATTTGCTAGAAGAGCGACCAATGAAAGTTTGGTAATGTTTCTAACAAGAGCCATAGGCATGATGATAAGGGTCTCGGCAATGACAATCGACTCAATTGTCAAATGAATATTGAATACATTATATGTGAAAGCCTTAATGTTCTCTGCAGTGAAAATAGTGTATGCGGCCACAAATCCGACCTGAGACAAAATGATTGAAGCCAAAATTAAAATTTTCATCTCTTTTCCGAATAAAAGAGCACCAATGTCACCGAAGGAAGAAACACCGGCCTTTGTCTTGCAAAGAATTAGAATGTAATAGCACCAAAATGATAAAATGCCAAAGAATATTAAAGTGATAATGCAAAATAGCATGCCTCCGTTGTAGAAAGCACGGGGCAAGAATAAAACACCAGTTCCCACAAATGACTTGAGCAATAAAAAGAATGATTTAAGTGTTGATGCTGTTCCTCTATGTACTGTATCGGAATCTAACAAAGGAGTTTCTTCATCCGTAGACTTTGGATCAAGAATATATGAACAGGCCAAATAATCTTCGTCTTCGAGATCCTCACCTGCAAAATGGCCGTAGACGGACAAAAATTCCAAGAAATTCCTTGTGAAAACAGTTGGATAATTGAGCTTGTAGCCGAATCTGGAATCTTTATTCATAAGAAACTCTCTCCTGAATCCTCCAGGGAGTCTCATCTGAGAAGCAGTGGAACCCCTTCTTTCTCCTAGCACATCTGTGCCTGAGAGACTTTTTGATCTCCTCAATATGCTGCTTTTTGAGGGAATAGTGTATAAATCTCTAGTGATGTCTCCTCCAGGCAGTTTGAGAGAACTCATCGGGTCCGTAGCCAGATGTTTGCTGATATTCTTGATGATTGTAGGGTCCTCTATTAACGAATTATAAGACGACCCATTAGCCTCTGTTCCAAGTGACGTTAGAGGATCTCCACGGTTAACGGATGCATTATCACCGTCAATAGAGGGTGTACTGGAACCCGATCCGGAAACAATGGCAGAAGGAGAAGGTCTGCTAGGGCTCATACGTCCTGCTCTAGCTGAGTTGATCGCTGTCATGCTTGCATGGTCATCAACAAATACAGACGAAGAGCTGGAATAGTTTCGTTTCTGAAACGCACCATGAAACCGGAACGAGTTGGGAGTTTCAGAGATAGACACAGGAACTGGAGATGCCGCAAGCCGAGCAATGGAAGCCCTTCTGCTTGCACTCAATATCTCTCTATCTCCTTCCCTGACCCCTATTGGCATAGAGCCCGATGGTTTTGTTCCACTTGAATCAGACATTTGCTTTTACAGGATCTTGTGTATTCTAATTAGTACTTATATGATTTTCCCTTAAACCTATGGATACTATGCGACCTTTCTGGAGCCACAATAAGATGTCGTTGATATATTATTTTTTGCTTCCTTCTAAAACTTCTGATGCTGAATTTATGTTTTGTCAGTGTCCCTTAATGTACTCTATTCTCTTCTAGTCCTTATATGAGACATTTAATTCCCTAATTATAAAATATTATCTTCTTCTTTCCCCTCTCTTATGTTTTGTAATACCAATTAGACCACAGATAAAGATAATCAACAGAACCCGACTGCGCCACATATATCGTTTGCCCTCGAAACGGACAAGTAAAACATGAGATCTACAAAGCAGGAAGCTTTGGTATGGGTGTTCCTGACAACCTATTGTCTACTGAATACAAACTGGTCAAGTTCCAGCACTATACTGTTGTTGAAAAGACCATCGTGGTCCAATTCCCATGTCTTTAATAAGAAGATCTCGAAAACTGTGCACCGCCACAGGTGGCGGTGTCCAAAATTTTTATTTGTAGGTGGTTACGTAGTAAAAGGACTGGATTATCACAGAAAAGGAACTCAAAAGACATATAAGAGTCGTAATTCCTTTGGAAAAGACCAGAAAAGTGTGTGAAACAAAACATATATAATCAAAATATGATATGGCCGTTTGGAAGTGGGAAAAACGGCAGGGAAACAGCAGAAAAGATTGATGTCAAAGACTCAACTTCGAATGAGTCCTCAAGACGAATCTTCCTGGAAGACGTACCACCCAAGTTCGAGAACAATCAGCAACAGCCGTCACAAGTCCTGCAAGCAGAAAATACACAACCTCATGAGTACTCACAATCGAAAGAAATAACCAAATTTGTGTCGACTCTGACATTAGATGATTTCAAGTTCAGTAAGCTGATAGAGATACCATGTTTCCGTGAGGCAGGACTTGCAGGGTTCTCGTGTCTATTTGTGTTCTCATCCGTAATGTTCATATACCACAAGGATATTCGGAAGGCAGCCAATTGGGGTTTTGGTGGACTCATGTTAGGAAATGTGTTTGGTTGGGAACAGTGTAATAATCAGAGACGTCAATCACAAAGGGTGGTCCAAATGGCTCAGGAAAGATACCAACAGAGACATAAGGACAATATTATAGGCTCTGAGAGTACCGAAGCTCCAGGAGTGTCCCAAAAGAATTAATAAAGTTTTGGTCATGTCATTTCGAAATCATATTCTCAGTAGGGTTTTCATGTATATAGTCTGAAAAGTGTTATGAAGCGAGACAATGCATACAAAATAACTTGTAATATGCTGTAAATTATCATCTCACCAACCAGTCGGGAGCTACTTCTTTCCTGATATCGATAGTACTGACATCGAATGCTTCGATGAGTAATTCCACTAGGATTCGGCCTCCCTTGACTCCTGTGAAGCGTCTGTATTCTTCGCTGACGCTTGCCAAATTCCATCCCTGCAGTTTTCTTAGACACCCAATCACAGTGCCTGTTCTGTGTCTACCCATTCCGCAACATACCAAAAGAGGATAATGTCTTTTATCGGCAATCACCTCCAATGCCTGTTTGATCGATGCTTCCGACAGTCCATCCCACGAGTTCGAGTCCATTGAATCGTATCCCAGATTGCAGAAGAAGTTGATATTGTTCTCCTCGATGAATTTCAGAAAGTTATCCTGGGGGTCTTCTATGGCGAGCCAGATGACTGACCGCAGATTCAGCTGTTCTATGAACGAATGATTGATCGCAGACGGCTGTCCGGACCGATACATCTGTCTTTCTACCGGACAAAAGTTCAATGGAGGAACTATTCGAAGCGAAGGAGGTTTAATGACGCTGATTGTTGTGTTTGTGAGGTCATTCTCTGCCGAAAGGTTGGGCAATTGATCTATAAGAACAGCATCCTTTGGCGGAGCTTTTGTCTTCTTGTCCTTCTTGTCCTTCTTTTCTTTATCCTGACCCATCTCTATTGGATAATCGACCTCTAATAGGTCTTTGTGGTCCTCTATTATTGTTATATGACCGTAAAAAAGCCATAAGGGAGGTAGTTGAAGCTAACAAAATTCTATATACAGGGAAAAATTCCTATATAGATATATTTAAAAAACACGTAGTAAGCTAGAAAAAGCTGAAAAATCACGATTGGGGGGATTTTTACATGCCAATTGACACTTAGAAATGGCTAAGAAGGACATCAAGAACACCAGTAGTGGTGGAAAGAATTCATCAGTGGCCGCAAGACCAACAACGGCTACAAACAGCTCGACAGCATCGAAAAGCTCGACATCGTTGATATCCGAATTATCAAATTCAATCAATACTTCATATAACAGCTACATAGCAGAGACTCAAAAGAACCAGAAGTTGAGATTAATAGATACATTTCTTGCTTTCTTGGTCGTGGTGGGAATCACGCAATTCGTTTTCTGTGTATTAGTGGGTACTTTCCCTTTCAATGCATTTCTAGGAGGATTCATCTCAACTGTGGGTGAATTTGTATTGACAGTGTCGCTCAGATTGCAATCTGTGTCGGAAAACCACAAAGTCTTTGGAGGGTTGAGTCCAGAAAGAGCATTTGCAGACTATATCCTAGCAAGTTTGACCCTCCATTTCGTCGTTCTACACTTTATCAATTGATGAGATATTACGTTACATAGAAAAAATACTATTTGCAGTCTAATTGATCGTAGTTAAGTAGCACACTAATCCTTAGCAATGCTCATCATGCTCTCGCTACCGTCGTGGCTCATTCTGATATCGACTTGCAGCTCCTCTTCGTCATCGTCCTCTTCGTCGTTGTTGTCGCCGTCATCATCTCCCAGAACTTGATCTTCGTCAACCAGTTCGTCCTCGTCACTGCTGCGCATTTTAGGAAGCTCGAACTCGCATTGGCTCAGCTCTTGAAGCTCCTCTCGAGTCCGTGGGGTTTGTCTTAACCATTTCATTCTGGGCCCCGAGGCGGCCTTCTCGTTGATTTTGAATCCGAAAAGCTTGAGCTCGAAGTGTTTCTTCGATCGCTGCTGGCATTGTCTCTCTATTTCTGGGAACATCTTCATGAACAGTCCAGCAAATGACGTTCCAAAAAACGCTCCATCGATGTTGAGATATCTCGAAGATGAAGGTAAATATATATCGCTACAGTTCGGACAATATAGTCGGACCGTTTCGACCCCCGGCTGGTCATATCTTCCAATTGGTATCAGACGAGTTCCCTCACAATAGTATCTAGGACACGATCCAAAACAGTTCTCCTCGTACTTTTCCGCCATCAAATGATGGCCCTGTTTGGTAAGAATGTATCTCGCATGAATTAGTCCGTACAAAAGCTGTGCAGCATGTTCCACTAGGGGAACGTTTGACACCTTAATTGGCATTTCTGGCTCTAGATCCAATATCACATCCAACGCATCCCTATAGAACGGCACAATCGAGCTCAGTCCTGTAAGATTGAAATCATCTTCAATAAACTCTGGAGCCACCTCCACAAAGTAGTCGTGCCCAAACATTGAACAGTATTGTGAAATCCAACTGTCCATCTCCTCGCTGGAGTTCGAGTCCAACTCATTGCTGATGTTCATCATCGACGACATCTCGTATAACCAGGATCTGATATACGCTTTCTGGGTGTCCTAATGTGATGTAAAAAGGGTATTATTCCGCCTTTTTTTCCACTTTTTTCCACTTTTTTTCCAGACTCAGGTATATCTGAGATTTTGTGTTTGTCTTGTTGTGATTTCAGCCTATATTTCAGTTGTATAACCCTATTTTGTCGCTGTTTAGAACCTATTTCTAAAGATATCGTTTTTAGAACGGTCACGAATTTTTGCTTGCTGGTGAAAAAATCCTGGCTGTACACTTTCTTCTACAAGAAACACCAGAAAAGGTTGAAAAAGCCTTGGAAAACAATATAGTACGGTCTATTTACAACTATACAGCTGAACAGGTCAAAGAACAGTTCTTTATTCACCTATATCTGGCCAAAAAATGGAAAAAAGTACTCTATTATTGGTGATATCCATCCTCACAATTTTGTCCAATATCATCTCGATCATCTCGACAGATCGAATCCAGGCTATTGTGTACTCAGGATACTCCAAATTGACCGCCAGAAAGTCGTACCAGGAACTCCAGGAACTCAGAAAACAATTGGCGCAAACAAACAAGGAAAGAAATAGCATCAGTGCACAAGACCAGTACGCTAAATGGACCAAATTGAATCGAAATTTCGATAAATTGAATGAAGATATCAGAAAAAAGGAAATAAGTCTGTCCTCAGATAAGCAAAAGGTCGACTCATGGACTAAATTGGCTGTTCGATTGGTGACTACTATCCCTGTCTCTCTATTGAATATTTTGTACTCAAGAACAAGTTTGTTTTACATCCCTTCAGGAGTTCTTCCTTGGTTTCTAGAATTGTTCGTGGTCAACTTTCCATTCCTATCTAGAGGATCAGTGGGTCTGATCGTATGGTGTTTCTGTTTAAACCGCATATTTGGACTTCTGGTTCAAATAGTCAGATTTGTTTGTTTCGAACCAGCACCCGAAAGGCCAGTGGCTCCTACACTAGTCGATAAAAAGACTTTATAGTCGCAAGAAGGAACTTCTATGTCCTGATAATGTTATATGAAGCTATATATATCTGGCTCTTGCTCGGCGATTAACTCAAAAACAGCTAATAAATAAAAATCAATACAAAACAAGCTTTAATTAATGCAAAACAGAGAATCATGCAGTTTTAGAACTGTTTCTCCAAGCTATCAGGTCGTCTATGTCGTTGAACTCCCGATTAAACCTGTTTTTCTTCTTAAAAGGATCCAGTAGTCGATACAGAGTCACAAGCTTTTCGTAGCTATCGGACTCTTGAGTTAAATCATTCATGTTCAAGTAGCTGGTGGACCGTGTTATGGGGTTGAGTCTCAGAGGCTGTAAATCCTTCCGGTTAAGAAGTCGATCCAGAATGTAATGTAACCAATATATGTTAGTAACTGGAAATCTTGCCGACCAGTCAATTGAACTGTTATTAGACGTCATGCTGCGCATAGACATGGTCGATTCGGATCGTTTAATATATGATAGGTTTGCGAAATTACGGCGTATCAATCTGTATATCTCAAATTGATAATCTCCCTTACCCTTGAAGAATTGAGGGTCGTCCAATCTGGTGAACATCACCTGACCCCCAATGTTGGCTCTAGAAAGAGAATAGTCGATAATCCTCACCTCCAGAGGGCTATCATCCAAAGAAAGAGATGCAAACGAATCTTCAGGAGAAGAATTGTCACTGTTGTCTCCGTTCTTGATTACAATGTTACCCCAATGGAGGTCCCTATGTTCTAATTCAAAAGCATCCTGCCCTCTTTTCAGAATATCTACTATCTTCCAGAAGATTTCCAGCGCTTCCGTCCAGTTTCTGAGCTTGTAATGTTCCAAATCGATTCCACCGTATTCTAATCTCATTACTAGATACAACTGACCTTTTCCATATTTATGGGGTCTTGGATTCTCAGATCCATTCCTGTCATCGTATGCATCCCAAAGTTTCAAGAGCTCTCCCGGCATCTGACCCTTCACTATGGTTGCAGACTTCATTTTGATATAACCTTCCACGGACGACATGGCCATTGTGATAGATTGGTCCTGGATTAATTCTCTGTAAGAAGGCTGGCCACTAGCCTCCTGTCCAAAAGGGATCATCTTCCAAACAGTCACAGGTTTTCCTGTGCTAGTCTCTTTCTCCAGAAACACCTCACTGTACGAAGCCTCTGCAAGCTTCTCCAGCTTTCTGTCCGTACTTCTAACTTTGTTCATGAACGCATTGAAGGAAACGATTCTCCTTTGATTGCACAGCTTTAATAGCAATTGGGATTGTAGAGCATTATAATCATTGGCACGGACTTTGTAAACCTCTTTACCGTCTACCGTAGCAGTGGAACACGATGTAGAAGACATGTATGAAGATATTGAAAGCAAGGATGATGAGTTCTTGAGTTTGTTATGGATCTTATCACGAGAAGTCTGAACAGGAACGGGCAGAGAGATGCTGCATCTATCAATTGCCGTGTTGTCGTTAGAAGCAAGAGCTACCGAAGGCTTTTTTCCACCGATAAATGACTTTCTAAGCGTGTTGAAGTTCAATTTGCGGGTCGAACTTGAAGTTGAATTAGACATTATCGAAACAGAGTCGCTGTCTCCACGGGAAGTGAGAGATCTGAGGGAAATGGAGTGTCTTAAACTGAATTTTGAAGATTTCTTCTTAAGTTGTGGAGTTGTCTCAGAATTAGGGCATTGTAGGCGTTCAGACTGTGCGAGAGTCATTTCTTGCTTGTTGTTTCTGGGATCGTGTGACTCTAATTGTGTATTGGAGGAAGCTGAAAGCTCCTTCAAATTCGAATTGGAGACTACACTCACAAGTTTCTGGGCCATCGACTTGAAGCTGGACCCTGTAGATCTTGTAGAGGCGGAAGAGGCGACAGATACCACCGAATGGCGTTTGCTGGCTTTGGATTGTGATCTTGAGACATCCTTACCATTGGATACTATAACCTCGTTCAGGGCACTTCTTCTCTTGATTTGTTGAGTGTCTATGGTGGAACCGCTGGAATGTTTGGGTCTACGATCGATGTTCTCCTTGCCTGCTAATCTTGCCGAGGCTTCTTCTCTGCCCCGGGCCTTGTTGGATTCTGCTCTTTGAGCATCCTGAAGAATATCAAACTGGCCAGCTTCCTCGCCGTTCACGAAACTGCTCAGAGAGAGAGAAGCCGACTGACTCGATAGCCGACTCGTCCTTCTTCTTCCGATGGTTTCTGCATTGTATCTTGCAGACACCCTGGACGAACCTGATAGTTCCAATGGTGTTCCGAATCCCCTGGGACTCGATGTCGATAGAACCACTCCGTGTCTTTTGTTTGACGACGATAACATCACCTGCTGATGTCCTAGAAACCCAGACTTTTTAATAGATCTGCCTCCTCCCGTTGTTCTCTTAACTGAATTGCCTTTAAATGTGACACCTCCCAATTTTGCCTCCCGAATCCTGTCTATTTATTCTAAATCTCTTACTCCAATACTATCAAATCAACTACTTTTGCCTCACTTTTCTTCCAATCCTCTCCAAAACCTTCATTTTAGTTTATCCGACCCTTGAAACCTTAAAAGATGAAACATGAAGATTTTCTTCTTCGCATGGAGGTTGTGTTTTTATTTTGCCAAATGAGGAAAACAATCAATATTATTGATGCAACTCGAATAGTAACCATAGCATGGAACTAATGGATCAAGATGCGATTTTGAAAAGGCTTGTGCTGCGCCACACGAGCTTTTTCTTGTTGTGTTTGGAGAAATAGAGGGGTGTGAGGGGTGGTGACATTCTTTCCGGTCGCTTTTCCGGCCACGCTCGAAAACATGAGTTTGTTTATGTTTGGTTTGTGGTGATTGTGGCGGTGCTTTGTTTACACGAAAACAGATTATCAACCGAAGTTATCAGAACTGTTATCTACTACATAACATCATATAACACAATTCAAAGCATCCTGCAATAAACAAGATGTCTGGACATAGCAGGACAAGGGTCCAGAATCTGGGATATCGTGATGACACGATGGAGCCAGAACAAGATCTCGACAGGCATCTTGACAGAGGTCTCAAGGCTTCAGTCATCCGTACAAGAGATGTCAAGCAGCTGAGACCCCAATTCTCTCAACAGAGACTTAATGACCTGTTCGATAAGCTCCAGGTTAGTGATTTATCGACGGTCAGAGAATATGAGGACGACGGTGTTCAGGGCCTCTCTGATAGCTCGGATGAGCAGTTTGCTACCCTGACTCAGAGTAATATCAACAAATTGGGATCTGCCTCAAAGAAAAGCGTTCTGTTTGCCAAATATACAGAGAATGATGGAGATTTTGACGATCTGGATGATGTAGATCTGTTCTCAAAGGTCAAGGAGGCCCAACAGACCAAGACTCGGAGAAGTAAGTCTCCAATGAAATCATCCATGAAGAAAGATAGAAAGAACCAGGAATATTACCGTATGCCGATCAGCAAAAACACGCTATCTTCAGGAGCCTTAAAGACTCCTCCGTCTCGTTCAGAGAGTCTACATTCGCTTTCTTCTGAGTTTTCCAGCAAATCCAGTGACAGATACAGCTTCATAGAAACAGAGACGGAACATTCAGATTACGCAGATGACTTTGATGACTTAGATGGTATCGAAGATGCTTCTGATTTTAAGATGAAGCTCCTTTATAGACAACAAGAAGCAGAGAAGAAAGTGGATCTGACAAACTTACAGCAACAAGAAAAGGTGAACTCCATTCGAAAAAACCTACGAAATCAGGGCTCTGCTATCAATTATTTCGAACATGATCATTCAGCCATGATAGATGACTTTGAAGACTTCGATGAAAGGAAAATTCAGAGATTCCGGGTAGTTAGCTCCAAAAAGAGCCCGAACAAAACCAAGCTAAGGTCAAAATCATCAATGCCAGTTTTAATCCGAAGCGCAAGCTCCAATAGGCTTTACGGATCTCCAGGCAAAAGAACCATTCGTAAATTTTCATCAACCATGGATCTTTCTAGACACATGTCTGTTGATTCCATAGGAGGACCCAAATCATCCCGTTCAATGAAACCACTCTTGACCAAGACTCAAAAATCTTATGATGGAAGTGAGTTAGACGAAATTGACGACCTTCCCACAGACGATCTCACGATCACATTAGCCGACTACAAAAAGCTTCAACGTAAAAGCAGAGCTCTAGACCTATCGAAATATGTGGAGGAAGCACCCAGTCACCATCATCATCATTATCATCACCATGTTCTATACGAACCATCATCCGTCCAAACAGCTACAAACAGCAGTAGACTCAGCAAAGAGGGTAAACTCAAAGTCATTAGATCAATGGGAAGATTTAAGTCCAGACAGGTCATGCCAGGACATCGCTATGGAGAGATGGTGTTTGACCCTGATCAGCTAAAATGGTGCGGTAATGAAGATGAGTTGACTAAATTCGAGGCTACTCAAAAGCCAAACTTGATTCCAAAGGCATCGATGAATTCTCTTAAGAGAACGATTGCTCCAAGCCAGAGCAGGGGAAATCTTCAGGTTGTTGGGAATATGGTTTACGATATCGAGAAGCTCAGATGGGTCAGTCTCACTGGAAAATATGAAGACGATCCATTTGAAGATATGGACGATCCGGTGGTTATTGAAGAGCCTGTTAATTTAGATACCAAGACCAAAACTAAAGATTATGGAGCCAGAAACATGTCTTCGCTTTCTTCTTTGACCAAGAGTTGCTTGAATTCTGAGAATAATGATTATTTCAAAATCACACAAGACCAGTATAAATCATGGAAATCAGAGGAGGTCAGATGGATAAGAAAGGTTGGTAATTGGTTTCCGAATAATGACGAAAGTTTCGATTATTGCTATGAATTGAAAGCATTTTTAGATGAAAATTGATAGCTGTAAAACGAATTAATGAAAAGATTTAATTAAAATTCTTATCTGATTATAATTTTTATAGATTTGAATTAGGAAAAAAGGGTCAACCTGTCTTATTATTTCTTACCTAAGGAATATTAACACATGTTTCGATGCTCTGTTTTGATTCTACAACTGTGTCTACGATTTGACAAGCTGTTTGAGAGTCTCATTGAGATGTATCAAAATGGAAATTTTGATATAGCTTGCTACCAAACTTCGCGAAGCAGGATATCTGAAATCACCATAAGTTATCTTATCTTTATACCATATTGGGAGATCTGAATGGGTATAATGGTCTACTGTTCTACTAGTGACTTGTCAATCTAAGTTTAGAAACAATTTGTAGGTTTCAGGCCAAAAATCTGGAGGGAAGAGCTGTGAAACTGCAGAAAATGGCTCGAAATGGAGAAATCTTGAGAATTTTGGCTCCCAGATATCGATTATTCAAAGATGGACAGAATGATGAAATCATTCAAATGGTAGCAAATGACTAGTCAAAAGTGACTACACAAGCCGGTTAAGTTCTCTACTTGGTAAGAGATTTGCAGATTCACTGTGGATTATAATCGTACAGGAGTATTATGCCTTGCAGAGGTGGTTCAACTTCACCATGTGAGTGAGGTTCAATTTCTCTGAGGTTTATGTTTGAAACAACAAATTCGGAACGTTTCAAAACTTCATTCATCAGATCCAGAATATATATAGATTATGGATGATCCTGTTCTGAGATACAATCTCTCTTTGGGTTGTCGACCAACCAACCAGTCTCTCACTTACCAAAAATGTACTTTTTTTACTTGATATTAATTTTGAGTCAATCTAGACTTGCTATCGGTTCTCCATTTCAGCTTTCGAATATTCTCAATCCCACAGAAAAACAAGGCGTTAGTTATATAGAACTCAATGCTGTTTCTCCTGCCGATCGATTATCAAAAAGAGATATCGAAGGAACAGAATTATCCATTCAGAACCTCCTTGGAAATTACTACCTTGTTAGTGTTTTAATTGGCGACTATTATACAAATATTTCACTGGTGGTGAACACCGGCGAAGCAGACACATGGATTGATCACAGTTCATTTGACAGCAGTTTGTCTTCCTCGTACTCTTCGATTGATGATAAATTTTCAATCGAGGATCTGTCAACTGGTGGTGCTGTTTCTGGGAGCTTCGGTGAAGATGCATTTAAGATTAGTGATTCCTTGGAGCTGAAGAAATTCCAGTTTGGTATTTCAAGTACTAACGATCTTGGTTTTCCAGGATCCTTGGGTTTAGGGCTTCCCGGTTCCGAAGGTTCTTCATCTTCGTACAATAATTTGATTCCCGCTCTATATGAACAGGGTCTAATAGACAAGCAGATGTTTTCCCTTTATCTGAAAAATACTCAGTCTCCTGGATATCTCGTTCTTGGTGGAATAGACGAAAGCTTATATGAAGGTAGCGTCAATTATTTGAATATCCAGACCTATAGTTCTGATAAGAAAGGCTCAGGTGGTTATTACGTCAAATTCGTTGACATAGAGAATCAATCTGGGCACTCCATCGGATCTAAAGGCTCCTATTATGCTTACTTTGATAGTTCTTCCATCATTTCTGAGGTTCCAAAGTCATATCTTTCTTACATAGCCTCTGATCTTGATGCCAAGATCGATGAGTCTTCTGGTCTCTACCAAGTTGATTGCGAAAGTATCCAAATTTCAAAAACATTTTACACTCTTTTGTTTGACAAGGATATCGAAATTGATGTGAAAGCCAATCAACTCTTCTTTGAGGTAGAAAACACCTGTTACTTATCTTTAGCAGCTTCTCCATCTGATGATTTATTTATTCTGGGTCAATCATTCCTCAGTTCGGCCTATATGGTTTTTAACATTGAGAATAAACAGATAGGATTGGCTCAAGTGGACGTCGACAAGGACACTACTACCGTCTGCTCTCCTTGTGAGAAAAGTGTATCTACTTCTACATCTACTTCTAAGTCAAGTTCTATCTCAAGTTCTACCCCAAGTTCCAGTTCTACCCCAAGTTCCAGTTCTACCCCAAGTTCCAGTTCTACCCCAAGTTCCAGTTCTACCCCAAGTTCCATATCTAGTTCTAGTTCAAGCTCTACCTCAAGCTCTACATCTACTTCTAGGTCAAGTTCTATCTCAAGTTCTACCCCAAGTTCCAGATCTAGTTCTAGTTCAAGCTCTACCTCAAGCTCTACCTCAAGCTCTACCTCAAGCTCTACCTCAAGCTCTACCTCAAGCTCTACACCAAGTTCTATCTCAAGTTATACATCTAGCTCTACACCAAGTTCTACCCCAAGTTCCAGTTCTGCTCCAAGTTCCAGTTCTAGTTCTAGTTCTAGTTCTAGTTCAAGCTCTACACTTAGTTCATCATCTAGTTTCTCGTCCAGTCCTAGTTCATCCTCTAGTCCTAGTTCAACTTCAACTTCAAGTCCTAGTTCAACTTCAAGTCCTAGAGTCTCGAGTTCTCTTCTTTCCACCTCCGTTATTTCTAGTTCATCTACCACAGATTCACATTTAACCTCAGAGTCGAAATCCTCTGGTTCTAAGCATAGCACGCATGAGATTAGAAGTTTTACCACATCATTGTCCATTTCCAGCAGCTACTCCAGGCCAAGCTCCACTAGCAAAGAGACATATTCGACTGCATCGGAATTTAGCTGTGAGACAGGAACTGTTTCTTTTATGGTTACCAACTTGGCTGAGTATTCAACATTGACGGTCTCTACTGGAAGCACACTTGAAACTAAAGTGGAAACTTTGACCACCGAAGAAACAGTATATGGTTGTTTGAGCACTTCAAAAGTAACTTCCTCATCTCCATCTGTGTTTTCATCTGGTGATTGTAACGCGTCCTCTTCAATGGTGACCACCGTTATGGAGACTTCTACATTAACCCTGTCCTCTGGTAGCACATTTGATACTACCGTAATAACTCTTTCAATATCAGAGACAATATATGGATGTTCAACCGTGGCATCAATCTTGCCATCAGAACCACTGCCTGTCTGTTCTACCACTTCCCCAATAGTTTCTGTCAGGACAGAAACTGCGATACCGGATTCACTTACCATAACTGATACTGAATTCAGCACCAACGTTTCGAAAACCACTATCACAGTTCCTTGTGAAGTATGCAAAGCAACATATACAAGCTACCAAAATTGTGTCACATCGGTTGCAACCTACGAATCTTCAGGAATCATAATTGTGTCCACTTTTGTTAAAAGTATTAACCCTTCCAGAACTTCAACACCTATTGATATATTTGTCTCATCTCCAATTCTAACTACAGTTCCTTCTAAGACAAATTCACACAGCTCAACTTCAGTTGGTCTTCCTGATTCAACTGACAGTTCTAACACAGTCAGCTCTTCCCTTCGAAAGACAACCTCAGAGATCAGTTCTATATCGTCTGTTCCTACTAGAGAGTCTAGTGTCTCTGTTAAAACCAGTGCAAGTTCATCTGTTGAAGCCGTTACTACACTCTCAGAATCCAGCGAGACCTCAGTTTCAGATTCTTCAAGTTTTGTTCAAATTTCAATTACTCCCTTCTCAGATTCAACGATTTCAACTCTCTCATCTATTTCATCTATTTCATCTATTTCATCTATTTCATCTATTTCATCTGCTGATGCTCCCTCTCAAAGTTCGGAAGTGTCTAGTGGATATTCTTACCTTCAACAGTCTTCATCCGTATCTGAGGTTATCCCATATCTAGGAAAAGCTCCTGAGAAGCAAATATCCCTGTCTTTTATTTTCACTCTCCTAGCTACCATTTTATTGTTCGTTTAGTCTTTTGTCCTATATATTGCCTTTTTACAATCAATTTGTAAAGAAATCGCATAACTATAGTCATGTAATGATAGCAAAAATGATAGTCGAAGTAATCTGTATTTTAATAATTAATCTTAGCCTTATAGGTATGATATGCAGTTATCTAACAAAACAACTCATGATGAATCGCATTTCGTAGCAGAACCATCAATGAAGCAATAAAGAAATAAATAATGAGTGACAGCTCTTTCAGAAATTAGTTGCATGATTAGCATGTCTGACGGTCTTAGAGCGATTGACCACAAAGCCGGTTTCACCGGTAGGATTGTTGTTGAAGTGAGATAGATCTTCATCATCTTCCTCACGATTAAAATCTCCTTTGTCATAACCTTTGTTCCAAAATGCTAAGCGTGAAAGCCAGTTGTTTTCCACTGCTCCAGCATCGATTCCATTGGAATCAACGTAACGCTGAGCACCCCTATTTTTCTTCCTGTAGAAGAAGAACAGAAATATTCCTAGAATAAGGAGAAGAGGAACACCTAAGCCAACAACCACGCCAATCACAATCTTTTTGTTCTTCGAAGATAATCCTGAAGGTGATGCACCAGCATTGTTATTATTTACCGAAGAAGAAGGTGATGCTGTTATCGAAGAAGTGATTGTCATTGTTCCACCATCTGATGACGAAGAAGTGCTTGGAGACTCAGTAGTGGAGGGGCTCGAGGTCGATGATGTGGTCGTTGAAGTTTGCGAAAATGAAGAACTAGAACTAGCACTAGAACTAGAGCTCTGATCTGGGATTGAGGTCGAACTGAAACTCGATGAGGTCTCGACAGAGGATGATGAAATGGAGCTCGATATGGACTGCGATGGCACAGATGAAATAGGAGACGATGAGGCTGAAGATGACTCTATATCTGAAGATGAGAACGATGATGAGGATGTGAAGGAAGAGGAAGACAAGGAGGAGGAAGACAAGGTGGAGGAGGAGGAAGAAGACAAGGAGGAGGAAGATGAGGAAGATGAGGTGGAAGTGGATGATGGTAAAGAGAAAGAAGAAGACCAGGTCGAAGATGAAGATACAGACGACGATGTTTCAGAAGAAAAAGAGGATGAACTGGAGAACGAAGAGGAGGAAGAGGAAGAGGAAGAGGAAGAGGAAGAGGAAGAGGAAGAGGAAGAGGAAGAGGAAGAGGAGGAAGAGGAAGAGGAGGAAGAAGAAGAAGAAGAAGAAGAAGAAGAGAATGATGAAGATCCACTTGACGGGATTAATGACTCGAAATAAGAGCTATCTGTTGAAGAGATTAACTCCGAGAGAGAATTCCTTGAGGAAAACTGGCTATAGAAGGAAACCGTTGTGCTTGACGATTCGTCATCCCGTTTGGCAAGCTTGAATCTGGGAATAATAGCTCCATTGGATGATTCTTTGATGTTATCGACGATCGAAGAGGCCCTCAGGTGATACGATGCGTCAATCTCACTTTGGTTGAAAGCATTTTCTTGAAAATCCTGTTCCTCCTGAATCTCATTATAATCCTCCTCTGCTGTCAGTGCTTTATCCATTTTTGCAATCTCTTGTAGATAATCTTCTTCGTCTTGCAGCCATTCTTCGTAATCTGCTGGGACCACAACTGAGTCATCAACCAGCTTAAGGTCATCGACTCCTCTATGATGTAAACAGGGAACGAAATTTCTCAATGTGAAATGCAAGAGAACCAGGAAGAATGCCAGCCCTATCAACATGATGCTCCTGATGGATCTGGGAGCAGCATTGAAATCCTGGGACGCTGTCTTGAGTGAATTCTGACACTTTTTTGTCTGATTAGGCTGCTCTTCTGACTCTATATTCATGGTTGTTTGAATTGGTTGTACTAATTGCATCTGAAACTCCTGTTTGCAACCTATTTGCTGAACCCACTAGAATCTCCGAACTGATATCCGGAAATAGGCTGTTCCTGCGAACACCAACCACTATTTGTACTATCCGGAAACTTCACAAGACCGCTTCAATTGAAAACACCTTTCTGTGTTAGATCCAATCTTTTATTCTTGCAGTCAGATCTGACCCTTTAGTGTTTCAAACAGTGAATATTATCCATCACTCTAAGTCTATGCTTTTCAATCTTACTCCCTTGCAAAATTCTCTTTTTCTAAATTTAGATCTGCTATTATTCCAAAACAATGTTAACAACAATATGCGAAAATCTCTATTATCTTATGCATCAAAAGGGAATTTTGGTAGGGGGACCATTGTATAGGCAGCTCGAGAAAAAATGTTTATCCGTACCCTTGTTTGTAACAATAAGTCCTAATGTTTATAATAGTCGCATACGCAAATAACAGAATAACATCCCTGAAGATCTCCTTCTAGATGACAGCAAATAGGAGAGTTGAGATATCCCTCTATGACAGGAGCAGATAGATCGGTATCGGGAACTTCTAGAAACTAGTGATCAACGCATGAGAAAATATAGATCCGCCAAAATTCGTCAGAGAAACTCCACGGCAAAATATCTCGACAGAAAAAGAACATGTTTTTTATCACGTGATATATCGAGCTGCCACAGCTGATACCTATTACTGGAGTCTACATTACAATATGTCAAACACGGATCATTATATTAAAACACACTAGTTCTTGGAAATATCTAATGGAGTCAATCTCAAGTATGGCTTGATGATTCTGAATTTAGGGAATAGAGTCTTGGCCTCCTCGTTGGAAACACTTGGGTGGACAATGACATCGTCACCTGGAACCCAGTTAATAGGGGTGGTGACTCTGTATTTGTCTCCAGTTTGCAAGGAGTCGACAACTCTCAAAATCTCGGCAGTGTTTCTACCGGTAGAGGCTGGGTAGGCCAATGTCAATCTGATCTTCTTCTTTGGGTCAATGACGAAAACGGATCTAATGGTGAATTGAACTCCCTTGTCGTCCAGGTTGGTAGCATCCTGGAAGTCAATCATGTCATATTTCAAAGCAATCTCTCTCTTTGGGTCGGCAATGATCGGGAAACTCAAGTGTGAGCCAGTCACCTCGTCGATATCCTTGATCCAGGCCTTGTGGGAGGAAGTGTCATTGGCAGACAATCCAATCAATTTCACACCTCTCTTAGCAAACTCTGGCTCCAACTTAGCGAAAGCACCCAATTCAGTGGTACAGACTGGAGTGAAGTCATCTGGGTGGGAGAAGAGAACAACCCACGAGTCTCCAATGTACTCATGGAATGAAATGGCTCCATTGGAGGTCTCCGCAGTGAAGTCTGGAGCAGTCGATCCGAGTCTCAAAGTACCGTTATTTGGGGCAGGAATAGACATCTTAGAAATATAGTAATGAAATTAGTCGAATTTTCGAATTTTCTGGGACTGATTCCTACTTTTTCAATAAAGGATTTCTCCTCACTTTATATAGAATCTGTGATTCTGACATTTCTTGTCGTTGGTTTTGCAAAATGTGCTGTTCTCCAGACAATTTAATGCTAATGCTGGGGTTGACCGAATCTTGAAAAAAAATTGTTGCAATTCACGTGACTTCTTCAAACCTATTTCAACTATATTCTTTTTGGCAGTCGGGTTTTGAAAATTTACAAAATGACGTTACTCCTAACAATATTAGATAATCGAACTTGTTTATTCATTAAACATGCAGTTCTAATGCATAAAACTGACAAGAAAACGCTATGGAATACAGAAATATAAAGATTTAGGATGTAAAAGTCATTTCGCCATTTTTCACCGTGAAAAACTCCCTAGAATTAAATAGATGCAAGTAAAGAGATAATTTAGACCCGATAAAGTCATTCAAGACTACAAGTTAGACTCTAAATCATTCAACATCCAGATAATTAGATTGCTTAAGCGTTTTCTGGTCTCAACTTTCTCACCTCCTTACCAACCTTCCAGATCTCCATGTTTCTGATGGTAACTAACTCCTCTTCCAACTTCTCTCTGTAGTCAGATTGAGAGTTGAAGTCCAAGGATCTTTGGGTCTCGGAGCCGTCTCTGACAGAAGTGTACAACTTTTGGAAAACTGGCTTCAAGGTGTCTTTGAAAATTGGGTACCAGTCCAAAGCACCTCTTCTGGCAGTGGTAGAACAAGCATCGTACATGTAGTCCATACCGTATTTACCAACCAATGGGTACAAAGATTGGGTAGCTTCCTCAACAGTTTCGTTGAAGGCCTCTGATGGAGAGTGGCCGTTCTCTCTCAAAACCTCATATTGAGCCAAGAACATACCGTGGATACCACCCATCAAACAACCTCTCTCACCGTACAAGTCAGAGTTCACTTCGTTCTCGAAGGTGGTTTGGTAAACGTAACCAGATCCAATGGCAACAGCCAAGGCAATAGCCTTCTCCTCGGCCTTACCAGTGACGTCGTTCCAGACGGCGTAAGAAGAGTTGATACCTCTACCTTCCTTGAACAAGGATCTAACGGTTCTACCAGATCCCTTTGGAGCAGCCAAGATCACATCGATGTTACTTGGAGGAACAACCTTGGTCAATTCCTTGAAAACAGGAGAGAAACCGTGGGAGAAGTACAAAGTTTTACCCTCGGTCAACAATGGTTTGATGGTGGACCATGTCTCGGATTGGGCAGCATCGGAGAGCAGGTTCATCACAATGGTACCCTTCTGGATAGCCTCAGTGACATCGAACAAGTTCTCACCTGGTACCCATCCGTCTTCGATAGCGGCCTTCCATGAAGCACCGTTCTTTCTAACACCAATAATAACGTTCAAACCGTTATCTCTCAAGTTCAAACCTTGACCGTAACCTTGTGATCCGTAACCAATCAAAGCTAGGGTATCGTTCTTGAAGTACTCGAGCAACTTCTCTCTTGGCCAGTCGGCTCTCTCATGGACAGTCTCCTCAACACCACCGAAGTTGATTTTCTTGATACCTCTAACACCAGTGACTGGAGTTCTAGCAACAGTTGGTCTAGCAGCGCTAGCCAAAGCGGAGAGAGCTCTTCTAGAGGAAGCACTAGCAGCAACTCTTGATCCAGCAGTTCTGGATAATCTAGCAATATTTCTGTACATCTTAGGGGGTTCTACCTGACAAATGTGTATACTCGTGGTATATTTCTATCCTTGGTCCACTATATTGATTGTCATCATGTCTCACATATTCTTATATAGAGTGAAAAATTGTCGACAGTTTTCAGCAATTAACTACCCGATCTGATTGTCCTTGCACAAAATTTTCACTCCCCATCAGCTTTACCGCAATATGCCCCGCTTAGCCCCTAAGAAACCCTGTGGGTTTCCCGGTGGGGTCCCTTGAAGAGCTGGCTGAGGACAGATGAGTCAGATCACCTGTGACCGGACTTGCCCAGCCAATCAAAACGATACACCAGTCACACCGGGCCTGCAAACGGGAAATCCCAGTTTCTAAATTTATACTTATGTAATCGTAAAATATTACCCGGTTCAACTGGATTCCAGGCGGTGTTGGCGGAAGCGTTAAGATCTGGATTGTAATGGATGTGTCCTTATCCCTCTTATGGGAAACCGTAACCGGAGGGGTATTGAATGACTGTCTAAGAGATTGCTATTGTAACCATTTGCTCGTCATTTGTCTTCGTTGTGACCGTCAGTTGTGTAACATTTTTTGATGTGCAGACTGTTAGGGTAATTGATATTTCAGCATTCCCTTTTGTATAAGTCAAACTGTCCTTTATCAAGGATGGGAGCTACCTGAAGTCAAAACTGTAAGCTCCTTATGTATTACTGTATATCTGTCGAATTCCTGCTTGTAATTGTATCTTTGATGTTTATCATTTTTGTTTTAGATCGAATATAGGAAAAGAGGGCTCTGATTCTTATATATCGTAATTGGACTCGCATTCGATATACGATTTCTTGGAATGCTTGCGAAAGTCTTTTTATTTCCGCAAAGGATCATTTTTCTCTAGATATATATACAGTTGATTGCGCTTGTCAAGAGAAGTCTCGTTTGAAAGGCATCATGGATCAATCCTGAGTATTAACTTTAAGGGATCAATGACAGACGTATTTCATTCTGCCATTTTAATTTCAGGGTATTTGGGATGGCGGATAGACATCCGTGCACCATTCAGTGAGCCAACTGGAATGAGCTAAAAACACAGCGTAATGAGCTTACCAAGTTAATTGTTTAACTCCAGTGGTATCGATAACGTTTTATCACTGCCTGTGTTAGCAAGAAACGAATAACAATATACTATGTCTGTGTCATTTGCCAGAACTGTCAAGAATTTCTGGCGGAGTGGGATATCTAGAAGTCTCCGTCAGATCGGTATGATCAATGATACAAAGTCGGGAGAGCTTGTTGGAATAGATGACTACGGCAACAAATACTATGAGACCCATGATCCAGACGAAATACATATGAGAACCAGATGGGTTGAATACAAAGATTTTTGGAGATACGATGTGTCTCATTTGCAACCAGGTTGGCATTATTGGCTAGCTTATGGTACCGACACTCCACCAAACAAACTCAAAAATGGGGAAAAAGCCATCACATATGCTCTTGAAGATGTCCATGCAACTAATTATACCGGTACAAATGGTGCTTTCATTCCATATAATACGGCAAAGCCAAAGATATCGGAATGGGCTCCTGAAGTGAGAACTAGAGCTTGAAACCATTAGCATTTGGTATCTTGATCAGTGTCTTGGACCGACCTATTTATTTATTTATTATGTCTATTTATTAGCGAGTCTCTGTTGGACTCAGAAACAATATTTATTACAGTTTTCCATAGAAATCGGGTAAGCGTAGCATTAAAAGTAACGTTCTAGAAACATAGCAAGAGTGTTCCATCTACTCGCTTGCAAAGGTAGCAGCAACAATCAGAGGTAGAACCAACGATACATCGGCGAACACCTTGACTGATTTGGCATCCGATTTGATCTTTCCCCACGAAACGGCCTCATCAGGTCTGGCACCTGCATCAGAACCATCGAACTCTTGACCAGTGTTGATGAACACAGCATAATCTGCACCGTTTCTCATAAGACAAGCATTACAAATATGGTGTTTGATCAAACCACCACCTAAGATCAACATACCAGCTCTAGATGCTTCCATAGACATGGAATTAATTCTTCTAATGTCCTGAACAATATCAATTCTTAATTGTTTAGGAGATGCTTTGAAGGTGTGGAAGAACAGCATATCTCCAATAGAACCGTCTGTCAACGAAGGACAGAAAATAGGAATTTGGTTCTTGTGAGCCCAATAGAGAACAGATGTTTCATCGTTGATCTCTTTTCCCAATCTATCAATGACTGTCGAAGGCGTCCAGAAAGGTGCATCCGAGTCAAAAGCCTCGGCTCCACGATTTTTAGCGGACTCCTCTTGCTCCTCCAACATCTTGTCTAAAACAGGAACAATCCACTCCTCAAACTTACAGTAATTTTCGTTTGGAACAATCAAGTTACCGATTCTGTTCATACCGTCGTCTCTCAATTGCTTTCCTGGTAGGGAGAACTCTCCGAGATATGTTGGAGCTAGACACTTGATAAGATCCTCCTCAATACCACCGGCAGATGATACAATTGCAGAAACCATCTTGTGTTGAACAAGGAATCTTAGGGTGTCTCTTAGACCTGATGAGATTAAGTTTGATGTGTATCCCATGAAGATTGTGGTCTTTTGATATCCTTCTTCATCAAACTCTCCCTTTTTTTCGTGTTCTTCAAGTTCTGAGATATGTTTTCCCCTCCATTTTCTCATGTTGTCAATTATATCGCATGCTTTAGCCAAAGAAGATCCCTGGAATCCCATAGTCTTCATAGACTTGATCAGTTCAGTAGCTGTGGCATTTCTACTTTCTTTCTTCGAGTAATCGACACCCTTGACCTCTAAAAAGTGTTCTGGCACTGGAACAGATTGTTTTAACACAGCGTCTGAAGCTAAATCTGGTAGGTTTCCTGACATTTCTACGTTATTCGTGCTTGTATATAGCAAAATTCTTCTGATATCAGTGTTACTTGTGCTACCACAGTTAGCTATCTTCAATATGAATTGAAAAGTTTTAGTATGAAAAAAAAATCTGCTCCATAAACCTGTCAAATCAGGAATGGTTTGCTCCCATCTTTAATATATGGATTCTATATGAATTCTTCTAGATAAGGCTTATGTAGCTGGCAGAAGTGTCAAATCGTCTATTTCGTTTGAAACTAGGGGCTTGAACACTATAGGAACGTTTTCAGAAGTTGGATGAGTGGTATATATATCTTTCATTTTAATCATGTTCTCATAATCGTATCCGTTGATCAGCGAGACTCTGTATCTGCTCATAACGTTACAAACACTCAATTTGATCTCACAAGTGGCTATATGAAGCCCAATGCACATACGAGAACCTGATCCAAATTGCATCATCTGTTTATTCATTATCTTGAGCTTTTCCTGGTCTTCAATCAGCCATCTCTCAGGATCAAATCGTTCTGGATTCTCAAAAACGATAGGATCTCTATGCAATGACCAAGGCTGCATTGTGATAATCGTACCACCAGGTATCAACAATGATGGAGTTTCCTTCGAACCCCTCCAGAAAAGCCCTTCTTTTGGAGCTACTCTAGGCTCCTGCCCTGGGATGGCAGCATATATTCTAAACACTTCTTGTGTAAAAGCAGAGAGATATGGTAGATTTTCAGTATCGGAATAATATAATGAGTTGTAATCACTGGCAGAAAGATATTTTCCGCCATTAAACTGTTTCAATTCTTCAATAAGTCTTTCTTGCATGACAGGATTCCGTGCAAGTTCATAATAAAAATATGACAAAGTAGTTGCAGTTGTGGCATGACCAGCAGCGATATGATCAAAGCATTCACTTTTGGCTCTCTCTTCATCAAAAACAGAAGGTTTTGATGTATTGTTGGACATGAGAGTGCTAACAAGAGTCTGATTATCTGTCTGATTGTTTTCCAAGGAGTCATGGAACTGGTCTTCGATCCATTTGAGAACTGTTCCAGATGCATTTTTGACTGTATCTGAAACAACTAAATCATAGAACCAAGGCATGCTAGTGGTCCAAAACCATGCTGACGATTGAGCGAAGAAACTGGCGATTATTTGGGTTCCATAACCAAATGGATCAGCCAATAGAGGCGAGTAATATTTAGCACCAAATGAAAAACTGGTAATACCATCCATGGCCATCATGGCCCATAAATAAAGTACATTGATCTCTTGGTTTTTATTTTCGTCCAGTAGTCTGAGGAGCTGTGACATAACAGTACGGATCTTGAGCTGGACAGGCTCAGAGACCACATTTGATTTGGAATACAATTTGGTAGACACCTTTCTGCTGTCTCTATGTTTGGTTTTGTGGACCGTGGAGAAAGTGTTGAACGAACCGTAATTAGCAAACTGAGTGTAGAACGAAGTTTTGTCGTAATTTCCGATATAAACATCCTTCAGATACTCCTGATCAGAAATATCCACCTCGTCTGGACCAATACGGACAATTGGCCCGTATACCGAATGAAGATAGTCAACATATCTGTTTCTCTGTTCTGACCAACTGATATAGAAGATCCAATATTTGGTAAGGGCACATATTGTTGGCCCTGGTACTTTGGCAAGAGGATGAAGAAGCAATGGATAAATTAAATACCAATAAACTATGGTTGTTGCTGACGAAACAATCAAAGTTTGTTTCAATTCCTGCCGATATTCGCTTATCAGATCATATAACATTTCGTATTTAATACAATGTCTTCGGCTATTAAACTCAACCTCTGAGCACACAATTACTTACTCTTTCTCTAGATCCCATAATACTATTCCCACTTATCGTAGATTATGTTGCTTTTACTCCACTAAATATCGTTTCCAGAGATCTCGAATCCAGTGATAAGCCTGCATGTCGAAGTCTTATCTTTGACAAAAAAGGCAGCTCCATGAGAACACAATATTTATTTGATGGGGAAGCGCTTTGGACCAATTACAAAGAAGAATTAGTCATACCGTACAATCGTAAACTTGACAAAAACAGACTAAACAGAAATAGACTACTACTATCAATTTTGTCCTCGGAGCTGGTTTTCCATCTGCTTCCGGAAAAGGTGAATTAAATCGGATAACGTGTCACGTGAGATGTGACACGTGATCGTCATGACAAAAATATTTCTTCGGTTTGATCTTGACCCGTTTCTCTCCGTATATGATATGATAACTTCCATGAGTGGTATCGGCAATATAGACTGGTATTAGAGCTGAAACTGTCTTATAGGGGACTTCAGAAGCGTATCTAGTTGGTTAAGTCGGATTGATTAGGCTCTAAAACCCTTTTGTGTAGAAATGTTGAGTTGTACGAATCATATAAAGCACATTGCCAGACCACCATTACGATTACTTGGTCAGAAGTGGTATGCAAACTCATTAATTACTATTCCAGCAGTTCATCAATTTAGGAAATGTGAATATTCTAGTCTTTCGAAGCCAGTTTCTGTTTCGACCACTGCTGTGTTTCCTAGAAAGACAGTTAGAAGAGCAATCCAGAATACCGAGTCGCTGATTAACCAGTCATATACCGGATCCAAGGTCGAGAAAGAATTCCATCATGGGCTCCCATTGAAACCATGTGTTTCGGTAACCAGTTGTGAGATGTATGATTTAGCCAAAGTGAACGGAATCTTGACGAAAAGGCAACTTGGGCACGAGGAGATCGTCAGAGATGAAGCTGTTCATTTTCAACTTGAAGCTGGACCCCATTCCAACACTGCTGCCGAAATATTTATTCTGCAGTCAGGTACTGTTGTGTCCTGGGGTATTGAGGAGTCCGTGGTGCTTGAGCGAGTGATTCCAATTCTTTCTGAGGCAATGGTCACCCCGTATTCTCTTCAGACCGAGGACATGGATTACATAGAGATCGAAGGAGATTCTGCAGAGGTTCCGACTGCTAAAGCTGGATCCTGGATCGATGGAGAGGTCATCTGTATTAAAGGAGACAAGTATGAGAAACTTTTGGATAAAGTTGCATTTTCCTATGGAATTGCTAGATCCACTAGGCTAGCTATATTAGAGTCTTCTTTTGAGAAGCATATTCAATTGACTAAAAATACTACAGAGAACCTTTCAAAGGGTAGATCTTTGGGAATAGGTGCCAAAGATGTGTTAACCTCCTCGGGAAGATTGATGTTACTTCGTGGTAAATTGAATCTTTACTCTGAACTTATCGAGACACCTGATTTGTACTGGACTGAGCCAAATCTTGAGAAGATCTACAACGATGTTTCGAAAGCTTTGGACATCAATACCAGAATCACGATTCTCAACAGGAAGTTGGATTATGCTAGTGACGAGGCTCGTGCACTTTTGGATATTTTGACAACCAGAAGAGGAGACAGATTGGAATGGATCATCATTTATCTGATCATGATTGAAGTTTGTTTTGAGATCCATCACTTTTATGAAAGATACATCGAGAGTCAAGAGAAAAAAGCCCAAGCCTCTGTCTAAAGAATATTATTTTGTATATGGATAGACCTGTAAATAGCTGAACGTTTATAAATGTGAGAAAACAACGGTTGCAAAGATTCTAGAGTAGTTTTATAATATTCTAATAATGGTCAAGCTCTAGAGTGATGATTCCATCTTCAAATTTGAGAACCTTCACCTTGCTCAAGTCCTGAACAGCATATTTGACACCAGAAGCATACAATTTGTCGGCATCAAAGGTGGAACAGATACCAATAACCGAAGCACCAGAATCAATTCCGGCCTTGATTCCGGCTGGAGCATCCTCAAAGACCAATTTGTGCTTGACGTCGTAGCCCAATTTTTCCTTAAGAAGATCGGCACCCTTGAGATACCCTTCAGGATTAGGTTTTCCAATGCTCACATCCTCTGAGGTGATGAAAATGTCGGGCTTCTGGACCCCTGCGTCCAGCAGAGCGTGTTCGAAATGGCCATGTGCTAGAACAGACGACCCGCTGGTAACAATGCAGAACGGCTTCTCTGGTAATCCATGCAATTGCTTAAATAAAGTAGAGGCCCCAACGATAGGGACATTGAGCTTTCCATATTTGACACAGATCAGCTGGTCAAATTCATAAGCATCTTTCAACAAATCCTCCTCACTGTCAAACTCGTCTGCCAAAAACATTTTGAAGATGTCAATCACACGTATTCCGTGGGTCTTCTTGATAAACTGTCCATCCTCATTGAGATACGGATATTTATCCAGAAACTCGCCCCACGCCTTCTCGATTGCTTCCGTGGAATCGATGATTGTTCCGTCCAAATCAAATTCAAGGATGTTTGCTGTAACCGTCGAAATTGGCATCTTTAATTGCTGGTCCTAATAGTCTCCATTACCGTTGTTTCTGCTATCTTTGTCGTAAGGATCTCTTTGTTGTACACCTATCTTAGTAAAATCAATAACCCCAGAGGAACCTCACGATTCAAATCCAAAACATCTCTGCACCACCTGTCATCCCCCGAAATTTTCTGGCCAGAGGTTTTTCGTCTGGGTCCTTTAAGCCTGGGGCCCTTTAAGCCTGAGGTCCCATGTGGTGGACTTTCATTTTGGAAGGCGGCAAAATCGCAATATGGGCGGCAAAATCGCGATTGTCTCGGGCGACATTCGTGATTGCGAGGGAATCTGGACCGCAGAACAAGCCCACGATGTCCCTGCTGTTCGTTGTCTTATTTGGTGGCTGGCTCCCGGCCATGGCGTGGATCTGAAACCAATGAAAAATAGGGGCTGAAAATCCGCCGGGCTCGTGACCAATAAATGTAAACAAAACAGTTTCAGAGACAGAAAGGAATGAAGTGATGGAAAAATAGAAATGTACATAGGGAAATAGAGGGTTATCAGAATAATTATATACACAAAAGTGTCAAAAACACAGATACAACCATAATTGAGGAGATCCCAGCATACATACCAACATAAACCAACATCCATACGTTTTAGGTTGGAGAATAGTCCTCAAGGTGAAACAGAAAGGTCCGTGACTTAGACAAAGACACATCAGTCAAATCACTAGTTGCCTATCAATAGCCTGTATCTGGTGACTCCGGAAATTCCAGCAGTATGTTCAGAAGCAGAAGAATTTCCAGACCCACACAGACAACGTCTTATACTGGCGTGAGCAGAACATCGGATGGTGCTACTCCTGCGGCGGGTGCTCTAGCTGCGGCCACTGTGATCGGTAAGGCCCTCAAAGAAAATGACCATCAATCGTCGGGCCTCAATCTTCCAAAGCAGCCTCCAAAAGGCACAAATGTCCACCGAACTGCAAGCCTTTTGGGAGCTAGGCGCGACTCTCTCACTGTGAGATCCAATAGTGTCAACTCTGCCTCTCGTAGACCCCCTTCGAGATCTGGTAGCCTGAACTATCAGCCATCATCCCCTTTTTCTCATCAGGCTCCTCATCAAAGACCCATCCAATCAAGCACTCCAAAGAGATCCAACTCTCTCACAGCTCCTTCTCCAAGAAAACCAGATGCCATCTCCTTGACATCCAAACAAAGATCTCTGAAACACAGGGTATCTTTCTCCGGATCCGTCGATACAGACCAGGATTATCCTGGGTTTCATGTAGTCTCTAGCCAAAGACCTCCTACTCAGGCATTGCCGAAAGCTCCCTCCACGCCAAGAATGGTCAAGAAATGGATCCCCTCTGCCCGTGGTCTGGTTTGCGTTGAAGTTCCAGCTCCAACATCCACTCCTGCAGCTCCAACTAGACGTCATATCGCTAGATCTGTCTCCATGAACAATTTGTCAAATAATACAAGAGGCAATTTGACTAGCAGATCTGGCTCGTTAACAGGTGTGAAATCGCCTGCAGCCATCTCAAAATCTACCTCTTCCGCAAGATCTGCGCATTCAAAGCCACAAGAGACTGCAACTTCTGCAGCTTCTGCAGCAAAACCAAGAACATCATTAACAGGGACCCCTGGAAAGGTAGTTCCTATTGCTGACACTAGTTCGCCAAGAAATGACGAGATATTGGCTGAATCCGAAGTCACCACCAAACAGGTGAAGCAAAAGAAAAGCTTACCATCAATGCATACGCTAGGTCAATCTTCCATGACCCTTGAACCTACAATTTTGGAAGATGAAGATGAAGAAGAGCAGCCTCTGCCAAAATCTAGCAAAAATCTAGAAATCAATGCCACCGAATTGGATCACTTGAAATCTAACTATATTGATGAGTTGGAGTCGGAAAGAATCCAAGAGGAAGAACTTGAAAAAGAAAGAGATGCTAATGAACAATTGGAAAAAATCAAGAGAGAGAGAGTATTCAGTCAATCGGATAGTTTAACTCCAGAAATTGTAGAGATCCCTGATGATAAAACAATCCCAATAAAAGATTCTGGGATTGATGGTAATGGTGAGCTTGAGGATGAGCAATATACTGAGTCTGAAAGACAACTTGCTGAACAAAGACTTGAAGAGTTGGTTAGAATGAAGGAACAAGAAATCTTGGAGTCGATCCGGCTGCAGAAACAGAGAGAGAGTGTTCATGATTCCTCTCTTATCTCTGTAGCTTCATCGGACAGTGTGGATGATGGCGAAAGGAATATTGAGGATCGCACACTGAATTCGTCTCAGACTAAACATGAAAGTGGGTCGAAGGAAAGTGGTATTCTAAGATCGATTGAGGGAGAATCAGAGCCTGAAAATGGTACTGCTAATCCTTTGCATGAAGATATGATTCCTCATGCTACTGAAGTTGAACCATCCATCTCTATAACTGAGTCTGTTCGTCCCGAAGGTGATGAGACGCCTGAATCTTCGGAAACAAAGGAGAAGGTTGTTCCTGAAAAAAATTTAAAACTGCCAAATGAGTTACATTCTGTCTCCAGTACTTCATCCAGTAAGTATGCTGAATTAGACTTGGTTAATAATTATGCTGCTGGATCAACTGATTCGCTGGCCAAATACCAGGAGGATCATCAACAGATATCTTCTGCTGCAGAGTCTGTTAAACCATTAGGCTCAAATGACGATACTTTGTCGACTGCTGTAATGAGCAGAGATGATGAACCAGAACTGGAAGAAGCTACTTTAGATGAAGAGAGCGCTTCATCTGAAGTACCGGTTTATGAAAAGCCTCAGAGCATGGCACAGAGATTGCGGCCTACACTTGGGGTTTCCCCACCATTACAAAGCACACCTAGCTTTGACCAAGAGCTCGCTACCCCTGTTGTTGAAGAAGAACTCAAAACTCCGGTAGACGAGACCGATAATGCATCTACTGCTATACTGACCCCTCCAGCTAGGGAGGATCTCTCCGATATACAGATTCCAGAACGTTCACACAGAAGACCTTCTTCAGTTTCATTGACACAAGAAGCTGTGAAATCTCAACTACAGGAAGCAAGCAGAGATGCCATCATCCCTAGAAGGAAATCTGTTCTCAAGAATTCAAACAGCACGTCTCACCTATCGCTTAATAATTCTGGGGCCTCTTCCAATGCCTATATCTCCTTTGCAACAGCAGAAAATACGAGATTGAATGCTATGGCCTCAAATTCATCATTAAATTTGTCACAGCAAAGCTTTGCATCAGGGTCGCAACGTATGATACAGGGTCGTTCGCCACAGAGGCCCCCATCTGCCCAGCAATTATCGAAGAAGCCACTGGCTCCAACTGAAGATAATTCTAAAGGCAAAAATTTCAAGAGAAGTATGAGACCAACTTCGGTTGCTTCTGTCCCAAGACGTCAAGTGGCTGATGTATCTCGTCATACATATCTGGAAGAAAGAAGAGCGCCTGATCATTTGCTGGCTGCAGCAAAGGCTGCTCAGCAATATGGTCATGCATCACCATTTTCACCGCATCCTCAAACTAAACATGAACATAAGCCAAGACACAAGTCTGCAGCCCAGGTTCGTGCTGCTGAATTATACAACAAGGCGAACGCTCAGCAAGCCACTGTGCCACAACCTTCCGGAAACTATTTGGAATATTCTCTACCTCAGTTGACCAGAAAGTCGTCATTTGAGAAAACTGATGATATTCCTAGAAGAAATAATAGACACACTTTGAGAGAAGAAATTCCTTTACACCAGATAACATCCCAGTCAACACCACATTTTAATGCTCCACCACAAAAAAGTACCCCATATATTCAAAGATCGAGATTCAACGATTCCGATTCAGACTTTGAAATACCTATCAGAGCTGATTTGCATGGAAAGTCATCCAAAGGAACACTCAGGAGCTTTAGTGCTGACAATAATAGGGAATCTGTCAACACTAAGTTTGAATCTCCTGGAGCCCGTTTCTTCAGCGAACAGGTTAAAAAGGATAAGCAAGCCAAAGCAGCACGTTCTGAGTCTGGTGACGAAAAAAAGAAGAGGTTTGGAAAGCTTAGAAAGCTATTCGGAAACAAAAATTGAATCGTTTGTGGAGTCGCAAGTCTGCTGTATTGCGTGTTTGTACATTTGGTCATTTCTATAATATAATAACTATTATTATATATTTACTAATCATTTATTTAGTGAAGGAACCTTATGAGCTAGTTATCTCATCAACTATTTAGCTGTCACATGAATGTCCAATGTATTCTGTGAATGTGCTCTCATTCAACCTAACTTCGTTTGTTTTAGTTCTTCCATAAGCTTTGCTTCCATCTCGACTTCTTTGGGATCATGAAGAACAGAGAGATCATTCCCTCCTGTTGGAACATCGCTTAAAATATCTGTAGTTGGAGAGATGTCACTCCCAAATACATCATCTTCATCGAGAGCTGAGCTAAGAGTCTGGGACCTTGATTCTCTCGTGGCAACAGACCCTTGTTCTGAGCCATTTGCGATCGTTTTGGTAGCATCGTCCATACGTTTGCGGACTTCAATTGCTACTCTTCTGCCGTCGGCCAAAAAGTTCGTGAATATTCCACGCAAGTTATTTACCATTCCTGGGTTCTCGCTCACTTTTTCGTCAACATGGAAGGACTTCCAAAAGTTGTTCTGGAAAAATGATTCGTAGGTTTCGTCGGCCAAAATTATCATTCTGAAAGTTGAGGCGGTAATGAAGGTCGGATGCGAAGGATCGAGAGCTTTGTTATGTTTCCAAGTGCTATCTTCTGAAGCTTGGTCTGTCTCTTTCTCTTCTTCCAAATCGATGAGAGGTTCTGCGGGATCTACTTCAGGTTGCGAATATTGAAAAGCCATCTTCAGAAAATTTGATCCCGAGGTAAGATATCTTTCACCTTGCATGTTTCTCCATTTTTGGTCATTAAACTTTACTTCATTTGGTATTCTTATTTCATCGTCATCGGTGGCTACTCCATGTTCTTTAAGCAATTGTTTACGCTCGATTATCTTTTTGGCTATTTCTGTTTCAATTGCCTTATTGGTTATAGCATCAAATAGAAGTCCTTCCCTCCATGGCTCAGTAATGAATATCAAATCTTCAGCAATTTGCAAGACAGATTCTCTGACAATTTTCCCTGTATTTTTTTCATCGTATAAGGCGACAAAATTGGATAATGAGTTCATAATATCTTTTTCCAATAGCTTATTGAGACCAATGACAACCATTTCCAATGTTAGCTCCGCTTCACCATTTGTCCAGTTCGAATATAAACGTTTCAAAAAGCTTGTCTGTTGACGATTTTCTTGATCACCAAGTTGAACCCAGTCAACCAACTGGGACATAAAAATTGTGAATGATTCGAAGTTCATGGTTAAGTTAGCCCGATTTGGTGAAGAACTGTCTTCTCCCACGAGAACACTATAGTATCTCTCATATATATTGGAAAGCTGCTCCTGGTTAAGATTTGGAGTTTTTGGCAAATTTCTGAGTTCTGTACGCTTCACAAAAACCTCAATTCCTTGGAAAATTTCATCCTTATATTTGGCTCTATGTTGTTCAATTACTTTGTCATCTATAACTGAGAATTCTCTAAATGCCACTTCCCAAAGATTGTCAAATTTGGTCCGCAATCTTTCATTATTAAGGATAGATGGCTCTGGCTCGTCAAGTAAAGAGAAATATTCTTTGAATACTGCAAGACACTCACCATCGTCTTCACAATTCAAGAGATTCCCGCCATTTATTTTGACTATGGCCAATCCAATCTGAAATAGAACCCGTGGTCCATGCAAGAACAACATGTCAATAACTCTGAAGGCAAATATTAAAGGCATAGTATTCAAAAAGAAGGAAAGAAACCATGGAAGGGAAACGATTGACAACTGTATATCTTGTCTACCGAAATGATCACTCAGCAAAGGCAGAGTTTTTCCAACCAACCCCTCAAAGACCTTCTGGTCCAGAAGTACACCATACATGGTTTGAGAGTAGTATCCTGGAATAATTCTGTCACACAAAACATTCAAACACCAGAAAACTTGTTCCTCCGACATATAAATCAAAAGAGCAGCTGTGACAATATTCATTGCCTGGCAATATCCAATATCAGGATTTTTCCATGAATAAGCTGTCAAAACTCTTCTCAGTCTATTAATTCCCTCTTCGTTTTGATATGCTGGATATTCTGGCAAAGAACGATTTAAATCTTTTTCAATTTCTTCGATCGCAATAGACTTCATCCCATCGTAGTCAACCAAAATCTTATTATACTCATCATAGTGTAAAAATCTCAGATAAATAGATCCACAGCATGTTTCCCATAATTCTCCACGAAGCTTATTAGGTAGCCCATAGCTGACCAGCTTATAGAATGGAATATTATGGACCATAGCAAAATTTCTTCCATATTCTCGGAAGAAATCAAACCATTTTCTCATTTTAAGTTTATCATTAAGTCTTTGAGAATTTCCAGGGAACCTGAATACCCATCCAAGACCACCTACCGGTGGAGCCTCAATTTTCAGAAGGGAAGAGTTATTTTTGTATAATAAATACTCTGAGTACAGTCCCATTTGGAAATTAGTTAGTTTTGGGACATCAGATATGTTATATTTCAAACTCTTCGTTAGATTTTGCCCGAATCTCTCACATTGTGACTTGATTCCAATAAATTGTATCGTCAATTCCAAGTCATTTGATGTCTGCATCATTATCGCAAAATCGTATGACCTATGAATTCTTTGTATTTTTTGTATGGTAAGAAGCTCCAATACAAATGAGCAGGTCATGCTGTCATAACTATCTTTGAATGTCAGGAAGTTGGTTGTAAGGCTCAGTTTACCACTGTACGATACAGTATTGTATGATCTTTGCTGCTCCATTCTAGCCCGCAAATATTTGGTGCTGATCGTTACTTCTACTGATGCTTCATCTATGATCTTCTCATTGGAAGGTAACCTGAACTCCCGACTCAGAAGTTCATTTTTGGTGGGCCTTTTTTGCCCATTGCTGGTATCTAGAATACTCTGAGTCTTGGTCACTATATCTTTGAAGAAGTCCATATTTCAAAATATATTTCACCCTCAGGTCTGAATCTTGTTAGATCAACTGTGTATTGCAGATTTCCTCTGAATTGTCTATATAGTTCGTACAATTGTTCATTCACTGTCCGTGTGTCCGAGAGGGAAACTCCTTTTTGGCCTATCGTGATTCGATCACAATTGTATCTTTTTGTTTTATTCTTGTTCTGGCTCAGCTTTTATTATCCTTCTGAAGTTGACTTCTCTTCTTCTATGTTTGTGTTCTTTGCTCTTTAACACCTTCTTTTTACTCGCTTGATAACTTAATGATCCTCAATAGTGTATGTTAGAACTAAATTATACCAAAAATACATTTCGCCTCGTCATCACGATTTCCTGGCTGTGTAACTTCATTGGACAATGTCGTCATTCTATTCTAAATTAAATATATCTAAAAGTTACAAATATAATGTATAAAAGTGTCAAGTATCAGGTTCTTCCTCAATGTGCTCCAAAACATTGTAGCTCTGGATGTTACTGTCTTCATCATCAATCAAAGAGGTCGAGTGGGAATGGTTGGTGGGCTCAAGAACATCCGGGTCGGCAAACCGATGATGGTGGGTTTCAACATGATGGGCGTGATGAGAGCGTTGCAACCCATTAGAGACATGGTTATCATTGGCCCACAAAGCATGGCGTGTATTCTCTTCTGTATTGAGCTGAAGTTGATCCATGGACGGTAATATCTTTGAAATCTTAGAGTATCTCTTCCGTTTGATAAGCTTATTTCCAATGATCTTTCCTGTATTTCTGAGAATCAGGTGGATCAATTCCTTCTTGAATTTAGAAAATATATCCTTATTTGACCACACGTGGTTAGTGTACTCAATCTTCGGCATCTCAAGCACCAACCTATGCACATCAACTATCTTGTATGATCCCTGTCCTTTGAAACTTAAACATATCACCAGAGGATTAATAGTCATTTTGTTTATGTATTGGTACTTCTTCGACCGTTCAATCATCTGGGTGATATATTTCTTCTCGTCAGCATTCGTCGTGATTGATTGTTCTTTGCATTTCTTTCCAGAAAAAGATATGGTGCTAGCTTCCGACGAGTACTGACTGTTGGAACTGTTTAAGGAAAGGTCGGAATGTGACGACTTCGATTTGGACAAAATTTTGCTGATTGTTCTGGAAATCTTACCATGTTCGTTGCTGTTTTCTGACTGGCTAGATCCACTGAAAATTGGTCTATTTTCACTGGAGTCAAAACTAGAGTTGCGAGACTGGGACATGTATGTCTGATTCGAATCTATTGAAGCCCTATCATCAAAGTCTTCAAAAAGATCGTCCTCCTCCTCGTCATCTCCAAAATTGTCTTCTGCACTTTTTGGATAAACGAATTCGTATATTGCCTTTGCAGTCTTGAAATCAACTTCGATCTTCACGGGAGCAATGTTCAAAAATTTATGTTCAACAACACGGATACCGCCAACAGGTTCCAAAATGGTCGAATCTAAATGCACTATAGGCTTGTCATGATCCTTATCTCCATACCTTTCTAATATTGTGGTGTATTTGGAGCCTGTCTGCAGGTCCTCTACATTCAATGAATTAATGAATATTTGACACCTACTTGCTCCATCAGGTCTTTGGTCTGTGATGTAGCAAGGTCTTTCGGCATAGGCACTAACGAATTTCGACTTATTATCATCAAACAGCTGTAAGGTAATACGATCTGCCATTAAAACCCATTGGCGCTGCTCGTATGAATCGTTGTACTTTAGAGCTTTCGTTTGTTGCAAATATGAAACCATCAAGTTTAGCTCCAAGTTTATTCTCTCGATTTCCACATTGATACTCAAAATATCCAAATTATCATTGCCTTCCGCCTGCATGATTAACAATATTCTCTGACAATCGGAAAGTATTCTTGCTTTCTCTTGTAGAGCTGCCATTGTCTCTGCCATCTCCATGTAGTTTTCGGAAGCAGAAAACTTGACCATGCTCTTGATCTTTTCTTTCATCTTATGAGCCTCTGTTGAATCAGATGACATCAAAGACACTATTGTCTCATAAAATGCCCTATATTGTCTGCTATTTGCTGTGATCGGTATTTCAGGAGTAAATACCTTGATCACTTGTTTGAACTTTTTGACATTGCAGCGGTCATTTTGATCATAGTGAAGAGGATTCGGTTTAACAAATATCAACCCAAGAGAAATCTTTTGAACAACTATTGAATCTAGTAACGGCTCTATGTCATAGTACATCTCGATAGGTAAACTTGGGGGCCAATTGTAGATAGATAGATCATGGAAGAATTTATAACCATCACTTTTGGCTCTCTCCTTCTCAAAAACATAGCAAAATGCCTCTTCAACAATAATTCCAATTCTTGTCTCTATAGGAATGGTGAAATTCTCATCTATAGCGGATTCAAATTCATTTGAATTAATGGTTATTGATGAAGCTATAAGTTCGTGTGATATGACTACCACGCAACCGTTACTTCCGCTGTCAAAACATATCTGAGGTAATATGAATTTCAGTAGATAGGTATCGTCTGTCTCTACGTCTTCCAGACTTCCAGTCGCTCTAAGTTTCTTGTCAAAATTCTCAAATAACTGTTCCGAAAGCTCAAACTCTGTGGTGGCCTCTTCATTATCAAATTGAGATTTTTCCTTTCCTGGATTTTGGCTTTGATGGTATAGTTCTTCCGCCAATTTGATAGCTCTCCGACTTAAATTGAATACAGCTGACCTTCTGTCAGAAATATTGTCAATGTACCTAGTGAACTTCTTCTTGATTGTATGTCCCCATTTAAATGATATATTATAAATAATGAACCGATTACGGAAAGTAGAAGCATTTGGAACAGTAGGGGTGATACTTTGAGGTGAAACCGTAGACCGTTTTCTAGAAAGTCTGGAAGAGACTCTTGCTTCTGAATAAGTTGTTTCAATATCCGAAACATCATCTTCGACTTCAAAATCTTCAAACTGTGGCACTTTTCCTTCTTCAAATTGATCTTTAAGGCATCTTACAATATGAAGCCTGTTTGTCATATTATCCCTTTCTTCTCTTAATTCGCTTATTCTTTTCAACACAAAAGAGGTGTGAGAATTCTTATCTGATACCAATGAATCCAAAGTTGTTCTGATATTCTTGATTTTCTCCTTTAATTCATTGATTCTAAGATCAGCTAAATTGATAGGGGTTTCTTCGGGATGATTTTTGCCCAAAATGCAATTATGGGTCTTCCCTTGGATATCAGAAAATGGGAAGGTGAACCCACAATCTTTTTCATCCCTAAAGTAACAGAATCTTGGAGATGATGCAAAAGGCAGAACTTTCCAGTGTGGATTGTCAGTGCGCATTTTAGAAACATCCAATTCCACGAAGTCATCTTCATCATACCAGACAACATCATCGATATTATCTTTTCCTCTTTCATCGAACATTGAAGAAGATGATTGATCATAGTATGATGATGTTGCCTCGCCAAGCTCATACTCTTGGGCGAGAATACCAGTTGCAGATGTCTCATTGAATACAGCCGTCAAAATCCGCAAATCAGTATTGACAAAATCAATCTCACCTTTTCTGAACTGTAATGAATACTCAGAAGCGTCTATACCATCTGTCTTTACTGAGCCATGCTTTAATAGTTGCTTTGTCTGATGTAAGTCCATAGAAAAGTTCCTAACTGAACACTTGAGACCAGTGAAAGCAGGATTGCTATTTTCCTGTAGGCTTGTGGAGTGGAAATAAACATGTGAAAGGTATAGTGGCCTCAGCATTAACAAGTAGCTAATAGAAAACAGATGTGCGCCAAACTTTTGAGAAGGTCTGTAATCTAAGAACTTGTTCTTAAATATCTTACCCTGTTTAATGGGTAGTCCCAGGCTGCTGCTGAACATACTCCACCATCTAAAGAAATGATGGAAAGTTAGAGGAGACAAATGAGCTGAATTATATGTTCTTGCATTTGGCGAAGACGGTAATTTTGACTCCAAAGAAACAGACATATGGATATAATGACTTCTGTACCCATCATAGCAATCCCATTGCTTCATTTCCTCTTCATTACAAAAAGTACTTGGATTCCTGAGTCTCACATCATAATGAGGTTTGAAGAGAGTACTTCTTTTCACATTTCCTGGATCATTAATACCATTGGAAGCATGGTTTCGCTCAAAAATAAATCCCATCTTCCAGATTACTGGCGTGCTGTTCAATTTCAACACTTTCTTTTGAACTGTATATATAAAGTCATTTTCGTTGTTTTTGTCCATCATCAAATGTTGATAACCAGCAAATCTAGGAATGATAATCTCAAAGACGTTGCTTTCAACAATTAAAAAGTCTTCTGATCTCCCAGTACTGTTAATTTTTAAATTGACATTCTCCATCCACCTAAAAACAAACCCTCCAGAACGTCCCAATAGATCATATGGGGAGGAACCGCTTTTAATGAATAACTGGATGCCGCTTTGTAACTGAAAATCGAACTTTCCATGAAATAATAAACATATCTTATCCCAAAATCCAATTTTCGGACTTGTATCCAAAGGAGGCTTCGACAGAACATCAAAGGAATCCATTGCATATCCTAATGCTGGTTGGAATGATGGTGACCACGCAACAACAGAGTATCTTGGAGAGGTGACATTCACCTTTATATCAGTGTAGAATTTGATGTTTGTCATCGTCCTTGATACATGACATGCATACATATTATCAGTGGATCTAGAGTCATTGTACTGAGATACCAAAGGAACAAAATTATATCTGATTTCTTCGGGCACATACATCTGTTCAGCAATCACAAAATCTCCTTTCAATGTCACAGCACCACATATGTCATCCTTATCTCCTCCAAATGCTAGAATAGGTAGTGGGAAGTCCTTGATCTGGATAGCAAGACGAGAACATTGAATTTCATGATAATTTGGTATTAAGATACCATACTCCATAGACTTAGGCATACCATGACCCACCTGGTGGAGAAATTCAGAATAATTATCCAGCCCAAATGACGGTTTGTCAATCGTCCAGCAGAGCTTGTTGAGTTCCAATGAGAACAAGGCAGGAATAGTTGGCGAGGATATAACCGGATACTTGTCCAAAAATCTTTTAAATACAGGAGGGTCTTCGCCGCCCTTCACTTTCTGGGAACGAAGGTAAAAGTTTGATTCATGGATTTCACGGTCAGCCTTTACCCTTACTATCCAAGATTTGCTTATATTACTGTAAAGTCTCGCTCTAGGGATCTCAATTCTTTCATCTACCTCTTTCAGATAGTGACTGTATTGTTCATATTCTTCACTAAAAACTTCATTGGCCAACTGCGAAGGCTGCTTGACAATTGCTGATGGAGTGTGAACGTGGTTTGGAACAAAACTTGCGTTCTGGGAATTTATGGGAGAGTTTGACATTGATGATGGTAAAGGAATAACTGGTTTCTTGCTATTTTCAGACTTCCTCGTATTTCCAGAGAAATACCCTTTTGGCTTAACCGCCACTCCATTCTCAAACACTAATGCAGTATAGCGCTCTTCCAACTCTTCTCTAATCTTCTTCTCTACATTCATGAACGCAAGCAACTTGGATAACCTAATCTTTTGTTCCAATCTCCCAAGAAGGTATTGTTTGCTAATCTCAAATTCAAATGGATCATCGTGCATGCAAAACAAGAATTGGTTGGTGATGAATTTCATTCTTGGTACAGCAACCGCGGAATCGACTTTGGTTGGCATTATGGTATTGACAACAAAATCTACATCATCATGGTTAATTGACATCATGTTCTCAAAATTTGCCTGCATCTTTGTCACCGCCTTGGTTAATGCTCTAAAATTATCAAAAGTTTGGAAAAACACATATTCAAAGGGAATTTCAAATCTGATCGACTGTGAATTCAGAGTCACTCTGGCTTCTTCTTCCGATAGCTCTCCTGCCTTTATTAATATATTGGAGTTGCAAAATATGAATATAGGGCTCCACATATTGGTTACAAATGGATTAATCCCATAAGCTCTCAATGCCCTAAACCTAATGTATACATCATCATCTGTCGTTGGTAGAGCTTCAAGAGAATCAAGTTCTAATGTCACAGCTATATCAGCAGGAAGGTTAAATTTGATCATAAGTAAGTGCAATCCAATCAAATAATCCAACTTCTTTGGAGAGCCCTTGGACTTTGGTTTTGGTTTTGATTTGTAATTCCTTTTCGGCATAACAGAGCACAATATTGTCTTCACAAATAAGATAGACCAAATTGTCTCAGCAGAAATATCCAAATCTATTACTGGCAAGACCAGCGACAACCTGGACTCTGGTAAGAAATACTTCAATTTTATATCATTCATGCTTAAAAATTCATCAAATGTCTCGGGCGTATGCTGTTTCTGATAGTCTTGTATAGTAAATGCTTTGAAACTCTCTATTGTTAGGTGAGCCTTCGTCGACTCTGGACTGTTGGTTATTGACAGATCTGTATTTAAGATTTCCCCCATAATTCCTCTCTTATAGTTGTTCATTTCTGACTGACTGACCCCAGCGTAGTACTTAATCGGATTAAAAAAACAGGAAATGAGTTTCAACTGATGAATTCTAAAATTGATCGAATTAATAATACTTGGAATAAAAGGAGATAAATCTACCTTTGAATCCTTGATTCCTGTTATTTCATTCATGTCATATGCGATTTCAGTTTCCATGTCTTCGTTATTTCGCTGAGACTCTAAAAGGGACCTCAAATTCCCTAGCTTTTGAAAAATACTAATTTCCTCCAGTAAAATATCAATCGATTTAAGTACAAAATCCATAGTGCATCTAATTGGTTGCTCCTTACAATATTCAATGCATACAGATGCAATGAAATGGTCTAATCTGAGCGCTCTTGAGATTTTATCTGCTTCCAAGAAAGAAAGCTGAATATTCCTAACAACAACCGCTAATAGCTTGCTCAATGATAATGTCGATGGTTTCTTGAATAACGAGACCAGATTATCATATGAGGAGGTATCTAAAATTATCTCCTCAATTTTTAATGCAGCATCCAGATCATCAGTAAGATGAAGGTCAACAGCCGTACTAAGGAGCTGGATTCTTGTTCTAAATTTTGGGGCCAACTTCAATAAATATGAATAATCCGTTGATATTCCAATAGTTTTATGAGATGGTGCTTCCTTTGTATTGGTTTGGGGGTATTTTTTGCTTATATGTTGGCTATATGAGAGAATTTCTGGGATATCAACATGAATGAGAGTATCGTTCATAGAAATTGAGGTCTTGGCCAAAAATGCAGATGAAGTTACAACTTTTTCTATAAATACTTCATCACATCTGTTTTCAAATACCTCTAAAATATCAGGAATGGTAACGTTGGTCAAGAGGTTGACAAATGGAATATAAACTAATAAGTGTTGGAGTTCTTTTCCGGTGATTGACAATGATGTTAGTCCCAATAGTATTTCGTAATTTTCTGATTTCACACTTTGATGATCCATATTTTGGACAACATCATTGGCAGATATTTGCGTTGAGAACTTGAGTCCTCCAACATCCACCTCCAAATTGCCTGCAATTATTTTAAAACTCTCTAACGTAAAAGAAAACGAAGGAGCTCCAAAGTCATTATAAATTTGCTCTAAACTAAATGATGTTGATGAACCGGATGGGACCTTTGCAGGGCGGTCCTTAGTGTCTGAGTAAAAGGATGACACGAAGCTCTTCAATTTATCAATATCTATAGAAGTGTTTCTGCTGTAGATGCTGAGGCCAATGTCCTTTAACTTCTTATCGGTAGAGACACCGACATGTATAGCCATATCAAGTCTTCTAGAGAGCTCTATCCCCATTGCTCTAAATGACTCTGCAGAAATGTTGAGGTCGAGGTTCATTTCTGATTTGTCCTTATTTGGCTTTGCGTTGACTGAGATATAAAGATAATTACAGGAAGGTGATACCTGCTCGCCAACAAGCTCGGTGTCTATGAATTCAACTGCAATAGGAAAAAATCTGTTGTATGAGAAGAGTAATTTTAGCCATTTAGACGGATCAGACTGTGTTTGCTGTGTTGATGTAGTTTTAGGGCTTGAGCCAGTGGATTTGCTGCGAGACCTTTTAGGTCTGATTTTCAAATTGTGGATTGCGACGGTTGCTATCGAATGCTTGTTTGACAGGATATTCCATGGCTTCAGATGTAGCTTCACTGTTTTAGCATTAAACTGGATCCCAAATACCGTAATATTTAAATGGTGAATCTTGAACCATGACACCAACGCTATCGAGGCCCTACCCCATAACAAGATGTTTATCGATAGAATCGTCACTATATATATGAAAACAACAGCAACAATCACCGAAATCATTTTATTACACTTTATTGACCTTCAACTGATCATTGGGTATCGAATTGTCATTGACTCCAACTATATAACTTCGTTGTTCGATAATAAGGGCCCTAATTGTTTGTTTTTATTCCCTTTACCCATGAAGTCCGGATTTTTTTAACCGTTCCGCTCACTTCCTTACCCTGATAAGAATCTAAGACTATTGCAGGGAAAAACCGGAACTAATGGATCTGCCGAGAAATGTTCGGGCATTTGATAAATCACGTGTTTTGTATCACGTTGTAATATGATTCTTGTCGAAGCTCGCTTCTGGAGTAAATCAGGAGCAATTGGTTTATAGTTGAAGTCAGGTTCGTACGATAATAGATTAAGGTCCATCTAGATAGAAAAATAGAAAACAAATACAGGGCACAGACCCAATTCATTTTTGAATAAATTACACAGAAATCAAGACTGAAGAATACCACTGTCCATTAAGGCATTGTGGATAATGGTCTCCTTCACAACAGCAAATGCAAGCTTGATGTTGGAGGTATCGGTGGCCTGAGTCACATATGGCATGATGTTGACATTGGAGCGATTCAATTGTCTGAATCTCCATAAAATGTACTTAACAGCCTTATTAACGTCATTTCCTCCAACATAATCTGGGAAGTAGTTCTCCAGAGGAGAATGAGGAAGTTTCTCTATGAATACATCGATCTTGTTCAAACAAAGAACAACAGAGCTTCTTCTGAACCACATCGAGTTCACTACAGAATCAAATAAATTCAAAGATTCCTCTAATCTGTTCTGCGATGAGGACTCTAGCAGAACTTGATCGTATTCTGACAACGCAACGCAGAACATTATCACAGTGACATTATCAAAACAATGAATCCATTTCTTTCTCTCCGATCTCTGTCCTCCGACATCATACAGGTGAATGTCGATGTCCTCTAACTGAAACTTAATGTCATAGATACCTGAAGTCTGTTTTCTTGTTCTTAGAACGTCGGTGACATTAGGAGTGTAGTTTTCGGTAGTGATTCTATCCAGGTTCTCAAAGAAGTATTTAGCAGAATCCAAAATGTAGAACTCATTTCTGCGTTCCTCAAGCAGTTTGTTGGTCACTGGCTCTGAAACTAGTCTTTTGATCTTGGCTGCTGCTTCAGGGTCAAACTGATGGTAGTCCTCATCCATTGGGAACTCAAGATCCAGAATCTGTTGTGCGTCTTCTGAGGTCAGATTCACTAATTCATTCTCCATTTCAAATTGTTTCAACGCTCTCACAATCGATTGTGCACATTCAGTGATATTTTTGAACACAAAGGGCTTGTAATCGTATAATTCTCTTTTGGAGAAGCCATTCTGATGGATAATCTTGATCTGTTTTAGAATAGTGGACTTTCCAGATTCTCCCGATCCTAGTAGCAACATTTTCACCTCCTGTTTAGTCTTAGATGTTTTTGCGACCTGCTTGTCTCCTGTTTTAGTTTTGCTGGCATCATCCACATTTTCTGGTGATCCATCAGCTGGTGGATGTGACTGTTTCTCGGCCAGCGAGGACAAGTTATTAGAGACTGTAACATTATCTCTCGATGCTGTGGCACCGTTAGGTGATGGCTCTTCTTTAGATCCACATACGCCCATTTTCTAATTTCTCTTTATCACTGGAACGCCTGTTCTGCTTTGTTGGGGTCTTCCAGAGATATCAATCTGCAGCTGCTAATTTTTGGGAGACTTGACAGAATGTACCCACTTTTCTCTCTCGCAATTTTTTTGTTCTCAGGGTGTTTTAGACTCTTAAAACTTGGTATTCGGCGACTTCCATGCACAATTTCAAGAATCTAGGTGCTCATTTGAATTCACCTGTTGTTACTTGATTATAAATATCAACTTTCTTTCAAGGCAGCCTCTTGTCGTTCCAGAAACTCTAGTCATGATTTAAATTTTGTTTTCATATTAACCCTCAATCCATGCTCGATAGGTGAAAATCACTGGGGAGCCCCACTTCTCACAGGTACTTTTGATAATGTCCCCCCGTGGCACCAGGACAATTCAGGGCATCCACGAAAAGAAATAAATCTAAATACCCCACTTTCCTATTTAAGAAGCTCAATCACAGTTCTACTGGTTACTATTTTATAAGAGCAGTTCTATATTACGAGATGATATTTCATTAAATGTGAAGGTAGAAAGCTAAACACACACCAAAATGAGTAACTTGCTCAGTTAGATGGATTCACAAAAATTAGTGGCATTAAACTGGCTTTCCGCCAATAAAGGTGCTCCATCTCTGGACCTCTGATGGAATTACAACCTCTGGCTTGGACTCGTTCTCCATTGCAGTCGGCAGTTTAGCAGCAAGACATTGAGCGAATAGCAAGGAGGTCTTTGGTTCGTTGAATAGCGGAATCGCAAAATCGATAGCATTTCTTCTCATGACATAATCTTCGTCCAACAACGAGCTAGCTCTCTCACTTGCAAGATTGAAAACACATTTGATATCGTATTTCTGGAAGATCTCTCTCAACTCTCTCTTATTGTCCTTAGGGAACTCAATAACCTCAACAGAACTGTCCACATACGTCTTAAGATAATCAGCGACTTCTGCAGATGCAGTGTAGTACTTGTAGCCTAATGTATTCAAGGTCTTAGCAACTTGTCCAAGATAGTCCTTAGTTAAGTCTCCACCGAACAAGATTCCAGATGGAGGCTTTGGAACATGGAAGTTCATGGTTGACAACATTGAAGTCCAGTAGGCATCAGTGAGGTCCTTGCCGAAACAAGCAACTTCGCCCGTGGAAGCCATTTCAACCCCCAAGAAAGGATCTGCTCCTGCCAGTCTTGTGAAAGAGAATTGTGGAACCTTAGTAGCAACATAATCACGTTTCTTCTCCATGAGATTGACTGGTACTGGGACATCGTTATCTAATAAAGCCTTGACAGCAACATCGATGAAGTTAATTCCCAACACTTTGGAAACAAATGGGAAAGATCTAGAAGCTCTGATGTTACATTCAATGACCTTCAAATCTGGAACACCTGTTTCTGAGTTCTCCGCCTTAATGATTTGCATGTTGAAAGGGCCAGTGATATTCCATGCAGAAGCAACCTTGTCGGCAATTTCCTTCAATCTGGCCATTGTGGATTCGTCCAAGTTTTGAGGAGGCAAAACTAGTGTGGCATCACCGGAGTGGATACCTGCATTCTCGACGTGTTCTGAGACAGCGTGAACTAACACTTTACCATGTGATGCAACAGCATCAATATCAATCTCCTGGGCACCCTCGATGAACTTAGAGATCACAACAGGATGATCAGAAGAAACATCTGCAGCATTTGTAAGCTTCTGGTCAAGCTCAGAGCGAGATCTAATAACAGACATAGCAGCACCAGATAAAACGTATGATGGTCTAACTAAAACCGGATAACCAACTTCTTCAGCAAATCTCTCAGCTTCTTCAACAGACGTCAGTTCCTTCCAAGCAGGCTGATCAACATTAATTGAGTCCAAGATACTTGAAAACTTGTGTCTATCCTCAGCCTTATCAATATCTTCAGGGTCAGTACCCAAGACCTTTGCACCTTGTTCTTGCAAGGTGAGAGCGATATTCTGTGGAAGTTGGCCTCCAACTGAAACAACAACACCCTTTGAGTTTTCCAATTCGTAGATATCCATAACTCTTTCAAAAGACAATTCTTCGAAGTACAATCTATCAACTTCGTCGAAGTCGGTAGAAACTGTCTCTGGGTTGTAATTAATCATGATCGTCTTACTACCAGCATCTCTTAGAGCTCTGGCAGTGGAGACGGCACACCAATCAAATTCAACGGATGATCCAATTCTGTAAACACCAGATCCCAAAACCATGGTACCAAATTCATTAAATTCAATATCGTGAGATGTGGCGTTATAAGTAGTGTACAAGTAATTGGTGTTAGCTGGAAATTCTGCGGCAAGAGTATCTATCTTCTTGACGAATGGGGTGATGTTAAACGACTTTCTTCTAGCTCTGACCTCCAGTTCACCGACTCCAACAGCTAATCCAATCTGTTTGTCTGAAAATCCTAATTTTTTGGCTCTTGACATAATGTCATGAGTCAAGTCTGACAAAGAACCAATAGATTCGAGTTCCTTTTGCATTTCAACAATGTTGTTAAGTTTGTGCAAGAACCATTTGTCGATTTTGGATAGCTCATGTACCCTATCAACGGTGTAACCCTCGTGTAGTAAAGCTTGACCAACTGCAAGCCATCTTCTATCTGTTGGATGAGATAATTCATAATCAAGGTCTTCGAAAGTTGCACCTTGGAATCCAATGAATGATGGGTCGACTTGTCTGAGGGCCTTTTGAAAAGATTCCTCGAAATTTCTACCAATTGCCATAACTTCTCCAACAGACTTCATAGATGAGCCGATATCTCTCTTGACATGCTGGAACTTAGCAAGATCCCATCTTGGTATCTTAGTGACCATGTAGTCTAACGATGGCTCGAAATTGGCAGAGGTCGTCTTGGTAACTGGGTTTGGTAGCTCCGGCAAAGTGTAACCTAAAGCAATTTTAGCAGCAGTGTAAGCTAATGGATATCCCGTAGCCTTAGATGCTAAGGCAGAAGAACGAGACAGACGGGCATTCACCTCAATAACTCTATAATCTAATCCATCTGGTTGTAAAGCATATTGGACGTTACATTCACCGACAACTCCCAGATGACGAATAATCTTGATAGCAGCAGATCTTAACATGTGGTATTCTTCATCCGATAGAGTCTGAGAAGGAGCAACAACAATGGAGTCACCAGTATGAATACCTAGAGGGTCGAAATTCTCCATGTTACAGACGGTAATACAGTTTCCAACTCTATCTCTGACAACCTCATATTCTACTTCTTTCCATCCTTTAAGAGACTTCTCGACCAAGATCTGAGGAGCTAATGACAATGATTGAGATGATAAGTTTCTCAGTTCAGTTTCATCAGCAGCGAAACCCGATCCTAAACCACCAAGAGCATATGCAGATCTAACAATGATTGGATATCCGATCTTGGAAGCTGCGCTTAAAGCATCCTCAACGGTGTCAACGGCAATGGATTCTGCAATTGGTATATTGATCTCGTTCAAAGCTTGGGCGAAAAGATCTCTGTCTTCAGAGGTCTCTAGAGTTTTAATTGGAGTACCTAGAACCTTGACCCCGTATTTCTTGAATATACCCATTTTCTCGAGCTGAACTCCAACATTGAGGCCAGTTTGACCTCCAAAAGTCAAGAGAACACCGTCAGGCTGTTCTTTCTCAATAATGTAAGTGATATATTCAGCGGTAACCGGTAGGAAGTAGATTTCATCGGCCAAAGCGTGCGAGGTCTGGTTTGTGGCTATATTAGGGTTGATTAAAATAGATTTCTTGTCTGCCTCTTTTAATGCCTTGATGGCCTGGGATCCGGAATAATCAAATTCTCCAGCCTGACCAATTGACAATCCTCCAGAACCGATAACCAAAACCTTGGAAACATCCACTAGCTGATGAGCATTTTCACCAGTGAATCCAGATAAGATGCCGGCACCAGCATAGGTCGATGCCTTTTCGACCTGCAAAGCATATGAACGAGCTATCAATCCACGATTCACAAACACTCCACGTGAGAGCGATTTATGAGCTCCAACAAATTGTTTTGCAAACGAGGATGAGAAGATCTTCATAACCATCTTCTGGCTCTTATCCTTTCGTTTTGCTTTCGTTGAGTTTCTCTTTTGTAGCCAAAAGTGAAAATTGATTGTCCAGTTCAATCACTCCTGTGTCGATCACAACCTTCAATCAGAACCCCAGATAAATTATGAAATATATAAAATGACTATTAAAAATTTTTCACATTTAGTCAGATTTGATCAACGTAACTGGTGTTGCAGATGGGTCGTGTTTTCGCTAAAACAAATTGGCCGCGATTTCCGTTATTACTTGTTTAGGTTGTTTCCTTCAACGGTTTATAACCGAAACCGGAAATTCGATAACGTCAATCACTACAGTATAAAGGTAGCATCCACAGGAGTACAATCGCCAGTGCTATAGGTTTCATGAAATATCACTAAGTTACAAGAAGTGACAAAGGGTCGCAGAAACTTCACTGTGATTGCTATGTTTCATGAATACATTGAAATATTATATCCTTAATATGATTCTTTGGAATTACAATAATAATGGTTAATTAAAGGTGGGGGTACCTCTATTGTGGTGTAGTCGAATCTGTAATCATATATATGAAGAAAAAAGGTAACAGGTCTCAGCTATGAGCCAGTTTGACAAGGGACTCGATCAGTCTCTCTTCCATCTGATGTGAGATGATTTTCTGGCGTAGTAAATACCACCAACAGAAATGTTTGTGTTCCAGTGGTCAATGTATGAACACAGAGCAGAAGACAAAGCCAGTTCTCTTGGGATCTTGGTCTCGTCAACCTTCAGGGTGAAACCAGAACTACCAGCTGGGATGACCTGGCCGATTCTCTCTCTAACCTCAGACTCCTTCTCACCAACATTTTGGACTTTCTCCAAGAACTTTCCTTCGGTGGTCCACTGGTATGTTACACCATCAGCCAGAGTAAACATTCTGTAAGCATCAAGAGCATCAACCCTATGGCTAATTATGTGCCAACCTAACTCACTTGCAGGAACATCTGGGGCCCTGATCAAAAGAATGTTTGATCTCAATCCAGCTCTAACAGCCGCCACTGGTTCATCCTCTCCATTAGGACCGGTTCCTTTAATTTCAGAAGAATACATTTTGTATGCACCCTTAACCGCTCTGGATCTGACGTACCAAAACAATCTTTTAGAGGCTTCTGTAGGGCCCAAAGGCCCAGAATCCTCAGCCTGTGTGTCAAATACATCGAATACCTTGGAACCTGTACCAAACCTTCTTCTCACGGCGTACTCGGAAACCTTCGATTCCTCCAAATCAATTATGTGAGGAACATAACGCGAAGCACGACGGTGAGGATGGAACAAAACTGACTTGACGAGAACAACAGGTCTCATCAAAGGAGACAGGATGAGTTCAACTGGCATGGTGGAGAAATTGTTAATAGAGTAGTTGAAGCAATGTTCTTTTCTCCAGATCCAGAATATGATCTTTGCAACCAATCTTCTGCATGAGATAGAAAAGAAAAGGAAAACAACTCCTGATGACTATTTATATACAGAGCAAAAAAGTCCTACACCGCTCAGGCTGCATCTGATTCTCTAGACGCTAGTGAGCTTCCTGTAGGAACTGGGAATTTTTCCAAATCCGCACAATCTGTTTCTTTAAAGTTATCATGAAGTTGGTTTATTGCTTCTCCAAATACGTATGGCTCGTATCATCTATAGTAGAGGCTTCTAGCTGTTCCCATTTCTAGGAGGGCAGTCGTGAAGGATCCATCTCAGACTTTCAAGATCGCGCGACAATTTGTCTGTTGTAGAGGTGTACGGATGTATTCTCTTCCCGATCTTGTTATTTTTAAATCCAGCCATCAAAAAAAGAATAAACAGTGTTACATTTTCCCATATACACACTTCTTCTAGTGAAAAGGAGACCTTTTCTTTGTATTAGACGAACACTGGTCATAATTTTGAAAAAGAAATCAGAATTATTGGTGGATCTGAAATTATCTTTTTCATTGATCTACAACAGGCTTGAAGGCTGAAGCAGAAGCAGAAGCAGGAGCAGAAACAGAAATTGTTATACCAGAATTCCGTCCATCAAATCGATACGATAGAAGCTGTGATATGCAAATAACAAAACAATAATGAGTGTGCGACATCAAGATGCAAATGATGATACGTACATCAAGTCCAATTTAGGGGACCGTACGATGCTGGATAACCACATGAGCACTAAAATACTGGGCTCAGACCAATCTATTCCATACGAGGAGAAACCAATCACAGTCGAATCAAACGTCAAGGATCTCAACAGATGGCCTACATTATTTGAGATCTTGAACAGGAAGACCAAGTCTCCAGTGGATTTGTGGTCTTTCTATATTTACATGAGAGAGACCCAAAAGTCCATTGATTATCTAGATTTCTGGATCGATACTGTTCAACATATGACCCTTTGCAAGGCATATGTTAAAGGACTCAAACAATCATTAGTGGTTAATGAAAGAATCAGAAATGCTGACCAGGTTAGTCAGGTCATTCGTGTAACTGCAGGAATTTCCAGCCCCCAACAAACTTTAGGTCAAGGTCTAGGAATTGAGAATGCTCCATCTGCATCTTTTGGCAATCGGTTCTCTAGTGGCGCAAGTAATAGTGCTAGAAATTCTAGATCATCTTCTATGCTGTTAGACTTACTGATGAGAAACAATTTACTTGAAGATAGTGACTCGCATAGACTATCACAGTTTTTGAGGGGGGAATCTTCTGTCAGATCTAGCGATCCACACATCAACGCGAAAATAGACGAGTTACGGCGACAGTCTATGACATTCGATGATTCAGAACCGCTCGATCCCCCAATGGTGTCAGATGCAAAAGCAAATGACAGAATGTCCATGATCAAACCTGAGATGTTGGAAACAATGGCCGAACAGGAGGGTGATGGGCCAAAAGGCAAATACAATGTTAACCACGTCATTACTAGAACGTCAATTCATGAGTCCTCGCAGAAAATATTAAGCACCTATTTCTCAGAGGGAGCAGAAAAGGCAATTGTGATACCCAAAGACATGGTAGAGAAGGTCGTCTATGCTCTGCAAATCGAAGGAAGGGACGACCCAGAGGTTTTTGATGAAGCTCGAGAATATGTTTTTAAAGCAATGGAGCATGAGGCATATCCCAACTTTTTGAGATGCTATGCCATTTCCAACGTTACTTCGAGGTCTGCCATATATAGAGTGATGATAGCATTCTTTTGTGGGTTCGCAGCATTTTGGACGGGTTATACCTTGATTTTTCTGAATTACCAACCAAAAAAAACAAGGGCTGTGGTTGTGATACCGTTCTTCCTAGCATCATATTTCCTTTTTTCCTCTTACTATAAGGTAGACCCATTCTTATTTTTTGCGGGTTATAGTGAGAGCCATGCCGCTCATTGGGGCATAATACCTGTGCGAGAGCCATTTGTTAAGAAGCTTCTTATGAAAAGGTCTCTCTTTGTCTTATTACTGATCTGTCTGGTAGCTGCAGCGTTCAGTGTATTATTCGCATTGGTGCCGGGAATGAGATTGCACCATTAACGGTTTCATAGGTTTTCGCAATATTCGCTTTCAACACACTCTTATCTTTCGTACGTCACATATAACATCTATTATTTATAGATTATATTCAATCTAATATAATGATTCAGGTCAAAAAATGACTCTAAAAACAAGGTAAGTAAATTAGATCATATTATTGAACATTAATTCTGTTGACTAAATGATACTATTTTACTACTGATGACTTTAAATAGAAGGGGAGCGTTAAAATTCAGAAAGAGCAGGTTATTAAGTAACAGTCTACATCAGTATCCAGGTATATAGTTTAGGCATAAATGGTCGAAGTGTCAACTTGCATAGTCGATTGTTGAGGGTATTCAGTTGGATGGACGAATTCTTCTCGGAAATATGGATGCAATAGTGCCCTTTTGGCACTAATTCTGCTTGCTGGATCGTAGCTTAACAGCTGTTTCAACAAATCTATGCCATGCTCGTCAAGACCCGGCACAATAAAGGCCAAGTTTTGTTTGGACCATTTAGGGAAGCTTGGCTTAAAATCGCTTAAGTAGTTCACTTCCGGCCAAATATCTTCCGTTGGTGTCCCTAGAATTCTGAATATCTTGAATATCTGATCAATTTCTGAGTCACCTGCAAACAATGGCTTTCTGTTGGACATCTCGGCAAAAATACAACCAATGGACCACATATCGACGCCTGTAGAGTACTGTTTACCACCCAACAAAATCTCTGGTGATCTGTACCACAGTGTAACAACTTCGTGGGTGTAAGCGCGTAATGGCACACCAAAGGCTCTTGCTAAACCAAAGTCTGCCACTTTCAGGTTACCTTCTTTATCGATCAACAGATTCTGTGGTTTCAAATCTCTGTGTAGGACACGGTGGGCGTGACAATGATAAAGTCCACGAACGAGTTGAAGCATGAACTTCTTGACCATATTTTGGTCAAGACCCTCACCTTCTGGAATCGATTCCATGTATTTTTTGAGATCCATATCCAGAAACTCAAAAACTAGGTATATTTTGTTGGAGTTGGAGTGCACAATGTCATGAAGACCTACGATGTTATCGTCCCGTAGCTCCTTCAACAACGAGATCTCTCTAATAGTTGTTGATGGAACACCTTCATCTTCCGACTCCAGTCTAATCTTCTTTAATGCCACTACTCTGTTGTTATGTTTGGTGTCCAAAGCTTTATAGACAACTCCATAGGTACCTAAATTATGAGAACGATAGTTAGTGTTTGTTTAGACATATTCAACTATTGGTTGTTCAAAACTTACCCTCTCCAATCTTCTCCAGTCTTTCAAAATCGTTCAATTCTGCCATAATGTGTGTGTTGTATTTTGTGTCTGAAGTGTCCTAATACCTCTTAATCTGCTTCGTAACCTCTGTGCTTGAGTGAAATCTTCAACTTGAAACGAGCGGGCCCACCAGTGTATTATGTTTTCGCTAGTTTACTATTATGAGTCAGATTTCCAACCTGAAAGTCCCACTATTGTTAATTATGTCGTAATACTCGTGATATGTTGTGTTCAAACTACTCTGGTTTGCTTTCTAAATCTATTTTCTACACTCTATTTCTATACAATCACTTATCCCTTCCCACTTTCAATCTACATTTTCGTGATCCATCTCAAAACAGAAAAACTTGCTTCCTGTTTGTTTACTTTTTGAGTATTGTTATTGGTGTACGGATGTTTTATGGGAGCACCAAATGACATGGATACACAATTTTGGAAGCCTTGAAGGACACCAAAATTGTCCTTATCAAGTCCAATTTTCTTTCATTAGTTGTGGATATTTTGAACTTCTATGATTGGCCAAAAATCTGGGCTGAAATCAAAAAAGAGATAGAAAAATAGTAGAAATTTATTTTTTGAGATCTCTTCAAATTAGAATGATGTTATCGGACTACACTAACAACAGCTCTAACAGCTCTAACAAAAAAAGGAATCAGTTTTGAACAGTAGTCTTTATTATTATGAATGGTAAATAAGCTAGAAAATTTCGGCAAAAATGGATAAAATAAATCAAATAATGGTTATTTGGGATGGTTCACTCAAGTTTAAACCACAAATGTAGCATATAGCTGGCAAATGGACTCTTTAGACCATAAACCTCGGAATCAGAAAGAAACAAGGTTTAACAGGACATTTCCATGTAAGGTTTGTTTGTTTGTTTGTTTGTTTGTTTGTTGGACTATTTAAACTATTTAAATCACTAATTGAGAATATATTGAAATGACTGCCGTTTTCCACTACATTGTTCAAGGGTGAACTTCACAGTACCATAATAATATTCTCAATAGAATACCTGTTGTTGGATTAGGCAAAACATAACACATATTGAGTGAGATATAAAATTCATTGAACTAATGAAAATGCAGAAGAAGCCTTAGAAAAAAGGTCGATCTGTCAGTAAATGTGTTCAACAAATGACTACTTAGTTTCACTATTCTTGTTTTTGAGCGGCTAGACGTTGCTTCTTCTTGAGTGCACGAGCAATAATGGACTTCTGAGAACTGACATTGAATTGATTCATAATCTTGGAGAATACGCCAACGGTGTTATTGACAACCCAATGCATTAAGGCATGAGATGGATATGGAGTAGAGGTTGCAAATCTTTCCTGGGCTCCGACCCTGCGGCCAACATTTCTGAGAGATGCTTTGACAAATTGTTTTGGATTAGGAATGAAGAATGAGGTTCTTTTAATCTTGGATAGAGCAGTGGTAACAAAGTATGAAACGACAAGCTCCACATCGATTTTCTTAGGCCTGAGCTCACCAGCCAAGGCTGCCGACCAACCCTGTAAAAAGAATTTCGAACCAGAGTAGACAGCCAGATACGGAATAGGGAAAAGACCAGCAAACGATCCCATATTAAGAATCAGACCTTTTGGAGCTTTCTTGGACTTAATGGTGTTTTCGATTATAGGAATGAGAACTTGGGTCACCTTCAATAAGAATGTATTGTTAATGGTAATTATGGCATCAAGCTCCTCCAAACTGGTATCAGCAAACGCAACAGAGGAATCGTGCGATCTACCAACATTGTTCACGAGAATGGAGACAGGTAGGTCAGAGAGAGCAGTGGAAATGGTCTCATAAACAGCTGGAGAGTCTGTGGAAACATCAACAGCAATAACCATTGTCTTGACCTTGTATTTTGCTTCAATTTCAGAAGCCAACTCTTCCAATTTAGATTGTGTTCTCGAGATCAAGACCACGTTAAATCCCTTGGCTGCAATTTGAAATGCGAATTCCTTACCGATACCATCTGATGCTCCTGTCACAACCGCCCACACATCATTTCCAGCACCATATTTCTTGAAACTGACTGCCGGGAGAATGTAAGCCTCTGCAATCATGCTCACAGCACTCAATGATACTGACACAATCTTATAGAAACCAACACCCAGGGCGAAGAGCAAAAGGCCCTTGAAACTGGAGTTAAAAAGATCGAATACGCTCATTTTTTTGCCTCACTATACTATCTTTGTGTTCAATGCCGCTATGCAACTACTTTGATATTGTATCAAGCTTATAAGACCCTGATTTTAGTGTCTTCAAGAATAATCGAATAATCCTAAGTTGAAAAGAACAGGAACCTCTAAATTCGTGTTACAGATTTATGATATTACGTAATCATAATTGTCAAAGTTCACGCCCAGTTGCCAGCTGATAGGATAGTAGAAGACCTCAAGGAGTAAAAGATTCCCAAAATAGCATAGAAATGCAACTTTGAAGCCAGCTTGACTAAGAAGTTAACCTCTGCAATTAATATATATACAAATTTGTAGAATACAACATATATAGATAACATTTAAATGAAATTAAGAGCCTCTAATTTCTCTTCAGTTAAGCGACATTTGACATCCTCACTCTTAGCAAGTCTATCATACTTCTCAACTTCAACTTCGAGTCGGAACTTCTTCTCATATGAATCCATAATAGCATCGTTCACTTTTTGAAGCTCCGCAAACGAACGGGAAAGCGAAATTTTGGTATCTCCATTGAGTCCTAGTCTAGAGATCCAATGATATTCGTTGTCTGGTTCCCTTTTCACCTCTTTGAGGTTATCTTCCGTCTCCACAGAGTCTTCATCCAACTTCTTCTCATTTTTCTCGTCAGACTTGGAATCCATCTTTATACTTCCGTTCGAATGATTTGGGTCTTCATGATCATGGGAGGAAAGAGCACCCTCCTGTCTGTGATGCGTAGATTCATTAGTGTATTCGTTGTTGGAATCGTTTCCATATTGCCCTTGATACTCATACTCGTAACCACTGCTGTAAGGTGGATACGCCGAGTCGTTGTAGTAGTCATAGCCATTATATGAGTTATAATGGCCTCTTCCTCGTCCTCTGTAAGTGCCTCTTTGAGGCCCTCCTCTGTAATACCGTTGATCATTTTCATATTGAAAACTTCTCCTTCCAGTTGGCTCGTCAGAACTCCCATAATCACGAGGACTTCCCCAACTTTGTGCACTTTGAGGATGTTCCCTCTGATATCTTTGATCTCTCTGCTCCCGTTGTATATTTTCTTGAGGAGTTCTGTCATCTTCATCCTGTCCTCGAACCCCGTTGCTGTACGATGAATATCCATACGGGGACCCTCCATGATATCCAGGCCCATCCCTACTATCTCTATTCTCTCTATACTGTCTTCTGTGCAGAGGATATGAGTATGAATAGTAATTATTTCCTCCTCGTCCTCGTCCTCTTGAAGAAGAGTAATAGGGGTCAGGTCCATCGTAATGGCTTCCTCGACTGCGATATCCTGAGTTATAGCCTCCACGACCACTCATTGTATTTATGATTCTCTGATATTCAGTAAGGATCTAACTAGATATTGTTATCACTAATGAAATGGAAATTCTAAGAAGAGATTCAGTTGTAATAGTGATGAACCTTGAATATTTCCTCTCTCGTGAAAGTAAAAATTTCAAGATCTGCTATAGAAGGGTAAGAAAAGAAAATGGTCAAATTTGGGATTTTAAAGAACAATACTGATAAACTAGACATTTAAGAGTGTAATTTTAGGTATTAAAGTGATCACGTAACATTTTCAAAGAAACAACCGTATTACTGAATGCACCAGAGAGAAGAAATGGCAACATAACGAAAGTATATTTTTAAGGCTAAGTGGTAAATTTTTGCTGAAATATGCACGCATAGCTCAGTGGTAGAGCACCAGATTGCAAATCTGATGGTCGCCGGTTCAAACCCGGCTGCGGGCTTATTTTTTAATATTCAATTTATATGAATGTCTCTTGTTTAGCGCACCTATATACCTATACATTCTGCTCAATAATATGCCTGTCCTCCATAATACGTGTGTTGAATATACTCATAATAACCCAATTCCATTCAACAACACGATATTTAGAGTCTCCTATTAGCTTTTTGAATACTTCTATCAGTGTGGAATCATCAGCAGAGCACAACAGATAGCGGATCTCAGAAACAGATTTGGTTAGCTTTTTCGATTTTTTGTCAACTGTTTGGCATGACTTGCAACCAAATGAGCGAATAATACTTCCAATTAACTCAGGACCTCCTGGGATCGCAGAAGATATGCTGAAATCAAGATGGTTGAAAAGAGACGGACTAGAATTCTGGATTAAATTGGCAATATTCTGTTCTCCCCTCGAGGGATCAATAAATAGTTCCTTCACCCTCGCATCCTTTTCGAAATTCACAGCAGTCGAAATATTGTAGTTGTCTACATCAGGCTTCACTGATTCAAATTCTGATACCTTCTTATAGGTATCTATTGTTCCTAGAACATCCGATAAGAACAATGGCGATAGGATATATTTTGGTTGTTTGCTTAGAGACTTTAAAAACTTTTCTGTTCTCAAGATTGTAGGAGCAATGATACAGTTAAGACCATGAGTAGGCTGGTCGACAACTTTGATTCCTACCTTGCCCAAATTTCTTAGATCTGTGGCTGTGAAATCTTTATCACAACCCGTTAAAATAGCAACAATATCGTATGGTTTAGAATTTTTGGCTTTCTTTCTCGGCGTCTCTTCCGAATGATCAATGTTGATACTAGAAGATTTCTCAGGAGTGCCTCTTTTCCTGATGTGAAGGTTCTCCTTGTCGGACTCGGAAGATTGGTGACTTTTTGGAATAGAACTAAGAGGCATGCTGATGTCGCTATCTTTATGATCAATAACCTCCTCAACTACCTCATCGTTCTCCCGTTTAATCATCTTGTCAGATCCAACAGATGATTTCTGAGATTTTTCATCTTTGTAGAAGGAACCCAGCACAACTCTGTCAAGTGAAGTGCTGCCAACAGCCGAAGGCATATTTCCCGAAAATAAATCATACTTTTCTCTAGTATCATCTTGAATAGCCCATTTAGCATACGAATCTTCTAGCCACAGATGATTGAGGCATTTAATTCCCCACTCCTTAGCATATTTATACTTATCGCCTGTAGGCTTCGCAGTCAGAAGATGTGTAGTTGTGAATTGTTTGAGATTCTTTGAAAACGAAGCTCCCATTATCTCCACCAGTTGTTGCAAATACAGCCTGGAGTCGCCTCTATAATGAGTCACAGTGACTGTTATTTCATTCATTCCCTTTAATGGGGAGGCTGGATAAGGATAATGAAGTAATTTCTTTGTTGGAGAAGCCCATTCATTGTGAAGAAGCATCCAAAAGAGCCAGTTGAGATTTCCAACATGACACTTATTATAACATGCAACCTTGTATGCAGATCCCGTCCTATATTTTCCGATGAAACAGTTAGGTCCTTTTACAGGATTGTGAATTGCAGTCATTCGCTCTACAGCTAAACATTTACCTCCAGCAGCTGAGATCAGATTCATGATCGTCGTTGTCATTTCATTAGACAACTTCAAATCATCAGATAGGAAAAAAGTTTTGTCTTGAAACAGTTTCCTTGTCTTTGATGGTTCAAAAGACTGTCCCTTCAAAGGCTGTCCGCTCTTGATTAAGAATGGCTCAGCATCAGCGTTTTTTTCCAATCTAAGACATTCGTCGACCCACACCGGAGAAACGATTTTTATCAGCTCTTTTTCACATGCCTCATTGAAGGCTTGAGCCATCTGACATTTCTCATCCTTCATGTTGGAGGCCACCAAATGAGTGGTTCTCTTAGAGAGCAAATCGGTGTGGATTCCTCCAAACGACCTTACAGCAGTGAAAATTGCTTCTTTGTCTCCATCACCAATTGATGGAGCACAGCAAACAGAAACTTCACTTAAATAATACTTCGGATCCGGTCTATATGGTCTGAGAGCTTCCATTATATTAGCAGACAGAGAGTCGAATACCCAGGAATCTTTCACAACCGAGATCATCAGCTCTTCTGCAAGTCTGTATTCAACGAAATCGATTGTATTAGATATAATGAGCGTCACTTCAAGCAGTTTATCATTCTGGAGAGGAATAAGCTCGCTAGAGTTCTTTAAAATGATACCATTCTCTCCCCCACTAAACCCAGACTTCAGGATGTGTTTCCTGATCTGCTCAGCCCGGGATAAATTTAGTCCACTTGACACAATTATCATGAAACTATGTCCATCAAATAAGGACGTCATCATGGCATGTGTCTCTGATGCCTCAACACTGCTGATCAGGACAGTTAGAAAGAAAGAAGGGAGTCTTATTTATTTGAATACCATTGAACGCGTTCGATTTGCAAATTGTTTGCGCGTCGTGAGAAAACAACTTCAAGAATGTCGTGAGCCTATTTTCTGCTCTGGCGAACCCAGGCATGTAAAACCAACCGATCAATGCCAATTGATCGATTATTGATTGACTAGAAGCAGCTGTGTAGTTCAAGACCTCTATCTCGTAATTACATAACTAATGAAAACCTCACTTAAATTACATCTACAATAAATAGATAAAGGGGTTGGCTCTCTTATCTTTATGGAGGGTTGGCCGAGTGGTCTAAGGCGGTAGACTTAAGATCTATTGGATTCAGTTCCGCGCGAGTTCGAACCTCGCATCCTTCAGTATAATTTTTTTTTTGCTTAACCTAGAAAATCTTGCTCTATACACCTCTCTATCAGGAACTCACTCAAATAGCATATCCTTGACCTTTTGTTGCAAGTCACCAAGCACATAAGATAGACATATTCACATTCGGACTCAGGCAGAAGAAATATAGAGTTGATTTCACAAAAGAATACAACTTTTGAGCTGAAACACAGAAAACATAGTAATACAGAATGGATTATCAGAATCGAGTAGGGTCCAAAAAAGGTGGTGGTGGCATTGCTGGAGATGCAGAGTCCAATCAATATAGACGAGAAAGACTTAGACAGTTGATGTTGTCAAAAATCGATATAGATAATGATCCATATGTGTTCAAAAACCATCTTGGACTTCTCGAATGCCGATTATGCCTCACAACACACCTTTCAGAAGGTTCCTATCTGACTCATACACATGGTAAAAAGCATCAGTTGAATCTCATGAGAAGGGCAGAGTTGGAAAAGAAACAACTACAGCAACAAGAAGAGAAAATCATAGGAATATCTGCTATACCAAAGAAACAGTTCACCAAGATAGGAAGACCAGCATACAAGGTGACAAAAATAAGAGATCCTATCGGATTGCAGAAGGGACTGCTTTTTCAAATCAACATGAAGGATATAGCCAATGGGGTGAGGCCTCGATATCGTTTAATGTCCTGCTTCGAACAGAAAATAGAGCAGATGGATACTAAATATCAATATCTCGTTGTCAGCGGAGAGCCGTATGAAAACATCGGATTCAAGATCCCAGCGGATGCTATAGATATGAGCAATGGAGGGTTATGGGACTATTGGGACACTGATACAAACGAGTATTTTATACAGTTGTTCTATCTAGAAAAATAATAGCAACAAATAATTTAATGCGAGCTCCAAAAGTATATTTGGTACTATAAAACATAACTACAACGATAATAGGAATACACAGCTGAAACTTGGAAAGCGATCGTTCTGGAATGCGACATCAGCTTATACGAGCCGTCATCTCCTCCAAGTAGAAGCTTATTTTTGAATTGAGTTCGTTCATTTCATAACTAGCTCCCTTACATTCGGATTCGAAATCCTTTTTGAGCTTCTCCGTTTGAGTTTCCCAGTCAATGGCCTCGTTCTCTTTATTTTGAATTATCAAATCTTCCTCTGCCTTCTTTTTCAGTATTGCAACACGCTCAGAACGTAGTTCTTCCAATTTCTTCTCAAGATACATCAGTTTCGTCTTCGTGGTTTCCTTTAATGCTGTTAGCTTTTCTTGTTGAGAATGGAGCTGCTTAGTCAAGTGGTTGATCTGTCGCGTCTTGTCATTCAATTCCACATTAGTTCTTTGGATCTCATCCTTAGTTTTCTCGATAAATTCTGCGGACTTCTCTTGTTTGTTGAATTCGGTCTGGATTTCTTCTAAAAGCTTGTGATAATTGCGGAATTCGTGGATTAGTTGTTGGAACGAATCCATAGAGATTGAGATGTTCTTTGATCTTGCTTCTTGTTGACTCAGGATCTGCTGTTCATTGGCAAGTGATACCTTGGAGCTCTCAATAACTTCCTTGATTGTTTCTGGAGACTCTCTGATATATGTGGCTAACTTCTCTAGATCTCTTTCAGCAGCCAGTAAGAGAGAGTTTTGGTTTTCCAATTCTTTGATCATACCAGATTTTTCTGCCTTATACTCCAAACGATCCATTGAGAGCCTTTGTTGAGTCTCAGTCAAACTCTTGAGTTCGTGCTGGAGTTGCTCATTTCTAGCGATGATTTCTGCTTCATCGTAACCGTCTAGGGCCATTTTCTCTTTGAGATCATTCAATTTGGCCTTGAGCGAATTATTTGTCCTCAATGCCTGCTTGTACTTTGAAATAGTGTCCTCGCTAGACGTGAGAAGTTGTTCACAATCACCCATTCTCTCCTCTCTGAATCTAGCATAATTGATTAGAGCACTAAGAATGATCCTCAATCTTCCAGGTTCCGGTTTTGCCACATCTCTGATACTGAAGTCATCCACACCACAATCGCACAAAAACTTATACATAATCCGTTGTGAGGCCACTACTTCCATAGATGCCTGAAGGGCCTTCTGGTCGTTCTCATCGCTGGTCTCAATTTGCTGGATTTTCTGACGAAGTGAGTATGGCGAAACATACAGAAATTTGTCCATAATCTGTTCGATCAGGCTTTTCATGAAGCTGGAGGTAGGTTTCTGCAGCATTTCATCACTAATTTCAAAATCCATGGTGTCGAAGAGAGACACCAGTTCCCGGGTCTCCAGAATGGGAAACTTGTATCTGGTACGCGTTATTGAAGTCGGTTGCGATGCTCTGTAGATAGTGCTAGGACGGGCCATTTTTCACAATTATTTTGCTGTTTTTGCTTGTGCCGGTCTTATTATGTCCCTGATGTCTTCAAGAATGTCCAGTCTCAGTATATTTTCCAGCAAAGAGTCCATTTCAGTAACAAAATTATGTATTTAAACAGGAAACAAAAACAAATGTCTCCATAAAAAATAAACAAATAAAAATTGGTAATCGTACACTACTCATTGATCTCATCTTAAAGTGTTACAGATAGAAGGATGAACTGGTCTTTCTTCATCTACAAGAGAGAAGAACAAGGATATGAAAATTGTTCAAAATGTCACAAAAGACGACAGATAAGTCCAGTGCAGGCTTCTATTGTGTTTATTTATTGAAATCCTTGTCTAAAAAAAACTCATATTATATAGGATCGAGCCCTGATCCATATCGTCGTCTACGGCAACATAACGGAGAATTATCAGTGGGAGGAGCATTCAGAACGAAACGGGAAGGGTATAGGCCATGGAGAATGAATTTGTTTGTGTACGGATTCCCGTCGAACATTGCTGCATTGCAGTTTGAGCACGCGTGGCAACATTTCTATCAAACTAGACATATTCCCGCTAGCAAAAGACTCGGGAGCAAGTCGAGTGGAACCAGTCTTCCGATAAAACTGGCCAATTTGAAATTACTTCTCAGTTCCCCAGCATTTTCACGATTGGCGCTTCGAGTCGCCATTCTAAACAGAGAGACATACGACGTTTGGATCTCCAACAAATATGGAGTCCAAGTTCCTGATTGGATAATATTGAATCTCAATTTCCCTACCAAAGACAATAATAAGAGTCCATTTCAGGTGATTGAAGGTGGAAATTACGAGCAGGTAAAAGAATTAGTGGACTCGACAATAAAAGAGGATGAAGAATACCTTCAAAGGTCTCTTAAAAGATTCCAAGAAAACGATACTAGACAGTGTGTTATATGTAAATCAGTTATTGACGAGAAAACTGATCTCAAAAGTTTCTGTTTCAACAGAGATTGCGACGCTACCTACCACTTCCGATGCTGGGCTGACTCTATCACAGAAACTATGTTACAAGGAGATAATAATGAATTGGTGCAACCAGTGATACCCATTAAAGGAAAATGCGTCAAGTGTAACAAAGTCAATTGGTGGTGGAGAATTGTCAAGATTACTCAAAAGGTACATATCGAGTTGAATAAGAACAGGAATAACTAGATAAGCTTTTTAAGACGGTAGGGTATAAACAGATGAGTAAATAAGCAAAGCTGGAAAAAGACCAAACTTCATAAGCTAACGCTTTATAGCCTCAGTTTCATTGATTTGAGATTCTGAAGGTTCTGACTTCTCTTTGATTTCCTCGATCTCTTCTTTCTCTTCTTTCTCTTCTTTCTCTTCTTCAGTAGAAGATTCTGTTTCAATCTTGCTTGGTGCCGATTGAGGAGTTCCTGAAGGCAAAAAGTTTGCAAAAAGACTGACCAACATTATCCATGCACCAAAGAATACAGTGAAAGCTGTAACAAAGATGGTAGAGTAGAAGAAAGCTTCGCCAGGTCTATTGAGCAAAGTCAATGCTGGCTCATCAAGAAGATCGTTTACAAATGCTTTACCCTCTCCATACCAGTGATTAGCTGACGCCACGACTCTGTCCAATAGATCGGAAAAGAGAGAGTTCTCTGTATTGTCGTCTGCCTCGGGCTCTTCTGGACCATACTTGGCTTTTGGTGCATTGGCCGCAGCAACATTCTCTTCAATCTCCAATTTTGGAACGAAAGTCAAGTTACCAATAGTCTCGGCCTCCTGTATAGAATGACCTAGGTAGACATTGTCAAACAAAATCGAGTCGGTCATAGTCCATAACTCAAATCCTAAAGCACCAATTGGCTCTAAGTTGGATGGAGTAGCATCCTCATAGTATTCGGGGTTAGCGATCTTTCTTGGTGCCCATGGACCTTTGTAGTCCGGATTTTCGATTAACTCAGGAGACCATACACCCTTGTAATCGGGGTTTCTGATCTTTGGAGCACTCCATGGACCACAACCATGTTCCTCACATTCAGGGTTTTCAATTCTTGGAGCGATCCATTCTCCATCCTCCTCATCATCCCAGTAATCGGGCCTCTGAGCTTCTGGATCCTCAATGTACTGCTCGGCCTCTTCATCCCAATCCTCTGGCTTAACAGCTTCTGGATCAGGAATCAAGAAAGGAGCATCTTCATCCCAGTCATCTGGCTTGACAGCATTTGGATCAGAGATCACCTCTTCGTCAACCCAATCTTCAGGCTTGGAATCTTTAGGATCATCGATCTCTTTTGGAGGGTTTAGTGAAAAGTACTGTTCGTCCAAAAGAGATCCTGCTCTTGCAACATCACCATTGATTCTGATTTCGAACTCCTGGTTAGGCTTGATAATCAGAGTGTAGAGAGTTGTCGTCTTCACTATTCTAGCCATTGGAGGGATCTTTAAATGTTTTTCCTCATACTCGCCGGTATTTGGGTTCTTTCTCTTAATGATGAAATGAACCTTGTTGGAAGTTCCACACTTGTCAGGGCCAAACATAACCTGATAAGGAGATTCATTGCTGAATTCGGTGTTTTCATCTGGTCCCCCATCAGCACTCAATAGCTTGATGTATGCACCACCACAGTCGAGACCCTTCTGAAGCTTGACTTCGTACTGTAGAACAAGGGTATTATCGGTGTTGTCAAACACCTCTGGAAGTCTAGCACTGATTGCATGATGAGCAGCTTCTGATTTCACTACCAGACCTTTGTCTCCTGCAAATCCTGGATTAACAATGGATTCTTCAACTTCCCATTCACCTCTGTAGGTAAACTCGTCATCCTTCTTGGTGTTAGACACCTTCCATCTTTTTGTCCAATTGTCATCGAATTGCTCAAAAAACGACTGCAATTCCAACTTTTCAGTCAAGGCACTAAACTGAGGGTGCTCAACCTCTTCGCTCGTCTCCGCATTGCCCTTAGCAGAAACTGCCAACGAAGCCACTAGGGCACTAACAGACGATGATGATCCAATTCTCATTTTAATACCTTAGCTCTTCAATTCCTGCTCTTTCCTCAAATTTTCTTATCTATTATCTCCAGAAGGCCTATTGTATCTTGATATGACTCTGAATCCCCTTTATTTGAACTACAATCACTACAATTCAAACCTCTTTTTTATTAACTCCCTCTTTTCCAATGACTTGTCAAAATCCCTAAAATTGGAGGGGACAATTTTTCTAGAATCTTTCGTCCCAGTTTTGCGGGTTGTGTTCTCCCAATTCTGCAGGGCTGTCCGGGGAAATTAAACTCAACCGATAAAAGAATATTTTTTATATATACTATTTAAGAATAAATGTTGGAGTGTATAGTACGAAGAGACTTTCCGAATCTTTCACTTGCTGCAAACAATTCGTCCTCCTCAGCAAACGCATAGGTGGCACGAAATCCGGCTCTAAGAAGATCCTGGTCAATCATGAACCAATGACCCTTAGCCAGCAATACTCCAGTCTCTACGTTGGACTCAAAAACAAGATCCTCAACCTCAATGGCCCATTCGAGCTCGGTTATTTTGCCCTTCTTGTCTTCAGGAATAGGAAATGCATTAAGGTTCAGATCCACCCATAAGAACATACCCGAGTTAGGAAGATTCCAACTACAGAGCTCCTTAGGGAGAAATTTGTTGAAAGCATCGTTGAGGAGATCCCTTCTACGTTTATAGTGGCTCTTGAGATTGAACAACCATTTTTCCCATCCATCACCATCTTCATTCTCCCATGTAGTCAATAACTCGTGTAGAAGAAGCTGGGAAGGAGCCGACGAGGATTGGATAGAAACCTCGTTGTGTCTTAGCAGTCTTTCGATGAACATTTTGTTTCCCGATACGATGGAGCATCTTGATCCAGGAACAAGAATTTTAGAAAACGAGTCCAATCTGAGGACTCTTCCATCGGTATCAAGTTTCATTAAACTTGGGAGAACATCCTCGGGTTTGGAAGCATCGAGCTGCAGATGGTAGTAAGGATCATCCTCAATGATAACTATATCGTGCTTCTGACAAACCTTATAGAAATCTTTTCTTCTCTCAAGAGACATAGAGGATCCAAGGGGGTTTTGGCCAACAGGCATGGTGTATACAACTTTTGGTTTTTTCAAAGAGCCATCAGGATGGCTGGTTCCCCAGTTAGTAAGGAGATCATCCATACTTTTAGGACACACCCCACCATCGTCTACCTTGAGTGGGATCACAGGAAGACGCATAGGTCTACATGTCTCAAGAAATGCAGGATAAGTGAGCTCTTCAGCCAGAACGGTGTCCACATTTGGATCACATAGCAATCTCAAAGCTGCCTCAAGCGATTGGGTAGATCCTGCTGCTACAACGCAATCCCAGTCTTTGTACAGTGGCTTATGGAACTGCTCAATATGGTCATGACACCACTTGTCGAAGAATGAAGTTCCACGTCCCGACGTGTATTGAAGAGACTCGTACAATCTGTCGTTGTGGGGCTCCTCGTCCTCGATCTTGAGCGTCTGGGTTTTCTTGAATCCAGATCCCGATGACAGATACTCCAACGAGATGCTCTTGATAGGAAAACAGTCAGGATGTGGAAGCCCTGCTCCCAATGAGATCACCCTTCCAAATCTACCCATCATCTTCATCACTGAAGGAGCCCGAAGTTTTGCTTCCTCGCTCAGATACTTGTTCCAATCTATAGTCATTCTGCTTGTATCAGGCGCGTTAATCTCTGTATTTGTCGCTTTGTCTATCCTATGTCCAACCTGGGTTCTCTCTTCAACTCTCTGTCAATGGAACCTTTGAACCTAACTTTTTGTATTGCTGAGAGCCCTCTTGTTTGCTGAAAATCCTTTTGTTCAATAGTCCTTCTTCATCCCTTTATATATCATTATCTCTTAGTCATTTACCATAATATCCTTTCACAGATTACTCGGTATTGTGATTCCTATTATTAGAACAATTGATTTCAATTCACCATTGTCCTCGATTACAACGTTTTGTCCTCTAACGGCAAGATACAGGCCCCAGTTGCCGTTAGTTATCTAATCTGGAGGCAATGAAGGCGGTGGAGATGGGAGGCGGAATCCTTATTGGCGGGCCGCGAAACCAGATAATGGTTATAGGCGGCAAAGACCTCATGTCTCGAAACTCCTATCTTCTGCGTGATAATAAATCACGTGATATAAATCAAATTGTATCACTCAATGGAACAGCAACTGTTTCTGTTACCTCATTCTTCGCGACGATACCAGTTTCCTTTAATTCCTTTTCTCAGATTACATAAACATTAATCCGATTACGTCAGTGGCAGGAAAGAATTCTCGATAACATCCTTACATGGCTGCTAATTTCCCGTACGGGCGTACAGCCAAAACTAACACCTTTAAAAAGAAGCCGTTACCTTGTAGAATGAGTCTATTTTAAGTTGTCATATGTGTGATTTATTGAATTGAAGGCTAGTTAATACCGGCAAATCGGAACCACAACAGCCTAAACGCGTACCATGTCTACTTCGCAGCAATATATAGACGAGGTGAATGAATTGAACAGACAAATTAAGGTCCAGAACCCTCAGGACATTGTGCAGTTTTGCTTCGACCATTTTAGCAATCGTCTGCGTGAACAGAGACAATATCTATGGACACAGAAGAAAACCCTAGCAGAGTCAGATCTTGTTTTATTTCCGACCCTGCAACAGACTTCGAAGCAGGACGAGACGGCTGCTCCATCATTCAAGAGTCCGTTCTCAGACAACGATCCCCACACCAGACATCATCCGCATGATGCACACTCTTCCTCCGATCCTGTTGCCCCAGGTGCTCCAGAAGAGGCTCCACAGAATACTGAAGTCTCTGGTGGCCTTTTCAGAGGCAACTATAACAAGTTCGACCCCTCATCGTCTTCGTTCTCTCCATTCCAGACTTCCGGGGCCACGTCTGGTGTTAAAAGTCCAGCAGACCCCTCAGCTATCCCAGAAGATGAACCGGCCACCAGCTTTCCTTCTGTAGGATTCCCTCCTATGCTACCTAAAGCATCGTCTATGAGATTTAATGCAAACAGAAGAACAAGTGTTTCTGCAGAAACATTGAATCCGGACACCTTTGGAGATGATAATTGGAAGCCTCCTGTTCACCATTTCACTCAGGAGCAGTCAGAGAGACTTAATGCCAGTGTTGTGAAGAATTTCCTTTTTAGCCAATTGGATGAAGATTCTTTGAAGACCATTATCTTAGCTCTGGAGGAAAAGAGAGTGTCAAAGGGAACTGAAATCATCAAACAAGGTGACGAAGGAGACTTCTTCTATGTCGTTGAAAGTGGTATTGTTGATTTTTATGTCAACGGTGCAAAAGTTAACACCTCTGGTCCAGGATCCTCATTTGGTGAGTTGGCTCTGATGTACAATTCTCCAAGGGCAGCCACTGCCACTGCAGAAAGTGACTGTATCTTATGGGCTCTAGATAGAATGACATTTAGGAGAATTCTTTTGGAAGGAACTTCCAAAAAGAGATCGATGTATGAGAACTTCCTCAAGGAAGTTCCTGTCTTAAAGTCCCTTTCGTCATACGAAAGATCAAAGCTGGCAGACGCTTTGAACACAGAGAGCTATGCTGCTGGCGAGAATGTTGTCACTGCTGGTGAAGCTGGTGAGAATTTCTATTTTATCGAACAGGGTACTGCTGATGTTATCAAGGAAGGCGAAGGGATTGTTAGTCAGCTGAAAAAGGGTGATTATTTTGGAGAATTGGCCTTATTGTATGACTCTCCTAGACAGGCTACTGTTAAGGCAACCTCGCCTTTGAAGGTGGTTTCTTTAGGAAAGAGTGGATTCCAGAGATTGTTGGGACCTGCCGTTGAGGTGTTGAAACTTCAGGATCCTACCAAACATTAGCATTTATCGAAGAATAGTCTATTTTAAGTCGAGCTCCCTTGCTTCCGGTGTTGTAATATGGTCTAAGCGTTTTAAGAAAGGGTTGGTTAGTTAAGTTCCTATTTGGCGTTCTTCATTCTTTTTCATATCAGTTCACTTTCATCAAAGCTTTTCTTGTCTTTGCTTATACTTTACAGTTGAATGGAAATTATGTTGCTATTTGTGGTTTTCTATATAATGTTATTTAGATACCTAAGTAGTAGTTTCTTTGATAGATCATCCATGTGATTGATGCGGTTGATACAACTAGAGGTCCTAAGAGTCCTTTTCCGAATTTGGTGGTTTTATAGATCAGCCATTCTAATCCGAAGTGTGCCAAAGCCAGGATGTATGAATAGAAACAGATATCGTACACCTGTGGATTCGAGATATAGTAGGAAGCGTAGATTCTTACTATTGCAGCTAGCACCGTCCACGTTCCGAACGTACGGGCCGACAGAGGAGTCACCTGTTCTGGTTTAGCCTCGTAGACTCTTTTTGTAAGTTCAATGTTGACATATGTCTGACATGAATTGAAAATTGAGACCGCAGAGATCTGGTTTTACTCCATTGTTAGTTATACCTGTCAGATGATACTAATTGATGATTTTATAACTTACAAAAAAGAGCCATTTAGGCAACAATCCTGGTGCTGTGGGTAAGTAAGATGTCAATAGTTCTATTACAGGCATACTCAATGGGTCTGTTTGACTGTTAGATTCCGTTATTTGTCCTTTCAATAGGTAATTTGTCTATATTTTAGCCTCCTCCATAATATAATTGGTTTTAAGATGCTTTCTGGAAATAAACAATGACAGCGAATTTCCTAACAAACATAAATATTTTGAACAGTCAAATATATATAATAGACTGGACTGCGACGGATTGGAGCTCATTAAAGCCTCTAGATACCTTGAAAGTTGATCATTAGAGGATTCAGTTTGAAAATATGGTAGGCAGAACTTTTCAAGTTAAAAACGGGTCAAGAATGACTGTTTGGATAAATCTAAAGATTATCGATACTAACAAATATCTGGATGGTGCAACAGTCGGAAAAGATTCTAGATTCATCACTGGATCTTCTAAGAAGATTAGATCCTAAAAACATTACAGAGAACCTACAGAACATCTGCAGATTGCAGCCAGATCTGGCAGAAGAGCTGTTGTCGTCTGTGGACACCCCGTTGGTGGTATCGAGATGTCAGCAATCTGGAAAGAACTATCTTTGTTGTGATTTCAACAGAGATGGAGACTCTTATCGATCCCCATGGTCCAATTTGTATTATGAGGTATTGGAAGATGATGAAGAGGCCCCACATCCGTCAAGACATCTCCGCGATTTAGAGGTATTTGCCAACAACTCCTTCGATATCTACAGAGAGCTCTACTACGAGGGAGGAATCTCCAGCGTGTATCTGTGGGATTCAGAGGACGACGACGCTAACACTACAGGTACAATTGGATTTGCAGGAGTAGTGTTAATCAAGAAATCAGTCGATACAGCTAACCAGCGAGACGCTGGATCTTGGGACTCGATCCATGTTTTCGAAGTCATTCCTGAGTCAGGAAACACAGCAACTTACAAAGTCACCAGTAGTATTATTCTTGATCTCTCAAACTCGGATGACCTTGATATCTACCTCAGTGGCAACCTCACAAGACAGACTTCCAAAGACCTCGCATTCACAGACTCATCTTCGCATGTATCCAATGTGGGATCGTTGGTTGAGGACATCGAAAGCAAGCTTAGGAACATGTTGCAGGAAGTTTATTTTGGAAAGACAAAGGACATTCTTGGAGACATCAGATCCGTTGAAACTCTCGATCTCAAGAATGAAGAGAGATCAAGACATAGTGAATTGATTAAGAACCTCCAAAGTCTCTAGAACAGGGATTTCTCCCTTGTATGATTCTATAGGAGTTTTATCTATCTTCAATTAAATGATATTTCTATTTACTTTTAACTGAACCCGTAGTTCCTAGAACCCTGACGGGAGAAGGAAATCGTTTTAAATTGGATCACGTGATGTTTGTCATTTGATACACCTCCCTCCTCTACGATGTCCAACTTTAAATTAATGACTGATGAATTACTAGGTACTTTGAGAGGGAAAGGATGGCCATATAAGACGAAGTGGGATGCCAATCAGGAGATCTGTTACCATCAAATAGACTTAAGGCTGGTGTATTAAATCAGGAGTGTGGTATTCTGAAGGTGAAGGTGATTCGGAGAGGTCGAACAATAAAATAGAAGTTCATTAGGTGGCAAGTGAACTTTTCATTATACATTGAAGTTCATAAGTCCCATCTATAATAGGGAAGGGTTGAGTTGTCTTAATAAAGAGTCTCAGAATGTCAGGCGTATCTCGTGTTTACGCAGATGTTAACGAACATAAACCGCAATCATACTGGAACTACGAGAATCTCTCTATCTCGTGGGGTTCACAGACAAAATATGAAATAACTAAGAAAGTTGGGAGGGGGAAATACAGTGAAGTGTTCGAAGGATATCAACTTCCGATTGGTGAAAAGGTTATTATCAAAGTTTTGAAACCTGTGAAAAGGAAAAAGATCAAAAGAGAAATCAAAATTTTACAAAACTTAGCCGGAGGACCCCAGATTGTAGAGCTACTAGATGTTGTCAAAGATACGATATCGAGGACTTCGGCATTAGTATTCGAACATGTCAACAACGTAGAGTTTCGTGTGCTCTATTCACAGCTTACAGATATGGAAATACGATACTATATGTATTTGGTACTCGAGGCACTTGACTATGCTCACTCGATGGGGATCATGCATAGAGACGTCAAACCACATAATATCATGATAGATCACAGCCAAAAAAAGCTCAGGCTAATAGATTGGGGGCTTGCAGAATTCTACCATCCGGGTACGGAGTATAATGTCAGGGTTGCCTCGAGGTACTTCAAAGGGCCAGAACTTCTGGTGGATTATAAATTGTATGACTATTCACTCGACATCTGGTCTTTTGGGGCAACATTAGCTTCAATAATATTCAAGAAGGACCCTTTGTTCCATGGAAAGTCTAACACTGACCAGCTGGTTCAGATAGTGAGAGTACTGGGAACAGATGGTCTATATAAATATTTGAACAAGTACAATTTAACGTTAGGACCAGAATACGAGGATTTAGGTCATTATGTGAAAAGGCAATGGGTTAGATTTGTTAATCAAAACAATCAGCATCTAGTTAATGATGATGCATTGGACTTTATTGACAAAATACTTAGATATGACCACTATGAAAGACTTACTGCAAAAGAATGTATGCAACATTCGTATTTTAATCCAATAAGGGACCAGGCGCACTTGACTCACCCATGTTGACGGAATATGGGATGAAATGAACTGATTGAGTGATACAGCCTATGTTTCATTGTCTCGTTTCAAATTTTAAGATGTTTTAATAGCTTAATAAACTCGACATTATCGTTGAGGATCAGAAATGCAAGTAATTTTCTTTTCCTGTCTTCGAATCTGGGACGAAATTGTTCTCTAGTAAAATCATCTGGTAAACTTGACAACGTAATCAATAGTTTTAAAAGATAATACAGTAAAAGTTGGAATTTTTTTTGTTTCTGGCCAGTAACCATTAGATCCCTTTTTCTAAGTTTTGTTCTATTCTTATAATCCAGAACAAGTTGAATATATCTTTTGGAGTTGATATCGATTGGTTTCTGTCGGAAAGATAATACCAAATCCTGAATGAACACCATTATATCAAAGATACTGAGATATACAACATGATTATCATTGGTTTTAATGACCTGGTAATAAAAGTTGATTAGTAGGGTATAGTTCCAATGCAAGAATGTCTTCTTGCAATTTAGATTTCTGATAAACATTTCTTTTAAATGTGAGATCACCTTTGTGGGGCGTTGACAGTTATGCCAGCTGATTGATAATTTACGGAGGAATTTCATCATGTATTTCTGCAATTTGAAAGTTGAGCGATGATTGAGGGACATCAAATATTCGATTATCTGGAGAAGGAGTTTGAGCTCGCCTATATCAATATTTGTCTGTGGTGCAACTTTATTGATATTTCCGTCCCTTTCAACTCCCAATTTGTCGAGGAAGTTTTTGAATCTGAGATCAAACTTGATAAGGGATCCCTTGGATGTTTTTTTCTTGGGGAAAGAAGAGGGAGATTTTTGAAGGATAAGGTTATTTTTAACCTTTTCAACATAGTCTTCATTCAGGTTATTGACGATTCTGGTTTAACAGTTTGTGGGTATTTTCTTACCGTTGAGAGACAATTGAGACTGTTCTTTACAATTTGTCACAAGACAGACAGCCTTCTCGAGGGGGATTTAAAGTCAGAATATTATCCATATATGTTTAATTATGGCGAACTCACGATTGCAAGATCCAGATCTGTGATTGTTTTGTCCATTGAATGGTTTTGAGACATCTGGATGGATCTGTGACGCAGATGATGTGGTAATCATGATTGGAAAAGGAAGAAAAGGGGAACAAAGAGGTTTTTCATTTTACTAAGGACGATTTCGCCCCTACAGGATTTTTCCAATTCTGGAATTTTTGTGGAGAGTTGATTTTGCTTTACACAACGGGATTCTCCACTGAGAGCGTTGACAGATCGATCGGATCTCTTCTATGATGATTCATTGATCATTTCATAGACCATTATTTCCGTGGACTGCTTTGGATCTCCTTGAGTTAGTTCCCTTGAATCTGTTCCCCAGAAATGACCGTCTTCCACGGTTTTTCGCCAGCCAAATATCTGCATCGCGAGATCCAATGAAACTGATCCAGGCAATTTCCTTGGAACCCGTACGAGATATTATAACACCTAGAATAAGATAATGAATCAAATAAATTCTGGCACAGATTAGTCAGGTCTATCAGATAATCACAGATAGTGTAGAAATATACAATCTTCTGATGTGGTTGCTTGTTGACCGTTATCATGTGGAATTCAACAATCAAAAGTACATCAAATATGTGAATTCATTGGCTATCCGAAGATTCCGTTGATCCCCCTCCCCCCATCATGTGATGTTCCACTTGAAATGTCCCATGGTCAATACATGCACAAATAAACCAGCCCGTTGGTTCCGTTTCGTTCCAGAAGCTTTTGGAGCGAAAAGGAAGGGCTCTGCCCCTGCGGAATTGACCTTCCGGATATCCTCTCTTCTGAACAATCTAAACGGCGCCAAGTCTGCCAAGGGAGAACACTATTGGTGCCTTATCAAATTTTTGTGTCAAGTTCAGCAAGTTTTTGCTCTCTTGTCGTGATTTCAGCAACAGTAATAGAAGTATTGGAATACGATTCTTAACCTATTCAAAACCGGAAAATCAAGCGGTCCTTTAGACCTCTAGGAAATAGCCTTCCCCGTTTGGAAAGCCGATAAGGTAGCGATTTCCCTGCTATTGTGCGAAATTCTTGTATTTCCATTATCCTGCACCATCTTATTGTATTATTATAAAGATCACTTCTTGCAGAATAAGCGTTGTTCAACACCTAAGGCTTGCTGATGAAAAGATATCGCAGTCGTTCCATGTAGTACAATTGCATCTGGCCAACTATTGTCTCAAAGCTCCGTGTCTAAAGTCTTTTCTAGGAAGTAAGTTATAGATACAGTGCAGAATTATCTTGTGGCACGGATTGGACAGATGGAATCATCCGGAGTGGCACGGATTGGACAGATGGAATCATCCGGAGTGGCACGGATTGGACAGATGGAATCATCCGGGTTTGCATGGCGCTGAGTCTGGCAAAGATAAGCAAATTTGTAGAAGCCTTATCTATTGAGGTTGCACAATCCACTATATATATGGCAGAGGGTACCTGATTCTAAAATAGATTGAACTGAGAAATTAATAGCTCAATACTTAACTATCATCATGTCTGAAGGCGAAAGAACAAGCAAGACAGAGACTCCGGCCCCATATCCTGTCACATCCGCTGCTCGCAATGTCCTTTCACCGACAAGTACCGAAAAACGTCTGGAGTTAGCCAGTTTTGCCGAAGACCCTGTGGAGGCTTCCGTCATATTTGATCTAGATAACCCCTACCATCCTTACCACTGGAAAACATCCTACAAATACCTCATCATTATTATGTACTGCACCATGCAAGTTTACGTCACACTCACATCTACAACTTACGTAGCTGTAGAATGGATGGTGGAGGAAAAGTATAATGTTTCTGCTCAAGTTGCTACTCTCGGACAATCTATGTTCATTCTCGGTACTGCTGTGGGTCCTGCTTTCCTTGGTCCATTATCAGACATCGGAGGTAGAAAATGGGTGTATGTGATTTCTTGCTTCCTATACACTATATTCAACTTTGGTAAGTATCAAGCATTCGTCTAAGATTTTGTATATCTTCATCATTCGCAACTGCTACTAACAAATCACCATAATATAGGATGCGCATACCCAAGAAGCATGGCACAAATTGCTATCTTTATGTTCATCATCGGTCTCTGTGGATCGACCGCTCTATCCAATGTTGCAGGTACAATTGGTGATCTTTTTGGAAACTCAGATGTTGCTTCACAACCTATGGCCCTATTCGTTTTCTCTGCAAACTGTGGTCCATCTATTGGAGGTGTCGTCGGAGAAGCTATCTCTGAAAACGAAAATCTTGGTTACAAATGGATCTTTTTGATCAACATTATTATGGGTGGAGCATTCACCTTAATGCTTTTGTTTATTCCTGAAACTCTTCCAAGAATCGTCATTCCTGAAAGAATGTCTGTGGAAGGTAAAAATGTTCCTCATGTTCTGATCAGAGAGTTTAAGTACTTCTGGGCTGGCATTACAGGTAAGAGTGTAGACTTTTCCACTCCAGCATCTGAAGATTATGAGACCGGAATTGTCGAGGAGAAGTCTGACAAGTTTACTGAGATGAAATTCATTTGTGTCATGGCTCTGAAAATGATGGTCACCGAGCCTATCATTATATTCTTGGGTCTTTTCAACGGTTTCACTTATGGTCTACTGTTCCTGTATAATGATGGTATCTATGACGTTTTTGTTTTAAACAACAATTTGTCATCTATGTCTGCTGAGTGTACTTATTTGAACTTCGTTGTTGGTGTGGTGGTTGTCGTGATGATCATTCCTTACCAAACAAGGCTCTTTACAAAAGACAGGTTGAAGAACGGTGGTGTTCCAAGACCTGAAGCTAGATTTTTGACTTCCTTAGTCTTCGTGTGGGGTTTCCCAATCTCGCTTTTCTGGTTTGCATTTACTTGTGATGGAAGTGTCAGCTACTGGTCTCCAATTGTAGCTGGTTTTGTTCTAGGTATTTCAGATCCACTTTTGTGGCTCGCTATGTTGAATTATATTGTGGACTGCTATTCCGAAGCTGGTTTGAGTAATTCTGCCATTGCCGCTTTTAGCATACCTTCATTTGCCATTGCTGGTGCTCTTTCTCATGCTGGTGTTGCAATGTTCGAAAATCTGTCAACTAAATGGGCATTTGCAATTTTGGCCTTCGTTTGTCTTGGTGTTGTGGCCTTAGTGTACATTTTCTACTTCTTCGGTGCTAAGATCAGATCTATGTCTCGTCTCGCCAACCCAAGAAAATATGCTAACAGCGTCGCCGAGCAGTAATCATCCAACAAACATATTCCTTTTACTTCTGTTTATTCTGTAGAGATCGTATAGTTCTGGGTTCACGAATATACATTTATTAATTTCGTACTATTCTTGGATTCTCCTGCTACCAATTTATAAGACTAAGGTAATATGGTTGAAACGGGAACAAAATGTGTCTTTCCGACTCCAATACCGTCAAGGCTATTGCAGTTTGTAAAAATAGCTTCAAATACTCTATTTGTGCTGAAATGGATGACATGCAGATACCTCAACTCTTCGTTAATTATAAATTATATATTTTATAATCTCTAAAAACAAAAATTAATTAAAGCTATTTTAGGGAGAAGGAACCAATAGCTATCCAATAATACTATCTAAACAAACGACTGGGTATCCTTAATCGACAACATAAACGAGTTTCGGCAAATGAAGCCATTAATCATTTTCCAGTTATCGAACTCAAGATGGCTCTGCTTCCATTTTCTATTTATGCCTTTTACTAACCAAATTCCCTCTCACTTTTTAATCTCAGTTAATCAGTTATTCTTAGACTCTTCTGATAATTCTGCTGTCACATTGTTCCCTTCTTGTCCCATGTTTGCTTCCTTTCAGACCATCTCTAACTCAGTCTGTCTACGACAGAGGTGAAGTTGTCTGCCAAATTAAAACGCGGCATGGTCGCGTCTCGTCTAAAAATGATAACGGGCACCAACAGGGAAGCAACAGCAGGGGATTTGATTGACGGGGCAACTATGTCAAAGAAGAGCAGTAGACAATAAGGAAATAAATTAGCGTCAAAAATACCTTCACAGTCGGTAGGAACAACTAAATCAACTTGTATTAATAAGGATAGGTTCAATAAGGCTACAAGATAGTGATAAACATATCTTAGGGAACCTTTAAACCAGAAGATCAAGTCAAGTCCCTGTTATCTGTTCAATTCCTATTGGAAAAAGAGAAATAGAGATAAAGAGAAGCAAAGTTTACAAATCTGGACGCTGTGGTACTGCAAATTAATCAGTTGAAATTCTAGTTTAGGGCTAAACTCGACAAGCAATTTGATGGTCTTAGCGGACAAAAACTCACCCTCATAGAAATTGACCCCTCAGCTATAACGGAATATTCAAATGTCACAGCAGGGTTCACATTTATTACAGCACATTCCCCAGCAACAACAGCCTCAGAAGCAGGACCAGCGGGACCAGCATGACCAGCAGACGCAGCCACAACAATACTCTACAAATAAACAACATGTTCTGGCAGGTCTGCAGCAAATGTCGCTTCCGGGTCCAAATTCACCTTCGACAGCCTCGTCTCTATCATCAATCTCTTCAATATCCAACGATTCTTCACGCATAGGAACGGGGTCGCGTCTGTCAACTTCACACACACATCAACGTTTGCCGTCGTTGTCGACTTTGGCACCCCAACTGTCCTCCTCTTTAGTCCAGTCACAGGCTCTCCCACAATCTCTTCAGGCAACTCCACGACAATATAGAATATCTGACATAGAGTTAAACCAGACCCTTAAAAGACATCAAAGTGAAAACATAAGTTACGAGTTCCACCACTCACAGCCGTCTTTGAGCTCTCCATCTAATAGCCAATTCAGAAACCCATGGTACGACCAGACGACATCTAGGAGTAATTCTCAACACCAGTCAATGCCACCTCCTTCTGCACCTTCTCAGAACACGGTTCAGAACTTGCCTAATATCAATACCCAAATTTCCCCCAATGAACAACTACCCTCAATTCTGCTGCAAACTCCAACAAGAGTTTCATATAATTCATCTCTACCCACAACCTTCGAAAATGAAAGAATATTACTTGAGCAACAACAACAGATAATTCCTCCTTCCAGAATCAATGCTCCACCTCCTCAAGCGTATCAAAGTGGTTCAGAGACATATTTCCGGCCAAATGATATACTTAGAAGACAGTCAGTGGCCGCAAATTATGCTTCTCATTACGAGCAGGCTCCGAAAAGTGCATTCCCTAGTTTTGCACAGTCCTACGATATTATTTCTCAACCACCGGTAAAACAACTACAAATACCCGCTCCTAGATTTCAACAAATAAGTAGCAGTTCCGATTTACATCCAATAATTAACCAGAAACCCAAATATCGGAGAGCTTCTTCAACCACCACTTATGTTTCGCCATTGAAGGCACTAACAACCTCAATTGCAATAACCTACTCTATGTGCAGACCTGAATTTGATTATAAATCATCTACCAATCCAAGGAGAGTTTTGACCAAACCGAGTCAGCCCAAATCTAATAATGGAAATGATAACGAAGACAGTGACTATATTCTATATGTGAATGACGTTCTGGGTGTTGAAAAGGACAGAAAGTATATGGTGCTAGACATACTAGGTCAAGGAACCTTTGGACAGGTTGTTAAATGCCAGAATCTAAAGACGCAGGAGATTGTGGCCGTTAAGGTTGTTAAGTCAACTCCTGCCTACTTAAATCAATCATTGACAGAGGCCAGTATTTTGGAACATTTGAATTCTAAGATAGATCCCGAAGACAGGCATCATTTTCTAAGACTGAAAGATAAATTTGTCCACAAAAATCATTTGTGTTTAGTTCTTGAGCTACTATCGTCGAACCTTTATGACTTGATACGACAAAACCAATTCCATGGATTGACCATCAAATTGATCAGGAAATTTGCAATTCAGCTGCTTGATTCTCTGTGTGTTTTAAAAGAAGCCAAATTGATTCACTGCGATCTGAAACCGGAAAACATTCTCTTGGTTTCTTTGGACAAACCAGAATTGAAGGTGATTGATTTTGGGTCCGCCTGCCATGAGAGGCAAATATTTTACACATATATTCAGTCGAGATTCTACAGGTCACCGGAAGTGATACTTGGTCTTTCATATACTTCTTCTGTCGATATGTGGTCGTTTGGATGCATCATTGCCGAATTATTCTTGGGTCTTCCGTTATTTCCTGGTTCTTCAGAGTTCAACCAACTGACCAGAATAACGGAAATGCTGGGTATGCCTCAGACATGGATGATTGAGATGGGTAAAAATTCTTTAAATTTCCTGAACCAGGTGACGTTGACTAATGGGAAACACAAATACACTGTGAAATCAATTGAACAATATTCCAAGGAATTTAACGTGAATGAGCAACCTGGCAAAAATTACTTCAAACACAAATTTCTAGAAGACATTATCATGAATTATCAACTTCCCAAGAAGGCCATGACAGAGACAATGGTTGATATGGAGATGTCGCAGAGAAGATGTCTGATCCATTTTCTGTTGGGGATTTTGAATCTGAATCCTCTGGAGAGATGGACTCCTCACGAAGCAGCGATGCATCCTTTCATCACGAATCAGCCGTTCAGCGGGTTTTGGAATCCGCCGTCCAAGAACATCAATGGAGGATCTCGTTCTGGTTCTACTGGAGGGGTATCTATTGATGCTGCTCGTAGACAGAGATCTAAGAGTTTTGGTAATGATCTTCGCTAGTTTTATCACTGAATGTTGATTCAATTTTTTTTATATTTGATTATTTTTCCTTCATTGAAATCTCTCTTATTTATACCCCATTATGGGACCTCTGTGTTCCAATTGCCTTTTCAGAATTCCATAATAGGACTAATTACTTTACCATTTCTATTTCTTATGAATCTTTGAATGATCAAAGTATGCGCCGATAGTCTCGGATCGCGTCGATATCTTGCTGTGTTTCAAACAGTCTGAAAAATTTTCTAATCTTCATTGGACGTAGTAAGAATGCGCTAGATTTAAGACAGATATAGCATAGTTTAAAGTTGGTCAGGGGTGGCAAAAAACCGTCAGAGCAACCAGCTAGTTCACATATATAAAATGTCGACATCAGAAGCAGATCATTCGAAAGATCCATGCCCTATAGTGATCTTGAACGATTTCGGAGGAGCTTTCTCCATGGGTGTCATCGGTGGATGTGTTTGGCATGGTATTAAGGGATTCAGAAATTCACCATACGGAGAAAGAAGAATAGGAGCAATTTCCGCAATTAAGGCAAGATCACCTGTGGTTGGAGGTAATTTCGGAACTTGGGGTGGATTGTTCTCGTTTTATGACTGTTCTGTCAAGGCGATCAGAAAGAGAGAGGACGCATGGAATGCCATCATTGCCGGCTTCTGTGTCGGAGGTTCCTTAGCCATCAGAGGTGGTCCAAAACACACATTCAATTCTGCCGTCACATGTGCGTGTGTTCTGGCTGTCTTTGAGGGAGTTGGTATGATGTTCCAGAGATACATGGCCTGGGCAAACAAACCTGTGGCCATGCCTCTTCCCGAGGCAGGAGCTGCTCCTTTGGGTGCTTAATTGAGTCTACCTTTCAATATAAACTAATGGTTCATGAACCCACTAATTGCGCATTTAGCGCATTTTGCGTCGGTTTTACGTTTATGCATTTCGATTGTTCATATTTTGATGCTCTTTCCATCGGACATGCCCTGTATGTTTTATATACCATTCCATGGTATGGGTGATTGACTGGTTGGTGGTTCGTTTGGGGTCCATGCTGTACCTGACCGAGGGTGCATGCTTTTCTTTGTACATGATTACCGGGTCTCCATTGAACACAAACTTCCTGTATTTATACTCTGCTTTTCTTTTTATCACAGAAAAGCACAACTATCAATTTAACGATGTCCTCCGTATGTTTTGAACTGTTAGTAACGAATGTAGCCATATTGAACGTGTTTGAAGACCAGGAAGTGATCGTGTGATTATTATCATGTGATAATAATCACACGATTATCACAAACACGACCTTTTAAGGAATTGTTTGTCTGAGTGGAAGTTCTAAGTGTTAATGAAAGAATCGCATTTTAGAGTTAGAGTTAGACTTAGGATGAATATAGAAAGGAGGAATATCTAACGAATTCAGTGGAGACCGTATTCATCAACATATAGCATAGAATAGAGAAAGTTACTGAAAAGGATGAATATTTCTACATCGACCGTCGCAAGCAGAAGAAGAAAAGGTAGATTCAACCAACAGGACGAAGAGGAGAATTCAGCAGAACTAAAGCTTGGGCCTGAATTTCAGTTAGAACAGATTGATAACTACGGAGAGGAGACTAAATTAGTAGCACTGAATGTTTCTGAAGCTCGGATTCTTATAAGAGCAGCTTTGAAAGAGAGAATGATGTTGATTTCCAAATTGAACGGACAAAATGTGGATTTAACTAACGAAGATCCGGATGATGACGCTCTTGCTAAGATGGCCACTGCTCCAGGAGCCAACGAAGTTCTTAGAAGAACGTTAGACTACCTATCTACATTTTCAAGATTCAAAGATACCGAAACCTGCACTGCTGCTGAAAGTTTATTAAAGTTCAACGATGCTAAAGAACTTCATCCATTTGAGGCCGCGCAACTAGGGTCTCTAGCATGTGAGGATATTGATGAGGCCATAACTTTGGTTCCAAGTTTGAACGACAAAAAGGATGACATAGATCTTCAAAGAATACTGGATGAATTAAACAGATTAGAATCCAACTACTCATAAAATTAGCGATATTAATAACTTTTGTATTTTAGAATCGATTTGATTATTTTAGATGTGCTAGTATAAATAGTCTTCCTCATGGAAATATTCTCTGATAAACCTCTTCTGGCCTCCCAGTTTCCACCATTTAGGCAGACAGCTATGGGGAAGAATGTTTATGCTTTCTCTCTCCTCATTATCAGGACAAAGACATCTCTTTCCGAGTCTCATGTGTCTAGATTCAGGACATGTCATGAACGGCTGGTGACTGTAACCTATGTCTTCAAAATGATGAATTTCCTGTTTATCTACTAGTAATGCCAAGCCAAGCGAGTGGACAGGAGCATCTCCCCATCTTTCGTAGTAAAAGCCTCCTGTTTGGCTCAAATAGTTGAAGAACGTCTCGTATTCTTTGGATCTGAAGAACTCCAAACTGCCTATTTCGAAATTCGACCAGAAATGACAGAGATTGTAAGATGATTCAGATTCAGGTATTAAAACTGCGGGGCCAATAGCATCTTTATTGGTCACAAATTCGATTGAGGAGTTCGGATGGAGCATATTTGGATTTTTATTTAGAAAGCCTTCGATGGCATTCCATAACGTTGGGATTGTATCTTCATATTCCAACAAGGTAATAACAAACCCGTATTTCTTGTTATTTTCCCTCAAAAGTCGGAAAGGATCCATCTGAAAATCACAAAAGTACTCCACATCCGGCTCTACTCTAAAATACCAGTCATACTTCATCACCAACTCCTGTTTGTAAAAGTAGCCAGAGTTGAAATGACACATATTTCGGTACGAACGAGATCCTCCATATATCACCTCGTTTTTTACAAAATCTTCCAGACATTCTTTGTATTTGGTAGAATTGACGTGAGAGGGCGTGTTCCAGTCTTGTTCAGGAATCAATCCATATTCGGCCTTTCCGCTAGCCATAAGAGTTGTTTCCTCGATGAATTGGTCTGTGAACGGAACATCGTTCAAAAAGGTCCATGTATAATGATAATCTCTATTGAATCGATCTTCCAGAGACCGCATAGATTTCAGAACTCCCGGTAATTCCCAATTTCTACATAGCATCAGAATCGTAGCGTTTTCTAACTTGGGATTCTCCGCAGGTTTTGGATATCGAGGACGTGGGTAAGAATTTGTTGCTGGCTTCAACTTTGATTGCTCTATCAGCTGCTGTGTTCTATTATGTCTTGAATTCGCAACTGATTTCGATCTCTCATACATTTTCCATAGATCTAATTCATTCTCTGTGGAGCCCATTCTATCGTAGTTCCAGCATGTTAATTGAATAATAAAAATAACGGCGATTATCAGTGAACAGATGAAATATCTGTTCAGCATTATCGTATCTATCTAAATCAACTATGAACTAGATATATACTGTCAGTTTTCTACTAAAAGATAATTACAACCACAATCACATTGTTATATAGATAGATCTCTAAAAATATTTTTCAGTCATGGAAGGAGAGTCTCGCGTTATTGTAATTTCTATTATACAGTCCATCCAAGGGATCTGATCTGATTTGATTTGGTTCCATTAAAGACACTCATAATTGACGGTCCTTAGAAAGGATAGGTAAGCTGATACTTTCACTAGTCTTGATATGTAAATCTGCAATACCCTTAATACCATTTTTGATGATCCCTCCTAGAGGCTTGTGTTTCGCAGAAGTCAGATATTCTAGTGCAAAGTCGATGTTCTCAACAAGACTACCAACCTTGAAGTCTCTGTAGCCAATAACCACAGATAGACAATTTCCAGTAGACGGAACAAATGTGGTATTTCTAACAATTGATCTCACTTGTCTCAATACATAGTTAGGCTCCACCCGATTGTCTTTCATTTTGTTGGATCTGTTTGACTTAGTTAAAACCGCATCAGCAGATGGTTTAGCCATCTGAATCATAAGAGGAATCTTTTTGTTGTTCTTGTAGAATATCGTGTTCCCAAGAATCGTCGGAAGCAACCGGTGAACTCTATGATCAACTAGAACCAAGTCATATTCATGATATAACTTATTAACGGCTTTTGGACTGCTGCTGATGGACCGTAACTTCTTGAAACTGATAATATTCGAGAAGACATCCTCTGTGACGCAACCTTTCTGCTCTAAAGGTATCTTGTAATTATTCACGGGATCCTTGGTGACTAACAGGATCTTGACATTTTCTATCTTGTTCAACCCATTACAAAGAGGCAATATCCTAGGGACTTGATCTGATTTATTTGTTGTCGGCTCTTTTGTGTCTATAATTAAGTATATAGCATCGTTGTTGTTGGACCCCTGTGTATCTAGATGTGCTTTTAAAGCTTTTATCGACCTGATTGAACGAGATCTCAAAGTATCATCCAAAACAGACAGCCTCAGACTCTCTCCTCCGTTCGTTAATTTTTCGCAACTGGAAGACATATTTTAAACTCCGTTTCCAGATTAGATCAGCCTTGTTAACCGTTGCTCAACACTTACTGTCTACCGATTTCTTATCTATCTTGCCATACCCTTTACTAATTTCTTAGTTATCAAATTTTCAACTCTGGAATTACATAATCAGAGCTTTATTTCTCCCCACCTGGAAACAATTTATCTTCTGATAAAGAGATTCTGTCTTTAAAGAGATAAGGGCATGTTGGTATTTGTCAAACAAGAGAGAGTCTTGTGATCATAATGACTCAATTATATTCACTGCTGTTAAGTGTTATTGCCTTTTGGGTTCAAATAGGATTGACACAACAATTTACAGATGAAGATGAACGACAAGGGATATTTAAGCTGTCAAACGAGGTTCAAAAGCCTCATTTGAATCTGGTGCTTTGGCACGGAATGGGCGATTCTTATAATTCATCTGGAATCCAGCGTATAGAGAAATTGATTCATGAGGTTCATCCAGAAATCCACATTCATTCTGTTTATATTGACCCAGACAATGGAAAAGACCAGCAGGCATCGGTTCTAGGCGACCTTAACACTCAAATCCTTGATGTCTGTGACCAGATAAAGGCTATTCCCGAGTTAAAGAACGGATTTAATGGCATTGGATTTTCGCAGGGAGGTCTTTTTCTTAGATCTGCTATGGAAATATGTGGATTACCTCTCCGAACCCTTATCACATATGGGTCACCTCACAACGGCGTTACAGATCTTCCTCCTTGTTCTGATAACAATTGGTTGTGTGAAAGGAGAAACGAGCTTCTTAAAAAACAAATATACAAAAAGACAGTTCAAAATTCTGTCATTCAAGCCCAATACTTCAGGGACGTCTATGATTATGACTCCTACATCGAAAATTCCGTTTTTCTAAAATACGTCAACAACGAATTTGTCAAGAATAATGATTATTACAACAATATGATCGGGCTTGAAAAGCTTGTGATGATTATGTTTCTTCAAGATGATATGGTAGTACCTAAGGAGACTAGCTGGTTTTATGATTTGGACCCCAAAACTGGAGAAATAATTAAATTTGACGAAACTGAGTCTTTTAAATTCGACCTGATAGGAATGAAAACATTGTACAATCAAGACAAGATTGATTTCCTTACCATTGATGATGTACACATGAGAATAGAAGATAGTCATATTTACCTTATGGCATGGAAATATCTTTAGCGCCAATATTGGAATCTAATCAGACTCCACTCCCGATTCTAGGAAATTTATCATCTCTGATATTTTCATGGGAGTGGCAAAATGAGACTCAAATTCACGAGCTTTTGTTTTGGGAAATACTGCTTGCCTATAATTCTTTGACTTAGACATCATATTCTTAGGTTTTGAAGGTGGTAAGTCTTCAGGAGCTAAATTGTTTGCCTTACCAAGCATGAAATAATCAGTGGATGACTTTGATTTATTATTTCTATCTTTGATTTTTATTCTTTTGGATTTAGCCTTCATTACTTCGTCATCGTCGTCGTCATCGAATTCTGAATCTGAATTTGAAATTTGATGGGCATTATTACTTAATACAGGTCTGATCACATGCTCAGGACTGAAGAAACTTAAAGGTGAAGCGGAAAATATAATCTGGATATTTTGTCTGTTAAAATGACTGTATCTTGACGACCTTTTCTTTTTTTCAACTGATTCAATGAAAACATTTCGCCTTAAAGGGTCTTCGGTATGGGATAACAAACTTCCGCTATTTGGTAATCTAGATTTTAATGCTTTCAATGATCTGATTTCCTGATTTATTCTGACTCCAGAGTTATTGGTGGGATCATAAAATATATAGTCATGATCAAGAAGCTTCTTTGGCAGTTGCTGTTTATGTGTCTGCCTGTACCAATTAGACTGACTTGTATCATAAGCAGTTTTCTTGAAGCCTAGGGTATCTGACCTTTCTGGAGAACAAACTGGCCCTTGATATTTCATTTCATATCCTAGAAGTTCCCTGATTGCCTCATCATCACTGAATTCAAATTCCTTTTCACTGTCAGACAAACCAGTGGGGATATTTCGGTATATTTCGAGTGGAATATTAGACATGTCGAGGGTAATTGATTTTCCCAATCCTGCTACCATTTCACAGTTAGCATGGATTTGGATCGAATCATTTAGAGAATGTATATATGCCATAAGATGAAATTGTCTTACATCTTGAGGTCCTGAGAGGGCAACTTTTCGAAAGTCTATCAATTTTCCGGAGTTAGAGAACTCAGTAAGCACATTCAACAACGTTGTTCTCCGATTTGAATGCATTGTGGGATCATTTCCCAGGCTTATTTGGATACTGAATTTTATCCTGATGCTATTTTCGGTTTGTAAGAATGACATAATATTGCTTTCGATTTCGAGTTTAGGGAAACTTTTGAGGTTTGAAGTTACCATTTTTCCAAATTCTGGTTTTAAGTGATGATACTTTTCGAGTTGAATAGAAGTTAGATTCATTGCCTGTGCCAAGGAATCAACATTTTTGGAGACAAGGTTTATTAATTCCTCTGGTCCCAGGCCCACAACTTGTCCCAACTTCATATAGCTACCTTCCCTGCAATTAGCAAAGACACATCTTTGTAATTTTAATGCAAATGTTAAAGATTTGGAATCCTCCTTTTTGGCAAATATTTCAATTGCAGCTTTCAGGATTCTCAGGAATATCTTGAATACCACTGATTTATCTGAAAAGAAGGATGAATATTGACTTGCCGCACCTCGGTAAGTAGGATAATTCAACTTGCCTAAATCAAATTGTAATAGCAATGATACTTTTTTAGAATATTCATTTTTTTTCAACTGTTTCTGAGGAAACATGATACGGTGATCTGAGTTTATTTCAGTGTAAAGCTTTTTCTCTGATTGCTTCAGTACCATATCATGAAACTCAGAACATGAAGATGTTAGTTCCAGAACTTCATGCAAAGTTAACTGGATCCTTGATTGAATAAACTTTTTAGCCGTTTGGAACGAAATATAATTCTTGACCATTGACTCTCCATAGGCAGTGCATTTGTATACTCCAGGGATTATTGGATTTTGAATTATAAGATATTCATCTTTCAAGCTCTTCAAAATAGCATTTAGATATTTCTTTAAATTAACCTCTAACTGATCTGGATTCATCTTCATTTTATCTGCTAGTCTTTGAAATAAGAAGGTTGATGCCAGCCACTGATAAGCAGTTTTCTCATTATCTATGGTGCCCAGTAATATTTCAGCTGCAATATGTTCATGAATGCATCTTTGCAGAGAACTCTCTATTGGTTTTGTTCCTTCGACGAGTTGTAAATACCTCTGTTCGTAATCTTCTTGTGTTATAATAGCACAGGTACCCTGAGTATTAGAAGGAGATCTACAGGCTTTTGCCATCATTTGTAATATCTCATCTTCAGAATATTCTATGAATCCTTTATCCTTCCATGTCTTCGTACCCTTTAAAACCACTAGATGGGCAGGTAGGTTCTTATCAACGGCAAGAGTCGAAGTGGAGCATATAACTTTGATCTCTTCGTTTCGAAAACAAGTCTCAATGCATTTTCTTTCATTAGAATGAAGACCTCCATGATGATATGCAATTCGTTTTTTTGCTAATTCCAATAGATTACCTTTAAGCCCTTTCATTGCTGTTGACTGATCTGAAGAGATTCCAAATATTGAATCCATATGGAGACCTAGAAAATTAGCGGTAGATATTGCACTATTCCTTGTACAACAAAAGATGATAACAGGTTTTCTGTTTGAGTACTTTCTAATTATTTCAAGCAACATAGGGTTTACCATAAGATCGAACCTTCCTAAATTAAAAGGGCATATTTTTGGGTGACCTATTACCACTTTGTCGAGCTTTACAGGTCGATATTCTTCACCAAATATGAGTGTGGATGCTCTTTTTTCGTTTGTTTTGGCCAGCCACTTTGATATATCCTTTAAATTTGGGGCCAAAGCAGACAATGCAACGATTCGCATTTTGACGGATCTCATTTTCATTCTTGTCGTGACCACTTCTAAGGTTGACCCTCTCTCTGTTTTTAGTGTGTGTACATCATAGAGCAACAGAAGTTCTATACGTTTCATTAAATTAAGGGAATTCAACCGTCGTTTGATAGCAGACTCCCATTTTTCTGGTGTGCAGATAATTATATTTGGGAATTCTTGATTGGAGATTCCCAAGAGATTATTATCACCAACCAAAATATCAACCTTTATGCCGAAAGACGAAAATTTCTGTTTCCAATCCCTATACCGGAATTCACAGAGAAATTTTGTTGGGGCTATACACAAAGCTATTGGATTCTTATTATTGGAGTGACATCCTTGAAATGATTTGAAAATGCGCATGATAGCTAGTTCGAATAGAACTGTTTTTCCAGAACCTGTGGGACTTGATATCACACAATTTTCATCAGTGTTGAAAAGGCGATAGAAAGCTTGCGACTGCATGTAGTTGAAATGACTAAAATTAAAAACCCTTTTAAATTCAATCCCAACTATTGATGTTGAAATTTTGCTAGCTATTTTGTTTGGTTTCAACGAGGAGTGTGGCTCCATTCTAGTTGTTTCAACTAGATCTTCAGCAAAGTTGACATATTTCTTTGCTGTCGAATCTCCCATGGTGCTGTGAAGACTAGTGTTTTCAGACTCAGAGTCAAAAGAATATGTCACTAAATTAAAGTTGGTCAGTATTTCCACTGAAATAGAAAATAGGTTATTGATGCCGTACATTGCTCATCATCGTTGTCATCTTCATGTAGCGACTTTGATATAACATCTTTAAAATTGGACATTTGGGAAGAGATGATGATAATTGGAAGAATACTAATCAATTCAAATACCGTTTATGATCATTCAATGACGAATCCACAAAAAAGGGTACAAAACAACGATTTGTATTGAACAAGGAATGTATCCTTCTTTTGAAGCCCTTTTTTCTTAGCCTTGAATACACATAAATTAAATGACAGATATTTTTGACAAGGTAAAACAACACGATAAGGACACTTAGGAGAGGCGGAGATTCATTTAGGACGTTTAACAATGACATAAGACCGGTTATAAGGTTGATAATGGGAAATTGAAAACAGAAAAGTACGTAGAATAATAGTTTTAGATATTTGAAGACCAAAAGATAGATAAAGAAATCAACGGAAAACACTAGGAATTTTATCAAGCGGAAGTACAATGGATATTCGACCTGGGATTTCCCACGAGGAACATTTTAATACGAACATGGATCAAGTGGACCGAATTGACGAGGATATCACAAATTTGGATAAAGATGAAGATGTTGAACTTGAAAGTGCCGACTCTGTTTTGGAGGAAGGAGAACTTGACACCATTGATGCAATTTTAGTAGACGAAGAACATGACACACAGAAACATTCTGATAATATTAAAATGGTTATGAGTGACGATGATTACCAATTGGCAGACGATTATGTCTCGATTGAAACAGCAGTCGAAGACAAAGTAATTCGAGAGGATGACAGTACAGGAAAGGAAGAGGAGAAGAGTAAACAAGATGTTGGAGAAGAGGAAAGCGAGCTTGAATACGAGAGTGACGAAGTCGAGATTGAACCTGAGCCTGAACTCGAACCTGTAATTCTATCTGAAGGTGAGCTTGATAATGGAGAAAATAATGGCGAATACGAAATATCAGAGGAGGAAACTCTTCACAATGAGGTTATTGAGGCAAAAGAGGAGGATAAGGAAAAAGAGTATGGCCAACAAAATGAAGCTAATCCTGCTCAAGCTGATGATGAGGAAAAGCTGATAAACAGAAACGATAAAATTCCTGACTCACCTCTGACAAATGATGTGGTTTCGCCGTCACAAAACTTCCATCACGTTGTTGTCGATGGGTTGGAAGCAGATGAGGAGGTTGGATTGACGGATGACGAACATAACCATGAAATAGGATCACACAATGAAGAAGAAGAGCTAGAAGAAACAAGGGCTGAAGCCTCTAATCTAGGAACTACTGAAACTACTGACCGTAACCAAAACGATTCTGCTTCTTCAGGAACAATACCAATTACTGATATACCTGTTTACATTGACTTGGGAGATAATGTATTCAAGCTAATAGATCCCACCACTGAAGAGGAACCAGATTTCCAGGAGTTACAGACGGTCTTTGAATCTTCAGATATATTGACTGATACAATAGATGTTTTATTTCGGAAAATTAGGATATTCATGAAACATAAAAATTCAAGGTTCAGAGCTAATGAGGAGTTAGTTCTGAGATTCAACAGTCTGGCAAATCTTTCCATAGAAGAAGATAGCATCCACAGTCGTAGCACGACATTAAATGACCTGATACGTTTGTTTTCTGATCTCCGAGAGAATTCTGGAAATAAAGATTTATTCAAATTCATTCAAGTGGAACTTGAAACCAGACCAGGATTTTCGAGTCTGTATCAAAGTTTGATAAACAAATGCAAACAGGGAAATGGACTGGAGTCAGTTGATCGCGAGCAACAGGTTGAAGAGAAGAGAAAGGGTTCAGCGGAATCAGATGGTAATCATGACGACGAACAACAACGCAAAAAAATAAAGATATATAAAGGTATATAATTATGTAAGTGTATGTAAGTCATCCTTTCTTATTACTATCGCAATATCATTCGTGTCAGTTTTAAAACTACAGTCAGCATTTAAAGAACGAAAATTACATCTTTCATGAAATAAACTATTATAGTAAAAGATCTTTTCAATATAGAAAACAAGTTAACTATACCCAAACTTCATCTTATTAAGGTTTTTTAAGCGGCAGTCAATCTCTTTTGAGAGGTCAATCTACCCTTTTGTCTTGAATTAAGTCTAACCTTCTTTTCGTCCTTGGCTTTTTCAACAACGTCATCTTGCTCAGTCAAAATGAGTTCGATGTGGGATGGAGAGGATTGGTAAGCGTTGATTCTACCGTGAGCTCTGAATGTTCTTCTTCTTTGCTTTGGAGCTTGGTTAACTTGGATTTGTGAGATGACTAGTTTGGAAGTGTCTAAGCCCTTGACCTAAAGTAGATGGAAAGAATTCCTATATGTTAGTATATGTGATTTGATGTGGAGTGACATGTGTCAGCAAGTTGAGAAAATAGACGTAGAGAATAAACAAAATTTGCTTCTGACGCCACTATTAAAATGCTTGTTTCTAATACATACCTCAGCGTTGGACTCGGCGTTGATGAGCAAACCTTGGACAAACTTGACAGACTTGGCTGGCCATCTAGCCTTGGTGACACCGAATTCTTTACCTTGAGCGGTTCTACCAATAGATCCGTTGAATCTTCTGAATGGAATGGCTCTCTTGTGGTCCAAAACTTGTTCCAAGTACACCTTGGCCTTTTGGAGATTCCAGCCCTTGATAGCTTGAACAGTCTCTCTGGTGTTCTTGAATGAGACTCTTAGGTATGAACCACGAGCAGAAGCCGACTTGGCTGGGTTAGCTGGAGTTGCTGCGTATCTAGCCATTTTCTGTCTGTATCTATTATTGTTTCAATGGTTGTATATCCACAGATAACACTAATCTTCACTTTCACAAAGAAATCTTATATGTCTATATGAATTTTAGATGTGTTAAACATTATTGACAAAATTTTATCTTGTGGCCCAACACCACCCAGCAAAATTTCCCGGTGGAAAATTTGGGAGACCGCTCGGCAGTTCTGGAGAGACCCGTGGTAAATCTCCTTGGACAACCTTTTCGCACGAGGAAACCGGCAGATTTTACTAAAAACTTTTCACTGTCACCAATAGGTCGGAGGTGTGGAAACCACACATAAGTCACATGATATAAATTTAGAAACCCATAATTACGTCAGCATTTCATTTTGTTCTTTACATGATCCTTTATCGTGTAAGGATGTAATGAAATGATAGATGGTTGTTAATACACAGACAGCGAGAAGAGCAGGTGTAATCATCAAGGAAAGAGAAAAAGAGTTGCATGACCCATAGGATTAGTTGTTTTCCTGCGAAGAGACAACAGGCTTAGTTCACTGCTGCTAGTAACTGCTATAGTGAGCAATTATTATACACAACATTATGTTCGCAGACATGTGGGCGATTTCGATATTGATGGCTATAACATCGTTACTGGGGACTTCGTTAGGAATTGACCTTACAGATTCACATTTTAAGGAATATTCACATATAAAAAAGCTGGCAGGAGTCCAACTTGCTTCTATGACTTTGGAGACGCCTCCCTCTGTGAAGCATATTCAATGGTATCTGGATTTATACTCCGAAGACACCAAAAAGGACATAGAGGTTGACAGCTGTCCAAAGAACTCACAAGTCTGTGGGATTACAGAGATTGAAGTTCCAGATAAAGGTTCTATAGTTACAGAGATATTTTCTGTTTCAAAGGACATCATCCCGCAGTATAGAGAGACGAACAATTCCATGATTGTGACGCTCCAAGGTTCCTGGGGTCCCAATACTGTGAACGTGGAACTGGAATTTCTATGTACACCTAAATCTTTTGAGGTTGCTCCTTTATTTGAGTCTGTCAATTACACATCTGCCAGATTCCGTTGGGAGTCAGAATACGCATGCAAGTCGTCTGAGTCTGATGGTGAGCCTTCTGATGGAAAAAAGAAAGATCCTGAAGGCGGTGACGATAGCAGAGGCTGGGGATTTTTCACATGGCTTTTCATTCTTCTTGTGCTGATAATGGCCTCCTACATAATAGCGCAGGCATGGATAAACTCAAATAGAGTTGGCGGCTCTCATGAGTTCCTGAACGAGCTGGTTGACTCGATCGTTGATACCCTTACTAAGCTACCGGAATTTTTGAGAGAGATTGTAAGTAAATTTACAGGAGGAGGCAACAGAGGCGGGTACAGCGCGGTCTGACGACTTCCTTTCTTTCATTTCCCCAATTTGAGACATAGATTATTAGTATATCATGGTCATAAATAGTTTCCTTTCTCCGGCACGAGCCTCTGTATATATAGATTAATGTACAACGTGAATTACTTATGGTTGAGCTGGTTTGACTATCTTGTCCAAATTCATGTAGATATTCTCAATGGACTTTTCCAAGTAGTCCTTCTTCTTTCCCAAACTTTTGATGGTTTCTTTGTTTTCCGAAATTTCGTTTTTCAACTTCGTTTCATATTTCTCTGAATTTGTACTAATGAAGGTCTTTCCACAACTTTGCCACACCTTGTTCACCTCTGATCCTTTGATTTCCTGGATCTGAAGCCCCAGAACTTTGTTTTGCTGTTCCAATCTTCCTAATCCCAGATCTGTCAAGCTGAGATCCTGCTGGTTCTCCTGCAACTTGGTTTCCATCTCAATGAGAAGCTATTTGAAGAAAGTGTTAGTTTTGCCCTAATTGAGACCCTCTTAAATATGCAAAAAAAATCTTACTTTTTCTAAAGCCTCCCTAGGTATCGACATTGTATCTGTTTCAATTCCGCTATATTGGTATTGTGTTGTCTCCTAGCACTCTCCTATTTCTTATATATTAACTGTAAGCGATCCTAGTACGTCGTATCTATTCAAGAGATGGTTTTTCTAAATGAACCCTTCACCACTGGTTAAGCAGCCCGGACTGGTTCAGTTTTCTGATTCAAACTTGTTCTCTATTCAATAATATGTAGCTCTGATATGTGTTCTTTACAAATAAATAAGGGATATTTCATCGAATTGAACTAATAGGTTGCAAAAGACCGGTTTTTGGTCAATAAACTATATATCAGCGGAATTTGTTTCAGTTTAATTAGAGGTTGCACTGTAGTTAGCAGCGTTGAAACACGGTTCAGGGGGTCAGGAAATGCATTTAGGCATCCCCAAACGATCAGATTTACGACCAAGAAGCAAATCAAAGCCTCTGCTCCCGTTCAGTGCATCATTTGAGCGTAGAATATGGGAGTATAGGAACAAAAAGACCCTGATAATTGTGGTTTTGGGGCTCTTTGTACTAAGATTCCTTTTCAATCATCTATTTTGGTCCTCTCCAGGTTCCCGTTCGTTTGGTCATTTGGCAAACCAGCAGGCCCTTCAGATTTTACAGAAGAATCATGGAATTTACAAAAATGAGATTGCAGTCAATGATAAATATATCTTTCCTCGAATAGAACATGCGCCATTATTAAGAGAGTTGACTCTGGATAGGCTCTTCAAGTACAAAGTCGATCCTGATAATCCAAACGAAAAGATTTACTACTATAGCGAGGATGAAGACCTGAACGATTTAAATGAAATTAAGGATAAATTGAACCACGAAAATCCTCTGGATCAGGCTTTGAAGGGATTTAAGGAACATGGTCACAAAGTCTTTAGATCGTCCTCTGGTAAGAAGTCTCCAGAAATCGTGTTAGTGACGGGTATAAACTTTGAGCAATTCGAGCAATCCCACTTGACAAAAATAGTTCAAAACAGAGTGGATTATGCCCATGCAAATGGCTATGGACTCTATGTCAGGTGGATACAAGAATTTATTCCTTCGTTGCAAGAGTTCACAAACGATGCTGGATGGGCCAAACTGTTTATAATGAGGGCCGCAATGCATGCTTTTCCAAGTGCAAGTTATTTTTGGTATTTAGACGAGAATTCATTTATCATGCGCAATGATATCGAATTGAATTCATACATTTTGAGTCCCCAGTCTCTACAACCTATCATCTTGAAAGACCAACCTATCGTTCCTCCTAACGGAGCTATTAAGACATACAAAAATGTAAAGGCTGATGATATTAGTGTTGTTATCACCCAAGATAAGGATGGGATTAACTCAGATTCGTTTATTGTGAAAAATGATATATACGGAAAGGGATTTTTGGAGTTCTGGTGCGACCCGTTGCTCAGAAAGTATCCGAGCTTCAATTCTAACGATAGGAACGCATTGTCGCATATTCTTCAATGGCACCCGGTACTATTGAGTAAGACTGCACTAGTTCCCGGAAGAACCATCTGTTCTCTGCATAGTTCAAACATTGCGGAAGAAGATGACGATAGCCTGTTATACCAAGAAGAGGACTTTGTAGTGAACTTCAAAGGCTGCAATGTACATCACACATGTGAGCTAGTTCTTGATACCTATTGGAAGAAAGTAAATGGAAATCAAAATGAATAAATTTATAGTCTCATTTTCCAGCTGCTGGGATAACTCATAATTACTGTTTAATATATCGATTTGAACTATTTAATACATTTATTGTAGTTTCTCATTTGCTAGAAGCTGCTGCTACAGTGTCTATCGGTTCAGATGCAGGCAGGCTTGATTCTTGAGGACCACCGGTTGTGCTCGAGCTGCCGACACGTTCTCCCAGGACCTTAAGAGCCACTTGTCTTCTTCTATCAGCAATATCAGCTGTGTTAGAACTTTCCCTAGTGTTGAGTCGCTTGATTGTTCTAAGGTTTCCGGACTCGATATCGTCGTCATTAAAAGGTCTGATAATGCTCATGAATGCTGCTGTATGGTAGGTGAATCTGCAAACAGGTCTTAAAAGTGGATGGAAGTTGTCAGGGAAAAACTGAATAAAAGCAAAGGTATCGGACGCATCACCTTTGACTGTTGATTGCTGACTGGAATTGGAAGGAAGCAAGTCTGAAATGTTATTGATCTGATAGTAGCGCAAATAGAACCAGCTGAAATAGAAATTGTTGAAGATAGGGATGGCAGGTTCGAGAGAAGCGGTAACTACAGACCAGATGGAAGACACTACTAACATAATGAAAGGTAGTTGTCTCAATCTGATAGAGATAGTCTTAAACAGTTTAAGGTTGTGCTCTGGGGACAATTGTTTGAGAACGACGACAAAACTCATCATAATCGAGTAGATTCCGTGGTTGACAGGGTTGGAGAGAGAAGACATTTTGTTTAAGGCGAATGCCAGGGAGAATTTGATCAAAACCGTGGTAATATTAGTCAGAAACGACACAATTAAGATGAACTGGATTGTTTGACTGAAAGCTTTGTTATCAGAACGTAGATTCCAATGTCTCTCCAGATAATTGATTCCTAGATATAGGATCAATATCGAAAGGATGAATTTGAAAACGGACGTCTCAACAAATGTTTCCGTTAAAAGGGTCCATGGTGTGAAAACAACATGATTGGGAACCAACTGAAGTGTAGGGACCACAATTTGATTGAAAACAATACCTGGTTCTGTTTCCTTTAATCGATTATAAGATTGAAGTCTAACTATAGAAGTCAACAATGATAGAGCCGTCAACAACAAAAGGAAAAACAATGTGACATATGTGATTTTAATTGATCTAAGGTTCACTCCTACCATTTCGTTATCTTATTTGAGCAATTGACACTAATGAAACAATGTCTATATCTAACGAATCTAATAACAAATCTCTTACCCATCTTTATGCAAACACGACACCCGTTATTTCTTAGCTTACATAAGCAATATTTTATGTCTCCACGTTTTTAAAATATAGGGAAATTAAAGGTTCTATTAGATTAGCGAGCAAGCAAAGGAACCGAAACGACAACGAGTTGTTGTAGAAGCGGGGAATGACGAATGAGACGACCAAGATGGACAGCAAAATGAACAGCAAGCAGTTATCGGAAGAACAGAAAAAATTGCATCACATCCAATCGGAAACTAAGAGACGAGAACAAATACGATCCACCTTCGACAATCTGGTAGAAATTGTTCCGAATCTGACTGAGTCTGAGAATCGATCTGAGTTGGTGATTCTCACAAAAACATCGGCATATATCAAAGAATTACAGACAGAAAACCGGAAATTAGTGGAGCTAGCTAGGCAGAAGGGGATCGTGGTCCCCAAAGAATTGCTGAAATAACTCTATTACTTTTCTCATGTCGTCTTATTGTATAAATATCATTTCCTATATTTCTATTCGTATTCATCGTCGTCATCCTCATCAACAATCTCAGGCCACCATTCTGGTGTGTACACCTTGCAAAATACCTTACCGTTGAGGTCAGGTCTCGAGTTCGATGAAACAGAAAATTCATTGATGCCTACATCGTTTTGATCAGAGACCTTATCCATGTAAACCACAGCCAGGCCAATATTCTGATCAATTTTCACAACACTTCCCACCTTCTTTTGTCTTGGCTTTCTTGCAGCTGATCCAAACGGGTTGTTGACGATTCCCGGCTCAGCTACTTCCACTGAGGATTTGGATTTCACAATTTCTAGATCATTCACGTCTTTCAAGAGTTCCGTCACCGGATCGTTCTTCAGGTATTGTACATAGTTCGAGATAGAGTCTCCTGCGAGATAAAATTGAACCGGCATGACTCTTTTTCTGATAACACCAGAATAGAACGTTCTGATTGTCAGCTCCTGGCCAACATAACAACCTTTATTATAGTTAATACCGTTCATGTAGTCTATATTGTTCTCAAAAGGCAAAGTGTCTGACTTGAAATCAGAGGCCTCCGAAATACCATCCAGTAATCTTATTGTATCATAGACAGATTCAGATGCTAGATCAGGCTTTCCAAAAGTTGATAGGAACTTATTGCTAAATACAGAATCCAAGGGAGTTTGTTTTGGAACAACGAACTTGATTCCAAAACCAGGAGCTCTGTCATCCATAGAAAAACCTTGTAATTGTTGTCCTGTTTCAGAGCTGAAGATGGCCTCATCATCAATGAATTTCTGGGCCAGATGATTTGCCTGGCCAATTGATTTTGAGACTGAATTAAGGAAATAGCTGGATTTGACATTTTCTAAATAATTGTAGAATGGTTCTGATTTGTTGAAGTAGAACCAGCTGTCGAAATCAGCCACCTTGATATCAATCTTCGACTTGAGTTTATGGAACTTGAGCATCATGAGGATCTGCGAGAATCTATGAGAGTTCATTTCCAGCAGATAAGACGGACCCGACATTTTTGGAGCCAAAAATGGACAAGAATACAAGAAAATGTCTGAGAGAACTCTTCCTCTAGAATTCAGCAGCATTGAGTATGATCCATCTCTACGAATCCCGAGTCTTTCTGGGGAGATATCATCGAACGTTTCGTCTTCATGAAGAAGCCCCCAGTTTGAATATTCGATATTTTGTTCGGTCAAAGAGAGTGATTTCGAATTCTCCAGGTCCTGGAGGTCCTTTTCTGAGATGGTCGTTTGATTTTTCTTGATAAATGTGGGGACTAATTTAGTTGTTGTGAGACCGTTGAGGAATTTTGCAGAGTCGGGACCTTCGATTCGAACAACTTTTTTTCTGGCTAATTTGATCAATCCGGAGCTGGACACAGTCGACAGATGTCGACAGCTGCGTATAACTACCATGATTAGCTTCAATTCTCAAAATGATCGGGCTAAATATGTATTTTCTTTATTTTATGTAGAAAAAGCCTATGTATTATAGCTTACAAATAATTATTTTACAGATCGCTTGATTCGCTATTAGAATATTAGGAACCCAGATAACAATAAACGTATGAAACGCAATTCATTAGATCGTCAAGACAGTCAGCCAATCAGTGCCGACTAGTCAGCAGAAAAAAGGTATCCATGCACTTATTATTGGGAGTTATCTTCATCCTCACTCGACTCGTCAACACCCTCGTCTAGAACACGGCGCTCGAGATCCTGCTCTTGACCCTTGAGAGAGTCCGAGCGCATTCGGTCGGTCAGAAATAGGTTAACTTGGTCTTGCAATGTCGTCAAATATGCTCTTAATCTGCCTAAAGATGTGTCTGGAGTCTCGCTTGGTGCGTCTTTGTCAATTGCTCCCGCATTCAAAACATGTTCAGACGGACCATTAGTCAGTCCTTTAGCTGAATGCGATTTCGAGACGTCAACCAGAAAGTCTTTCTGGAGGTCTTTCGAGCTGTAGTGTGCGCTGGGAATCAAACTTGTAGATTTGGATGTCATCTTAGACAACTATCTGTATTTTCGTCGTGAGACCAGTTCTTGTTCTTAGACTATTCTGTTTTCCAATCGTTCATAGTACCAGCTCTTGTTAAGTTCTCCAGAAGGTGAAAATCTGGCTTATCAGAATAGCCGGGTAACTGATTTTCACACGACACGAGGAAAAAATTTTCAGAGAAGGTAAAAATACGTGAAAGAAAAGGAAAAATAGGAAAAAGGTGCTTCTATAGGTGGCAGAAGACGGGACATAGAGGATCAGAAGAAGAAGATCTGGAGCGTGAATCGATAAACATAGCGCTTGAAAGATGGGATTCAGTATAGTGGTGGACAGATTCCTCAATGAGAGCACGATCGAGTACGGTGCGTTGCTCGACAGCGAGGTAGGAACCCAATACAAGGAAAACTTTGAACAGCTACTAGAACAGGAAAACAAACAGGAACTATTGAAAGAGGTAGAAAAATCATGTGGAGATTTACAGAAACTCAGTGAAAAAGCATTCGAACCAAGCAGCAACCTATTTTTGCACATAGCAGACCTGCTGGCAGGAGAGCTGGATATTCCGATCGAGAGTATTTTAGGGAATGCCGTGACATCTTTGACCCAGATCCAAACCATTGATGAGGAGGTTCTTAGCAAGGACAAAACTAGCATAAGGGCCACATCTGTGGTTTCCGTTCTGTCCAACATTTTCAACTTTTTGTCGCCAGAGTCGCATTTGAGAGTTGTCGTGTTGGACGCCATTCTTTCTGTCGTGAAACAGAGCAAGTTATACAACGTTGTCGGTCCACTTTCAGTGAACTTTAACACATGGTTGTCTACTGCGGGTGCATCTTCTTCCGAAATCAAAGACATATATTTAACTGCCGTTGTCCTTCTTTTTATAGAGTCTAAGCCCGCTGAAGCTCTATCTTTATTCACTCAATTGCTCAAATTGACTCCTTCGGCTCTCACGGTCGCAGACTATACCTCATTCATTGTGCCATCATTCAATTCTCCTCTATATCAACGTCTCGGACAACTTGATTTTGAGCCATTGAAAGAGGACCAAGTTTTGTACCAGTTATTTACCATTTACACCACTCTGGATCTAACATCATATCTTACATTCATTGGTTCCTACGATCTCTCGCAATACAACATTAATAAGGATAATTTGACTAGGAAATTCAAGTCTTCAGCTCTCACCAAGATTGCAGCTAATAAAACCTCTTTAACATACAGCGAGATCAGCTCTTCTCTTGACGTGCCGTTGGATGAGGTTGAAGAGTTCCTCATCAACACCATCAAGCTAAAGCTTATCTCAGGTAGACTAAACCAAGACAAGAAAATTTTCTACATTCACAACGTTGCCAAACTCGACTCTCTTACAAAAGAGGATTGGAGCTCCATTTCTGCCAGTTTGTCGTCATGGTCTGCCAAGCTTGTGGAATTACAAGCTTTAATTGATACCATCCAAACTAGAAAGGGTAAGAAGGTTGCTCCTCCACCAGTTTTACAGATCTTCCACCAACAAAAACAGGAACTCAAAGAACAACTACAACAGGAGAAGGAGAAGGAGAAGGAGAAGGAGAAAGAGAAAGAGAAAGAGAAAGAAAAAGAGAAGGAAAAGGAGGTTGTTGTATAATTTTTCATTTCTCCGCATTCTTGACTCCCGTATTAAGTAGATCTTTTTGATATCTTCATCTATATAGTTAATCATGCCATCTCTATAATCTGTAAATGGGTTGTAAATATATATTAATGATGAATGTCATTTCTATATTAAGGGCTGAATTTTTTCGGTATAAATATAGGTGAGAGTGAATTTCTTAGATGAGCCATATAATATTATTGTAGAGAGAACAGTGCAAGACAGAATGATGGGTTTAAATCCTTTGAGAATGGGACTTCTGCTAAGAAGTCCCATCAGAAGTGTTAGAACGTTAACAATGCAAACGTCAACGGTGCAGAAAACGGTGTTGAACCACTTCATGTGGGCTCCGAAGCGGATCAAAATTAATGTCGAAAGTAATCTGATGACCCAGATCTTACGCAAAAACTATGCTACGCATCACCAGTTAAGTCAAAAGATGAGACACCAGCGATTCAACAACTCCTACAGATCTCTGTTGAGGCCATTTTTGTTCACTATTTCGTTTTCCGTTGGGTGCTACTTTCTGACTCCCTATGTGTTCAGTTATACTCCAATGTCGTATTTCAGAAGCAACCCAACACATTTGCTTTACGGGATCATCGGATTGAATGCTGCTGTGTTTGGTCTATGGCGTCTTCCGGCTTCAAACCAGACCCTATCGAAAATTCTGTTTAAGTATTTTCTACTTGATAGATCACCAGGCAGATTGCGTCAGTGGTCCATGCTCTTCTCCTCATTTAGTCACCAGGAGGTTTTCCATTTGCTGGTCAATATGTCTTGTTTGTACTCGTTTGGAACCACGATGATCAAAGTTTTAGGTGTCGATAACTTCACATCTTTGTATCTGATATCTGGTGTGAGTTCTTCCTTTGCGTCTGTGGTCTTCAGCTTTTTCACACGCTCCTATGGTGTTTCTTTGGGTGCCTCTGGTGCGATTTCATCCATCTTTGCTGCCTTTGCAACTCTGTTTCCAAAGGCTGGTGTAGCTCTTTTTGTGCTTCCAATTCCTGGCGGTGCACAGGTGGCTATTTTGGGCTTCACCATCTACAATCTTGCCGGCTGTGTTTGGAGATGGGGTTCTCTGGACTACGCTGCACACCTTGGAGGAACAGCTGTTGGTGCTGGTTATGCTTACTATCTCAAACATAAAATTCAAGAGAGACAAAGATCCATTAGGGTCTGGTAATGACTAGCGAAATGGTTATCTATTCCGAGGCTCGATAGATTTCCTGTAGATAGAGAATTTTAAATATACGAAATATATGATTCCTTTCATAATATAAAGGTAACCAGACTAGACACATTGTGCACTTTATAGAACCAAAAACGATCCAATCAGACATTGAAATCTGAACCGTCATCATGGTACATTCCCATCATTCCCATAGTGGTCAATATGTGTCTCATGCAACGGACTCGTTGGAAGATGTTGTCTCTAAAGCCTTGGAAATGAACTTCCAAACATTCTGTCTCACTGAACATGTCCCCAGACATTCCGAAGAACTACTATATCCCGAGGAAATTGACAAAGGTTACACTCCACAGACTCTCGTGGACAATTTCGAGGCGTACTATAAACATGCTTTAGAGATCCAAAAGAGAATCAATAGTGACAGCTCTAATAGACTCAAAATCCTTGTAGGATTCGAGTCAGAAGGAGGAATCGATGAATACCATTTGGCAAAGAGCGTCGAGCTCAAAAATTCACTCAAACCTGATGTGGTAGTAGGCTCAGTACACCATCTTCGTTCGATTCCTATCGATTTCGATAGACCAGCATGGTTGAAGGCCAAAGGAGAAATCACTCTCAAGGATTATTTCCTAGAATATTTCACGGCGATGAAACATATGGTGGAAAAACTGGCTCCTCAGGTAGTAGGCCATTTTGATTTAATTCGTCTCTTCTCTGCTCCTACAGACGTTTGCGAAGTTACTAAAAAACCGCTCTCAGAAATAGTATTAGCCGACGATTGGCCTGAAGTCTGGCAAGTCATCTCAGAGACTATCGATCTAGTGATTGAACAAGGTGGACTTATTGAATTGAATTCGGCAGCAATCCGTAAAGGCTGGGACTCACCTTATCCAAAACCTGATATTCTCCGCTTGATTGTTGACAGAGGTGGAAAATGCTGTTTTAGTGACGACTCCCACGGAACCAAGCAAATAGGACTCAATTATGAGAAGGTTTTGAGATATATCCAATCCATAAAAGGGCTGGATAACATCTATTTCTTGGACCTCGATAAGGAAGGCTCTCCATTCGTCAATATAAGAAGCCTACAAGACATATCCAGAGATGTGTTTTGGAACAACTTTCGATAGAATTATTTAATTGGACTAACTTTGTACCTCTGTTACCCTTTACCTACTACTAATATTATTAAATAAATGGAAACGAGAAGTTAGGAACTAACATCTCTTTAATAAATGTCACTTATTAATTTGGAGCTATCACATACCTTGTTTTACCTTAGAAGGGAGATGTATCCGTAAAGCTCCGGCATTGCTAGTACCTTTGCCTACACCGTCCTCCAACTCAGTATCTATCTGATCATTTTTTGGGTCAGCAGCTGAATTCTCGCTTTTTGTAGTGGTATCAGAACCAATTAGCTTTCGAAGGCCACTACTGGCGTCAGATAAATCAAAATTGATTGGCCTATGGTCCTTCGTAGTGTAATAAAAGATTTCATTATCGTCAGAATCTGTTAGACCTGAATCTAAAAATAATCGTTGCGAGCGATCCAATTTATCTATCTCATTCATATAATTGAACAAATCCTTTCTCAATGGCTCCTTGAGATTCTGGTAATTGGTTAACAAATCATTATATTCATCTAATCTGCTCATATCCCCTTTTTGAAATTCATCTAATAGTTCCATCTCTAAAACATGTTCATCAGTAGTCTGATAAGTCAGATAGAACTCTTTGAGGATATCTTCCTGCTCAAACAGTTGTAATAACAACTGTACACTATTGGCTTTGTAATGTTTCATCAGGTTCGACATTTTTACTCTGGCAGAGCCCAGTTTTTGAATCTGTTGTTGGACCACCTGCAGTGGCACCCACAGACGAATGTCATTGATATACATGTGTCTATTGAATATAGTTTTTTTAAGACCTGAAGGATACTCTGACTTCAATACCTCAACATAATTATTAGGGACCAATGCGGGGGCATTCTCCATCATCGACAGTCTTAGGGGCGATAGATCTGAATAAGGATAAAAATGGTTGTTTCTGCAATTAAATATCTGCAGCTTCTCATTTCTTGTAAATGCTTCCGCAGAGGACATTTTTTCCACCGCTTTAGAGACTCTGCTAGAGGAAGAACCTTTCTTGGAATTCTTCAAATTTTTCGGTTTCACATCATTTTCTGATGTACCAAACAGTGAACCTGTCCCCAAAATACCTCTTTTACTTAAGCTAGGCTTTTTGTTTGAGTCATCAGAGGCTTCTTTACCAGAATCCTTGGGCTGTAAACTCTGGTCCTTTGTTAGGGGATCAGATGGATCCGGTTGTTTTTCAGAGTCCTTCATCTTCTTCCATTTCGTTTTGTATCGAGTAGGGACTTTAATCTCGTCAGTTAAGGCCAATCCGGTAATATCGATGTAGAGCCCATTATCTACATCAATGAATCTCGCATCAATGTTATTACTTCCATTGCCCTTCTTTCTATGCGTTTGATAGGCACCACAATCAACGAAATATTTGTTAAACCCATGTTTCATATCCTCAACAATCACAGAGCCATTGAACTTAAGAGCAAATTTATCCAAGTCTGCAATAGGCATTTGGACATCAACATCATTATCCCACTCGAATACTAGTCCATCCCAATACCAACTGAGCAGCGAGCCATGGGCCATGAATGAAATAATACCCTCTTTGTAAGTAAACTGAAGCCAGGTATGCAACATTCTATGTAAAATAATTTTTCTCTTTTCATTGATTTCGTCATACTTATTCTTCTTGGACTCTGTGATTAATCCATTATAGAACCTGAAATCGTAGTGGCCACCATTTTCTGTGAGCTTATGACCTTCATGACTGGCCGGCCAATTCAGATTCACCTCTCGAAATCCCTTCGGCAGCCTGTTAGCACTTAATGATTCTGAATATTTTATTGATTCAAGATAACGAAGTTCCTTCTTTGTTAGCGAACCAGCTCTTGACTCATAGTCTTTGATTTGGGCATCGTAATTGTAATAGAAATTCTGAATAGGGATATCATAACGAAAGTTAGTTTCAGGAACCAATAGCTGATCGAAATCTATCTCCAGCCTACTAGCAGGAATCTCTGACGATAATAAATTGAGTTCGTACAATGGGTCAATTACTGTTTTATCTGCTCCTTTTTCCACCACAAATTCTTCGAACAATCCGCTTTCAAACATAGTCTGGTCCCTATCAGGAAATACCTCGTATGTTCCATTTTGAGTTAGGAAAAGGATAGAACTTGGAATAGGGGCGCCTGAAAGTAGATATGACTTTGCATGTATGATCTTTTCAAGGAAAGTTCGCTTTCCAGATCTATCGAGAAAGTTAAAACCAGGAAAAAGCTTGTTATCTCTGATGCCCTTGAAATGGGAATTGTCAAGACAAGAGGAATCGAACTGTTTGGATGAGGCTTTTGTTTTCTTGTCCGGGTTGTAATCGATTCCACGCATCAAAATATCTTTACAGGTCGGTTTTTCCTCTTCGGAATAGATCAGATATTTATTCAAAGGAGACAAATCGACCCAGTCCTGCCAGGAAAATGGGATCTTGACTTGCTTTTCCTCAGAGAGATCGTTATTGTGAGGATTGATTGCGGAATACTGCTTTCTAATATGATTTAGATAGACCGAATATGTGACTCTTGGATCGAAATAATGTTTCTGAGAACGAACATCCAAATACGCGGACGAGTTGAATTCCAGTTTGTAGTTATTAAGTTGCGTGTAAAACTTCCAGTATCGGTTGTAGTCGGAGGATAGATTCACCTCTGAGAGCTTTGTTTGAAATTGCTTTATGAATTCCTTTGCTGGTATTGTGAGAGAGGTCATTCTTAGGAACTCGGAGATGTCATTGAACATGTCTATGTTTTCTCGGGCCTGCAGAAAATTGAGGATTGCCAGTTGGATGATTCCAACCAACATTAGAATCAACATGCATCTTCGCCTCCGAGGCATCAGCCTGCGTGGTATGAACACGGATTTCCCCCAATTTCCTAGAGGTTTCATTGTTTTTGACTTCTAGTTATTTCCCTCTATATACATGGATCAGATGAGGGTACTTGGAATGATTTCTGTCTCTGAAAAGATCTGAAGTGTTGATCAAAACAGTCTATAATCTTCTGTCTGTTGAATTATCTATTTTCTTGACTTTTGCTGTTTTCTTTATACTATTTCAGGTTTCCTACTGTTAGGAAACAGCCTGTCTTCTTATCTTAGAAGCCTCCTCCTCTGACATTTTCAAAATTTTCAGTCTTGTGCTTGCTTTCGCGAGGCTCATGACATATGATTTTCGCTTAGCGGGGTCTCCAAAACAGATGCCGGCCGCCGACTACCAAGGGGCCGCAAAACCAATGGACAGTTCATGGACCAGACAGGGAAAGGCCCAACAAATAACGAGGACTGACCGTGGTTTTCAACACTAACCAACCTGTCCAACGACCTGACGAGATGTCAAAGAAGAAACCGGCATTTGAGATCTGTTCCTAAGCGCAGAAATCTGTCCAAAGTTGGCCCACAGAGATCCCAGGGGCCCAGGGGCACAGCGCCAGGGAATCAACAAAGAGGCCCTGTGAAACTGCGAAACAAGAAGATTCATGGCCGAAAATTCCTTGACAATTTCAATCGTCGCGAAATTCAAAATATTACATAATCAACACTGGATGTTAAAGGGGAAATCGGAGAACATGCCCAAACAGTAAAATGCTTAGGATCTGTATATGGTCATAAGCAGTTTATATACATACGTTACATAATCTATGGAATTCGTAAAACATCAAACCCATTCAACAGGATTCTTCAAAACCTCAACAAGTCTGTACTCTTCTGTAGATTCCTCAGGCTGGTGGTCATACAACCAGCTGGCAGTCTTGGGCAGACTCATTAGAATGGATTCCACACGTGACCCCGGAGTCTGCAGACCAAATTTGGTTCCTCGGTCGTAGACAAGATTGAACTCCACATATCTTCCTCTTCTGAGCTGTTGCCACTGTTTCTGGGAATCTGTGTATTCCAGATCCTTTCTTCTCGAAACTATAGGCAGATAGGAGGGTAAAAAGGCATTGAAACAAGACTCGGCCATCTGGAGGCATCTCTGTGGTGGCAGCTCGTCAAAATCGTCGAAGAAAATACCTCCAATGCCTCTGGATTCTCCTCTGTGGGGAATGTTGAAGTACTTGTCACACCATTTCTTAAATCTGGGGTACAAGTCTGTCCCAAACGGATCAAGTGCTTGCTTGTGTTGACCATGGAACAGCCTGCAATCCTCCTCATACAAATACGATGGTGTCAGATCAGCCCCTCCTCCAAACCACCAGGTCTGTGGACTTCCATCACTGTTCATGATCTCAAAATAACGGTAATTGAGATGCGTGGTAGGAGCATGTGGGTTCCATGGATGAACGACTAAACTAAGACCGCAAGCAAAGAACTTCACGTTTCCTGACGTATCTGATTTGATGTTTTTGTGATCTGCCTTCATTTTCTCGATCGCCTGTGGAGGCAGAACTCCATGAACAACAGAGATGTTCACTCCTGCCTTTTCAAACGTAGTTCCGTCTTGAAGAACCATCGATTTTCCTCCACCGCCATCAGAACCTCTCTGCCATTCGTCGGCCTTGAACTTCTTAGTGTCCAGCGATTCCAATCCTTTAGTTATCTCTATCTGCATCTGTCTGACCAATTTCTCCATCTGAACCCTTACAGGTTCAGATTCATCTAGGAAACTCAGCGACATCGTTGATATATCACTCGATTTCTGTATAGTTCCTCCAACATAGACCCATAGTATGCTCTTTTAAATCACCCATGTTGAAATTTTTCGCACTCTCTGCAAATATCACTCCAGAAATCGAACCATCTTTGCTAAAATGGATATCTGGTGAATACCTCCTGAAACTGTTGAGAATCCCAAAGTGGTGTCACCATCGAACAATGAGCCGTGTTTCGTAGGGGTCCAACAACATATCTCGTGTCAAACTGCCAATAAACAACGTTTTTCCCTTTCTCCTGTCATCTGCAATCGATTGGTTACGTAATATAACAGATCATGTGACACAAGTCACATGATCAACATCATGCTATGTTGTTTTACTGGGGTGTGTGAATTTGGAAAAGCCAGCGATTTGCAGGGTACTTGGAACAGAACTGGCGAAGAAATGCTGAGTTAAAACGCCGGATACTTTGCTCTTGGACAATTTCATTCAACCTTGGCTGCTCAGGGATCCACGTTTGTCAAGGATCCACGTTACTGCACGAAAACAAGCGGCCATCAATGTTACACAGAAGTAGTTGCCGGTCGCGAAAGTTTGTGACCAATCACAGCCTGTGAAGTTGCCCGGAGACGTCAGCCCGACCGAAAGCTTTCCTTGTTAAGTACAAAGGGATCGGACGGCAACAAAGAGGTCTTTGTTCAGCAGGGGGTGTTCGGTCTTGGCGGGAACCCTTACTTTGGGGATGCTATGCAGACAGATTTTTAGATTGAGGATACAGGGTCAGCATCTTGTTCGACAAGCCTGCGATGATCTGATAACTTGCAAAGAGATTAGTATTCTATACCAGAATGATTTTGTTGCTGGCTGCAAAATCGTTTGAATATGTCTAGTTGGAAAACAAAATCAGCCCTAGTACGCTTCCGAACGGTCTAAAGTGGACATTTCTAGGAGTGCGAACTTTAGTTCTCAGAGCCGTTGGTCGGCCTTACTAGAGATGATTCAAGACAGAATTCTGAGACCAGATTACAGTATTTACAAAACGTTAGGCTAGTTGCCTGTAGTCCGATAATTGCATTCAAGCTTACGCCAAAAAAACAAAAGCTCCACCAAAATATAGAGGAAACAATGCCAGAGTAAAAAATGATAGATAATGATAAATAACTTTTAGTAGCTAGGAGGCCCGATTACAAACTTTTAACTCTCTTTCTATTCTTTTTGCTAGTAGAATGAGTCTTGTAGTGTTGCATGCAGTTATCCTGGCGAGAAAATCTGGCATTGCATCCTTCGTAAGGACATATGTGGTTCTTGACACCGGTATGAATTCTTGTGTGTCTTGCCAGATGGCCGGATGTAGTAAAGGTCTTGCTGCAAATCTTACACCTGTATTTGCGCATAGAAGTGGAAAGCTTTACCGGCTTTTTGGTGAGTGACGAAATGTCATCTGTGGCAGACGAGACATGAAGATCCACTGGTCTGGCCGGTGGAAGCTGTTGATAATATGGAAGTTTGTTGTGTTGTAGAGGGGGCCCAAAAAAATTGACTGGATAGTTGGATGTAGTTTGTGGCAGTAGGTACATCGGTTGATGAGCAGAGGACTGTGGAAGCGACGTTTCGGTCGATAAGGAAGGTACCTGAGAAGATGCGGTAATCGATGAAATTGAAGAGGAGGGAGAAATAGTGGACGTCGATCCGGAGGATGATGTGGATATGAGTGAGGAGCTTCCGGAAAGAGCAAAGTGAGGAGCCGTTATTCCATAGGACTGAATAGGAGGGCCGTATTGAGAGGAGATCAGCTTTTCGGACGGCATTGGAAGAGCTATTGGGGTTTCCGGCGAAGATGATAAGATGGAATGCGATCTTGTGGGGCTAGGAAGCGGTTGTTTCTGTTCTGTCTGGATTCGGGACAGAATCGAGTTAAGACTAGGGAGTTGGACTCCTGAGGTCTGGTGTGGGTTCGATGATTCCGAAAGGAGCTGAACCGAGGAGGTGTAGCCATTCATCTGAGGAGGAGTTCGTTCTGCTGCTCTCAGTAGTAACAAGGCATGCGACATAGCTGGCCAAACGATATGCGAAGTCGATATTAATGTGATCTGACGAACAACAAAAACAAAAAACGGCAATCACCTGAAAATATAACTGGCAACATTTAGTTGGCCTTTTCGATCTTGGGTAAAAATAGTTTTGCATGTATCTCAATTTGTCTCAGCACCTCAGCCCGGATTCTCGGTATTTAAAATTCCTGGTCACCCCGAGCCGCCAAGACACAGGGCACAAGAAGAAAACCCTGGCCAAGACCAGAGGCCCAGGCCAAACTGGAACGTGCATGCACGATGCATTTATGCACACTTTGAAAATGACGCAAGTACACATCTCCCAATGACAAAGGTTTTTTCCTTTTTAAGAATAGCTCTGCTACCCCTCTACCGACATTGATGTGTAAGAGAGGGGATGCAAACATCTGACTCCTTGATGTTGCCACGATTTATGCCACATTCCTATTGTCAGATGTAAATCGCGCCTACCATTTCTTTTTCTACCGTGTAATTCAGCACGGTGTTCGCGATAATTGTCATTAAAAATTATCTTGGCAGGGTCCGCCCCTGCGGATTAGCAAATTCTGGTGGTCTGGGGGGATTGGCCTGGGATCTTGGCAGGGTTTAAACGGTAATTCTTTCAACAGAGCCGATCCGTCCAAAGGATTCCGGCATCTCTTCTACTTTCCCCACTATCTAGTGCCGAAACCACCCTGGATGTTCTTTGCCGGTAGCCGAACAAAATAAACAGATATTTTGCCTACCACCCCAGATAACGCATGTTCTGCAACCGTCTACAGAATTCCCTGCAAGACAGATTTTTGTGCACTTTCGTTCATGCAAACGAGATAGACAGGATTCTGATTCTCACTTCGCCAGGATGATCACTGCCGGTTATTCTATCTGGCACCCGATTTATGGAGACGTGCTATATTCTTCTATACGAAGTGGCTATAAAAAGTCCCATCGTTAAAGACCGATGAATGACTTTGATATCGTATTACCATATTAATTTTAACTTGTCGATCTCGCGTGAACCAGCAGCTTCCCAGAGAGTCTAGAATGACTACGATCTATTAAAAGACATCATGATACGTCATACGAATGAAGAATCTATGAATTCTCAATGCTAAGAATCGTTTATTACATTATTATTTAGCAGATATGCACTGAAACACAAAATTTAGCGTTTCTGTTATTCAAATGCCCCCATAAATATGATCCTGGAAAGTAATCTCGTAGAAGAGGTCGTAACTTAACGGTTTTCCTGGTTATCATTTGAAACTGATTCGTGAATAATATTACTCTAAGCCTCGTTTTTGGAGGTTTTGCTATTGTAAGTAGTAGAGCCATCGTCTGTGGCAGCTTTATTCTCCACAGTAGGAGAGTAAGCATACTTACTCCATGTTCTAATTTTAGCACCATAAATATAGAATACGAACGGAATAACGCAGCACGCCAGAGAGATAAAAGCCATTAAACTGGTTGCCCATTGGTATCCAAGCTTATGGTACATCTGAATTGTGAATAAGGGAACACAAGCACCCCAAACAGACCGAATGAACGTCTTAGCCGCAAGTGCGGATGCTGCATAATGTTGGTAGGAATCCACAATGTAATTATTAGCAGGATTATAGAGCATGTTGAATCCAAGCCCACAAGCTGCTCCTGAGATACATGGACCAGTCCAGGACAAACGTGGATACGAAGACCAGGCAAAGGCAAACAAACCTGCAGGAACAAACCAGCATGCTATCATCATTGGAATTAGACGTAGCTCAGCTGGAGGAACTTCTCCTCTGTCGATATATACCTGAGCTCTTCTGTTGTAGTCTTTATTGATGAATGGCGAGATTGCACAGGCTATTAGGACACCAATCGCAATTGGAATAAACATCAATCCGGTGATTGAATCTGAGTAGCCCTTACCTTCACTGTAAACGACTGGAAATGCGAAGAAAAACATATAGAGTAAACCATAGTTAATGGCCATATAAATGGTGACGAGAAAAACGATCACCTCACGTAAAAGAACAAGGGGTCTTAAAATCGTCTCCTCCGCTGTTTGTTTTAACGATCTAATTTTCAATTCAGACAGAGATCTATATCTATCATCACCTGTTAACTTTCTCAATTTTTTGGCTCTCCGCTTGAGGATTTGACTGTGACTAGTTTCTGGAACAAAAAGTACCATTACTACATATACGCAGCCCGAAAATATAAGTAAAACCCAGTATATCCAACGCCATCCGACATTATCTCCAATAAATCCACCGATTAATGGCCCGATAACAGGACCAAGGTATGGCGCAGCTGAGAAAACAGTCATCGCCAGACCACGGTCCTTAGCTGTGAACATATCAGCTAGGCTTCCACCGATCAGACACATTGGAGCAGAGAATGCAAGACCATCGATTAATCTGCAGACCAAAAGTGTTCCGATATTTTTGGCCAAAGCACATGGAATGATAAACACGACACCGAAAAACAAGGTCACCACATAGATGACTTGTCTTCCCAATTCTTCAGAAAGAGGAGCAAAAACTAGAGGACCGAATCCAAAGCCCAGAACGAACAGAGTGACAGTCAAAATCACTACCTCCATGCTAACTCCAAAAGTTTTCATTGGACCTGTTGTATCTCCAGTGACAATGGCCGATGCCATTGCCACATTGAAACATACAATACCTAATATGATAGTCAAAACCCATTTTTTAGAGGGTGACCAATTATTCGGATTACCCTTATCATTATCCACAAAAACAACTAATCTCAATTTGGTTGCTTCGTCAATAGGGTACTTCCATTCATCCAGATCATTATAATCTGTGTTTGGATCTTTAACCAGGTCTTCTTTTGTCTTTTGATGATCTAACGGTTGTTCAGCTGGTCCTAGATTTCCATATCCTCCTCCGATAGAACTCAACAAACTCTGAACAGCCTCAGATCTATTAGTGATAAGTCTTTCAAGATTGGCTCTGTCTTGATCTGCCTCGCTATTTCCATTGGTAATGGATCTTGCAAGATCATCAAGTTTTCTTGAAACAGATTTTCCTAGCTGCTCAAATTCTTCCTCATTATTTGAAGGATTTGCTCCCCTGAATTCTCTGACATCGGTTGTCTCTTGTTCTCTGTCAGACATTATAGGATTTTTTTTTATCTTTCTTGAACACAATCATGGTAAGCAGCACTTTACTTCATCAATGTCTTAGACTATCAATGGTATTTATATACTAGTTAGATAGATTTGTCCTGAGTCAAATTGCTGCACCTTCTAGATTTCGTTATTCTCCCTATTCAGATATCGCGCTTCCTTAAATCCCTCTGTTACTTTAGCCGATGACAGATTACCGTTTCCTATTAAATACGTAACAGGGTTTAATAGCAATAACACATGACTACAATACGAGCTGTTTCACAATTATTTCATTTCACAGATGTTAAAACATGAAATTGGCAGTGTGATAATTTGAGTCTCAGTAAATTGATCCAATTTTTTTAATGGTCCCTTGTCAAGATATGAATATTTTTGAGATTCTATATGGGTTCATCAATGTCCGGAATCCGATATACCGGTCATAAATAGGACGGCCTGCGTTATTAACCCATTATTGCTCAACCCTAAAGGGCTCACTCTACGGCGCTTACTCTATGAGGCTGAATTTAAAATAGTCTCAAAAGAAACCTCAGCTTGTTCTTACCGAGCCGATAACAATAAATTTAGAGATTTCAAATATGGAGTCCATTAGGAGTATACAGAATCAGTGTTGATGCATATTTAAATTGCTCCAACAATGAACTAGTAGCAAACGTATAAACGTCAATTATCGGCAGTCTGGATCTTTTGCAAGACTTGTGGATAATCCCTGAAAATTTGAGAAAATCTTTCTGGATAACTCTCCTGGAAAACTTCGGGATCTTTGGCAAGAGCTAGGAAAAATGTCGCAGTACCAGACTTGATTGTAGAACTGATCACATTACAGATCTGTAATGAGATCACAAATGTGAAAGCAATCACGGGAGCATAATAGGTTCCCTCCGAGTTATAGTCTGGCTTAGTGAGTCTCAAATAAAGATACGATAGAAGAGACGCAAACAGAGCAACAAATGTGCAAAACATACCAAGGGCAGTTCCAATCAAACAATCATTCACAAGCATGTCGATACCTTTATAACTCATAATGTAATGTGTGTCACGAGCAGCCTTAAGATAGCTCTTGCCGTACAATGCAATGTAGGAGTAAGCATAATGGTTGAAATATCTCAGGCACCACTCAATCACATAGATGAAACATTCGGCACACATCAGCAAACATGCAGCAAAATTCTGTCCAGTGTTCATCGCATTCTGCCTCACAATCTGCACAAGCTGCCTCAGCATTTGTACCAAAGTGACAATCAATGAACCAAAACAAATAGAACCAAATGAGTAAGTCAAGGCCCTCCTCAAAGCTCCGAGGGCTTGGAATTTTGGCATTCCTCCCACAGACTTCGACAAGTAGTACCAGGTACCATAGATTCCACTCACAGTCACATGGATGACGTTTCTCAGGACCTCAGACATCCAGTATCCCGCAAAGAAGACAAACACCAACAATCCAATCAACTTGGAATTGTTATATGAGGAAGAGGTCTGGTCACCCCATTTCATGTAACATGCCACAATGGTTGTGGTAAATAGGGCAGAAAGACATCCCATTAAGATAAATCCAAATAGAGCAGTTATCCATGTGCTTGGCTGGGTTTTCATGACATCAATAATAATTTCCAAGATTGTAGCACTAAATGGGATTCTTTTTCTCATTGAAAAGTATGAAATCGCAGTTATAACTGTGAACACAAGAAATACAATACCAGCCGAATAATATCCCTTTGCCAAATAGAAGATGGAGGTACCGAGACCCATAATTACATTAGCAATCAGCGAAATTGTAATAAACTTTCTAGGGAATAACCTGGCAAGAACAAGAACCCCCACAGACAGAATCAACGAAAAAACGATAACAAATGCAAACAGGACGACAGTATTCGTGTTCAACGAGAAAGAATTAGTGGAACTGTAGATGGAATGCCCTTGATATCTGTATTGTTTGGCATAGTCCGACAATGAAATAGCGGCAACAACTATGAATCCCACCACAGTAGCCAAAAACAGGATGGTGAATGGAAAATCATTGAGCTTTGGCTTTTCAACCTTAAATGTGTCATCGAAGGTCTCTTTACCGGGGACAGGCATCGGTGGTCTCTCATAATTATAATTTTTGTTCAATTTTTCATTTGCACTGAGACCTTGCTCAGCGTTATTCTGTTGCTCATAAACATTTTGGTCATAAGCAGGAGGTGGTGCTGCCGGTCTTTCATAGCCCTGCATTGGCTGTTGTTGGTAATTTTCCGACATTTGCAATGCTGACGTTGATTTATTTTGGTCTGATATCCTGCAACACTATTGTAAGACTACCCGAAGAATATCGCAGTTAACGCCCTCAAATGTGTCAAAAATATGCTTAGAAATGCTTCTAAACAAGCCCGGAATCGTCACCTTATGTATTGTCCGTCTCCAAGACTCTTTCTTTGTTTATATCACCAAAAATCCTTGTTCAGCGATATCATATAACCAAACACCAAGTCTTTTCAGACATTTATTGACAAGCAACCGTTCCACGTTGTTTTTATATACAAGAGTGGAATTGTCATTTCACGGCTGTGCCAATTATAAGGGTTTCCAAAGAGGGTTTGAATGGGCGAAAATCTGTTATTGTTCGAATGCATCAAGATAGTAAAGAACAGTAGCGAATATGGGAGGTACACGACTAAATGATAAAGTCGATAACGGGAGCAATGGACACCATGGATGGAAAAGACCATTTCTATAGATTCATTGTGGCCTGTTGAACATGTGATGGATGTCTTTCTCGAGATTATGAATGTCGTCGTCGTCACTAGAGGATGCAACTAAAAAATCGGGTTGAACTGAAGTCTGAGACAACACAGACTTGATCTGTTTTTCAGGAGGTTTGGTTAGATCAATCACCTCTGGTTTTGTTGTTACAGTCTGCAATCTCGGAATCCTGCCAATAAACGTCTTTTTAGCCGCAAAAAAGTCCATCGAGGTCTGTTTCAAACCAGAAACCCGCTTTCTAGGCGATTTGGACTTGGAATGGGCTCTTCTTGAAGGTGACTCCTTGAAGGGATTCTCGTCATCGGAGGAATGCCCGGGACTTTGGTTTCTGTCAAATAGTGGAACCGTCAGATTCTTCACAGAGTGTGAATTATATCTCTTTGTGGGAGATGGTAACGATATATCCTGGAATGGGATTTTTACTGCTGGATCAGGAATCGAAACCCCTCTTACACTTGAATATTCCATCTTTTCCGGCGAAGATTCAGTACCGGCAATTTTATCAGTTCCAATGTGTTTGCTAATTTTGATCGGCGATTTCAGCAGATGGTCCAGAGTGTTGAGTTGTTTGGTTGCCTTTCGCTTAGCTGGAGACTTTCTAGGAGACGATTTTTGGGAATTGCGTGCCTCAAATTCGTCTATCAGGTTTCGACCGTGTTTAGACACAGATAATAAATGGTGTGGAATCCAAACAGACTGAAATTGATCGTTCTCGCTGGGATCTATCAAATGATAATCGTCATCATAAAGCTCGTTCTGGGATGGGGGACCCAGGTATTTAGAAAAAATCGAATGTTTACGATATTTCAATTGATATTGTTCCTCTGTCCATTGGGGAACATAAACGATGTCTGATTTCCTTTTAGCAGGCAACTGTAGATTCTTGCGACCGTCAATGTAAATGGCATCAGAGCCCCCAAAATAATCGAGATTGTATACAACTCTCAGCATATAACACTCGGTCAGATGATCTAACAGAAATAAGCGAACAGATCTTCCAACTGGAAGATTTAAGAGACACATTTTGATGAAATCTGGGCTTTCAAACCATCCCATGGAGTTATTTGTGCTCTCTTTCAGAATCATAGTCGAATCTCTAACTGAAAGGTCATTATGAAAATATGTCAGACCGACATTTTCATGATTATTACCTCGTTTCATCAATGCCTCATCGTTGGTGAACGCTATGGAACTAGGCTGAGATAGGCTGGAAAGTCTCAATTGCTCGTTGTCATTTGTTTCCACAAAGTTCGTTTCAAATAAAGAGAATTTATAGACCAGAGGACATAAAAAGGGATAAAAGTGAGGCATAAAATAGTAATCACTTGGAAATATTACTTCACTATTATATCTCCTTCCAAATATGAGTTTGCTATCAGCATCAAGACCAGCCTGTAGATGCCTGTTTAATTTCTCCAATCTATCTTCTCGCTCCTGTTTACTATAGGGGAAAATTGCCAGGATACGTTCCTTCTTGTCATCAGACATATAAATTTTACGTAATTCATCAGAATAGTCGATTCGACTTCGGTAATTCGATGCAGGTGTCCCAATCTGTGCCAGCTTAATACACCTGGTTATTCCCAGGCCAAATACTCCATCACTAAAATCGCTCCCATTCAGACAGGCTATGAATATCAATCTGACTCTATCCAGTCCCATCATTTTTTGAATATTTTCAATACGAAATGGAGTCACATAGAATTCAGATTCAAGCCTTTCTCCTTTGGTTGCGATCGTCTGAGACGAAGGCGCATCTGAGAGATATCTTGAGAAATTTGCCAAAATAGTTCTGGCACCAAACATGAATCCATCTCCATCATTACTTATTAATGCATCAATGACTCCACAGTCATTGAGCCTTGCCAATTCTGCTTCTGCTTCACCTGCAGCATTCACGTAAGATATGTTCCAGTCATTCAACAAGGACTTTAATTTACCTATGCAACCAAAGCTGCTCTCTTCACTTAGATCAATTCCGCTATCTATCAATTCATTTGTGGCTTTATATTGTTCACAATAATCCAAATCCTTCTCCTCCGGAAGACTCGAACAAGTTCCCCATCTCTTTTTATACATTTTGAATTTTCCATCGAACACGAAGACAAAGGAAATATTCAACTTGATAAGCTCCCTAATTCTTGAGCTGAAATTGAGCAATACCTTATCATCGGATACAGTAGTAGAATTTAATGTTCTGTATGTAGCAGGTATTTGTGTCAATTCAAATAGCCACATATATGCGTCGACACCCACCTTTAAATTCCTGCCATTCTTCTGAAAGAACTCTTTAGCATATATTCGAAGAGGTATTCTTGTATCTGCAACACCATTTTCCCTCAATTTCTCCCACAATCCGGGAACTGTCATTCTTTATACATTAGGATTTCTGTTATGGTTTAGACAAAAATCGATTTCATATAAGTTACTGTTATAGGATCGGGCTTATTGCCTGCTCTTAAATCCAGATCAGTAACAGAAGTTTAAAGAGAGATTACGTAATTTCAAATATTGAGATCTGCGACTTATCAAATAACAGTTTGTAGGACATATAATATATTCGTATTTTCTAATTACAAGATAGAAATAAGGACTTGCTGCGGACAAACGAATATCCTAATGGGCATAAAAGAAACAATAATATCAATTAAACCACTTCGCTGATGACCGCTGCCGCCTCTCTGTAAGTAGCAAGCAATTTCTCACACTTCTCACGCTCTTGACTCAAATTTTCATCTTCGAAAAGAAGTTCGTCAAATAATGACTCGTTATAAAGTTTCTGAACAAGAACATTTTGGACACTCTCCTTACAAAAGTTCACTAACAAGCACATGGTAGCCTTAGGAACTTGATCCTGAATCATTTCTCTCACAATTCCAAAATATGAGATGATTAATTTACGAATAAGCTCACATTCTAATTGTTCTCTTTCAGTCCATTCGTCATCCTCTCTCAACGACAGATTCTCCATTTTCTGGTCAAGAGGAGAGGGACTTTGAAATTGAATCACATCTGCGTCAACAGCAGGGGAATAGGTGTCTGGAATAGGAATCTGTTGAGCTTGGTTTTGATCCTTACCAAAGAAAAAGTTCAAAAAGGACTCTTTCTCGGCACCTGGCGCAACATGAGAAATTTGTGAATGTGACTTCTTTTCTAATTCTTTCAACTCCTCAACTGTAGAACTTTCGTCTGAAGGTTTATGCGATCTGGAACCATTCTCCATTGGAACCGCTCCGTTTGGAACTTGGCTTTTATTAACAGACCCCGGGATCTTCATCTTGCTATCCTTATGCTTTTGTCTTTCCTCTACGACACTGGCCATTGCAGTTGCAGCACCAACAAAATTTGGATGGTTTGTGTTGATATATGCCCTATGAATCTCAATCAAACTTTCGACATATTTGGTGGTCGGTCCCAGTCTTTCTCTTAGCAATTCAGAAACAACCTCGATTAGTTTGGTTTGCATCTTAGGATATCTACTCAATTCCTGGGATCCACAGTTATGACAGATCTTCATTAACTCCTCGTAGACTAACTCCACACATCTGCGAGATGGGCCCTCCAAAAGCTTGATTTGAGGTTTCACCAGTAGGTCAAAGGCCAGTTCAGGAACGAACAGGGACGGTCTTGGGCCTGTGGAATTTCTGATTGCTGTCCTGATATCCTGAACGGGTAGATTAGATACCGGATTGATAGACAGAAGAGAATTACCAAAAACTTCACTGTAAATATAGTAAATTCTCGCACCTCCACAAAGTTCTTTGGTGCTGATGTCACTGGAATTTCCCTCGATTGAACTCACAAAGTTGTTAGCAAACTTGTTCATTAACATAAGTATTAAAGCACCTCTATTTTCCTTCGACACAATGTTAAGATCACCATAAGATGCAAGCTCCTGTTCAGTTTGACCCATTAAAGTATTTAATTTAGCCTTGATATCAGGCAATCTCTCTCTGATATGATGCATAAGTGTTCTGTTCAATGTCTTTGCTAAATAAGCTGTACCACATCTGTTAGCGATACTTTTGTAAGCCGGATGAGTTATGAAAAAATCTTCTTCGGCTCTCAAGCTTTCTTCCAATGACTTGTTAACGGATATGTCCTGCTGCGATCTGTTGACAACACCGATGAACCCCAACTTCAATGGATACACTTTTCCTGTCAAAATATCCAAGGCATTGGTACCGTGGTCCATAAGATCTAGTTTGGAAAGAATCCCGATGGTTCGCTTTCCCTGTGGATCAACCTGCCTTGCGAGCTTCAAAGATTCGGAGTTCACCAAATCCACGTTTGCTGGTGAAACAGCCAAGATAATTGAATTGGGTTTCGAGATGTACTCCAGAATCAAGTTCTTGATTTGTCTTTCAATGTCTGTAGGCTGATCTCCAATGGGAATTTTCGTTAGACCTGGCAGGTCCACCATCGTGAGGTTTAAGACGTTTGTAGAGTACACCTTTAAATTGATTGGTATTCTGCTGATTCCCTTGTTTTTTCCGGCAATACGAGCAGTTTCATTCTCTATCTCCTTTCTAATGTTCTGAAAATTATAGAATCGTTTTCCCGGAATATGTAGGAACTCTCCCCATTCACTAGGAGTAGTGTTATCAGCCCCAGAGTTTCTGAGGTGGTTCTCTAGGGAAAACTCGGTTGCTGCTTGATCGGTGTCGAAGCCAGTTTTGTGTACCAGAGGATCGTCTGCATGAACATTGATTAACTGCAAAATCAAAGGCCTTCTTGTGACAATTCCGGTACCCCTTGGTAGGAAATCCTTACCTACAATGTTTTCGAGCACTGAAGACTTACCAGCCGATTGCGATCCAATGACGGTCAAAAGGGGAAGGTCTAGATCAGTAAGATTTGTGTTGGTCACGATATCCTGCAATTTGTTGACGACAGGGATAAGATCATGTAATGCTGACATCGTGTGAATAAAATTTCCGTGTATGGATTGCCACCCTCTTTTTCTCTATGTTGTACAGACAACTACACACTCTCTAAGGTCCAAATGTTTTCTTAACAGGTCTTTTGTCGTCTTCACTATAACTCTTTTTGTATCTGTTATTATGACCGCAATTTGACTGTCTAATTCGCTCTATTCTTCTGAATCAACCTAAGCCCATTAACAAGATCCGTCTAATGTTTCTCCCCAGAGACTATTGAAATCGCAATTTCCCTGTAATGCCTGGAAAAATTACTTGTCACCAGCGTAAAACAAATACAAATGGTTGAGAATAGACGTCCGGGTAATTGCAACTACAAATTTGTCGCGCGGACTTGTGAGGGCTTCTTTTTCTTTAACAAGGAACCAAGATCATTGACAACTGGGACTGACGATTTCTTACGTGGTGTCAAGGTAGTAACTATCATGGTGGCTGGCAAGGAATCTGCTCGTGGGTCAGTCATAGAAACAGCCGAGCCAACAAATTCCCTAAATAGAGGACCAGGCAATTCAGAGAGCTCGCTTTCTAGACGGTGAAACAATCCCTCAATTTCTGCAGAATCTCCGTAATCTGTCTCAGTCAGACACGTCCTGAACTTGTTGAAATCAGATCTTCTGAGCTGCAGTACTTGGGAATCGCGAATCTTAGCAGGGTATGTGAATCCTTGAACCCCAATCAGGCCCACGACTCGTCCCAAGCGGAACTCCTGTCTGATAGCCAGTTCGATCCAGAACTGTTGGATGTTGGTCTTCTTTATGCGGTTCTCCACCACCATATGTTCAAGAAACCTGCCCTTGGGATCATCGGGAAGCAAAGGGATATTATAAACCGCCAAATCGTGAGGGTTTTGATTGTACACACTTCCAATGGCCCAATCTGGGGATGGGAAGAATTTAGAGATTTCCCTTGGTTCCGAGTTGAGAATATTAAGATATTTGGACTCCACACGGCAGAAATTGGGCTCAATCGTACCATTGATCGTCTTCAACCACCATTTAAGTAATTGGGCGTCATCCAGAACATGTTTTTGCGGGTTTTTACTTGAGTTTGGGAACAGATACTGAGGCTCAGCTCGTGTAAATAAAACAACAGTTGTTCTAACTGAGTCATTTTTCACTTCATTCACGTTGGGAAGTCTCTGTGATGAGTTAGAAGTCCTGATGATTGGCATACCATACGAAATGTTACCCTTTGAGCGTTCGATCAAAATATGCAGAGATCTTTGAATCTCGGAGGTAAATGGGACATGGTCTTTCAATTTCACTTCGAATTCATGTTTAAGCTTGAGATCTCGAATATACTCAGCAACTGGGTAAAGATACAACCATTTCAGAACAGTCTTGACGATCGCCCCGAATCGAACATGCGACGTATTCAATCCTGTAGTATCGACTTTTGATATGTAAATTGTTCGGTCAATTTTCTTCGCATCCTTGGAAATAGTCACATATACGTAGATCTCAATAGCAAATATCGGAATCTTGTTGTAAAAAAGAACTATTAGATGAATGACTTTGATCGTTGTTGGTCTTGAATTTTTAGGTTTCTGGATTAAAGGTTTACTTTGCCTGGGAACGCTTTGGATATTGCATAATTGAAATGCATGTTCAAGTTTCGGGAGTTCATCTTTCAGCAAATCCAGAAGTTCCTCAGACATCTTGTTTAAGCTTAATAACTGTCAATCTAAAGATCATCACCTATGTGGTACAAAGCTGATAGAAGAAATCAACTTGATCGGATAATATGAATGGTGCGAGGAGTATATATCAGGCTTACAGACCTAAGATATTAATATAAATTACAAACAGTTTTAAATACCAATGAGCAATACAATATGATGATCATAGTATATAGTCCTTCAATAGAACAGTGCAGATACTATTATGTCATTATCAAAATATACAATGAGTTTGCAAACCACATCAACAGATATAAATCAATTAAGCAGTTTCATATTCCTCAGGATAAAATATAAGTCTCTCGATGCCTTGTTTGGTCAAAATGACCATTCTAATCACACCTCCTGAAGACCCGTCCCATCTGATGGCCTGCGAAAGTGACGTCTTGATAAATGAGATGGTCTCTTCCTTGGTCATATCAGACTTGTAATTCTTCTTACAGTAACCATAAATGAAAACAGATCCAGATCCAGCAATAGCATATTCATGTTTGTGTAATGATCCACCCAATGGAATACTATATACCTCACCACCGCGCTTTTCGTCGTATCCTGCACAAATAATACCTGCAGTCAATCCATCTTTGTTGGCGTAACACAACTCCTGGAACAATGAAGAGGCAATCCGTGGAGTCGGATCACGTCCATTATTGGCCTTGTATAACTCCAAATGATATTTCACAATGTCGGCTACCGCCTGCGTATCTGCTGCAGAACCAGAACGGCAACACCATATCTTATCATGGATCTGTGTTAATTTGTCTGTCACACGGTTTGCAATGTACGCTCCCGTCGTAGTTCTACTATCTGCACCCAATATAACACCATCCTTGAATGTCACTGCCATGATGGATGTTCCCAGGCTCACTTCTCCCTTCTTGAGATGGTTCACATCCACGGTGATCGAATCCATCTTCAAGTATTAAGTTGTTTCTTCCCCGAGTATTATGTGTCCAATTTGATTAGACAAGCCTTTGATAATACAATCGCCTTCTCTGAAACCTTAATTGAGTCTTGCTCCTTGCAATTTTCAACTTTCTTAAATTACACATGATAAATCTTTAAATCCTTTATAGCTTGTAAGAGACCTTTTGCCACCAGACAAACCAAACTTTCTCAAAAGCCCGCTGACGGTGCACGGATGGTTTCTCATTATATGTGCACGGGTGTCACGATTGATAATAACACTACCAACAAAAAATTTTCAATTTACTCAGGAGGATCTGTGTCTGTGTCTCTCCAATTGGTGAATCCAGTGGACTAGGAGGGAATAGGTGGCAGATAAAGCTATGATTTCTCTTAAGAATTCATCCATTCCTCAATTATCAGACCTTGAGTACTAGTGGAAAAGGATTTATTAAGAATGCCACTTTTATCGTTTGATTTCTCGAAGCTATCGTCTCCAGATGACGCATGGGGACCATCTCCTTCCATCCCAGAAAGTCTCAGGTTCAATGGAGTCCCATATGCCCCATTCTCCAAGGGGGACAAGCTTGGTAAATCTGCTGACTGGCAACAATCAAAAGAAGATGAGTTGAAACAACTACAAAAGAACCAGAACCAGAAGAGAAAGGACCAATACCACGCCTATGGTGCTTCTGCCGCTAAACTGTTCAGTGCTGAAGCTGAAGAGGAAGAGTTTTCAGTGGTTGACAACAGTGCAGTTCCTGCTGGACAACAAACTATCCTTAGAGGAAGAAGTAGACCATTAAACCAGAAACAAGGAGGTGGAAAACCAACGAGTGCTGCTAGAGGCCAGAACGTTAGACCAAAGCAGTCTCATCACAACAACCAAAACAACGGTGGTGGAAACAATATGGGTTACAGAGGTTATAAAAACAGATTTAAGAAGGAAGAAAAGGTCAGAGATCCATCTATAAAAGTTGGTGCTAAATGGCAATTAGTTTCAGATATTGAATTTACCAAATTGACAAAGCTGAATTTAGAAGTTCAGTCAGGCTCCGACGTTGTGACTTACGGCTCTATCAACGGTTACGTGAAGAAGTTTGAATCTTTCAAGCCGGAGATTCTCAAAGTTTTGGACAGATCCATCTTCAACCCAACTACATCAGACGACCCTGTTATCAAGGAATTGGCGTCAGACAAGAAGGCTGATATCTTTGTGACCGACTCCATTCTATCTCAATTAATGTGTGCAGCCAGATCCAACTACTCCTGGGATATAATAGTCACCAAGAAAAATGGTGTCATTTATCTTGACAAGAGAGACAACACTGACAGGCTAGAGGTGGACGAGAACACCCAGAATTCTCCTTTAGATCTCCCAGAATCTGACATAAATAGTGCAACCAACCTCTCACTTGAAACAACTTTCATCAACCACAACTTTGTCGCTAACTCACTTGATTTAACTCTGCGCAAATACAGTCACCCTGAGAATCCATTCGTTGCAGAATCAGAGCTCTCAGAGCCACTATTGAATAGAGGTTACAAATATAGGAAGTTCTCCTTACCATCTTCCGATCCTGATGCCTCTGTGAAAGAGATCATTGTGAGAACTGAAGTAGATGCTTACTTTAAAGAACAGGATAAACATTTGTCCATAAATGCTTTGAACCAATATGCACCAACCGCTTCCAATGATTGGAAGACCAAATTGAATGGATCAAGAGGTGTGATTTTTGCTGAGGAGCTGAAGAAGAACAACAACAAGATCTCTAGATGGACCACCAGATCTATTTTGGCTGGAATTGATAGCATGAAGATCGGTTTTGTTACCAGATCTAATCCAAAGGATAACACAAAGCATGTTGTTGCTGGTGCTTTGACTTTCACCCCTACAGGTTTGAGTTCCCAAATTAACCTTTCCATTGGTAATGGTTGGGGTATTGTTAGATCATTGATTGATATCATCGAGCACGAGGGTGGTGATTCAGACTACAAGTTTGTTATTTTGAAGGATCCTAACGCTCACAAGATCGGTGTTTACAAGGTTCCATTTGATGCCATCGAAGAAAGTCTGAACGAAAAAGTGGATGAGGAATAATGTTTATAATTTTTGGCATAATCATCAGTCTATGTATATCTTTGGTCAAAAAGTATGAAATATAGTTTCAATAATTGTAACTTGAACTGATACATTAAATATAACTTTATATAAGTTGTCCAGTTTAAACTAGTACACATATCTATATTTACAAAGGCCTTTGGATGAATACATTTTCATGTTCATCCACTCCTAGACTAGGATCATTAATCTCAAGGGTAGACGAGACTGCTGATCTATTTGAAGAAATGGCAAAATCAGGAAAGGCAAGATCAGTAATCCTATTTCTGGTAGGTGTAGTCACCTCGTTTCCTTTTTGTGGGGAGTTGTGCTTAACTTGGCGATATTGACTTTTTCGTTGTTCAAGATACATGCGACGAACTCTCTCAGTAGCAGGAATTGTGCTGGTCCTAGTAGTTGCTGGGGTTCGCATGATCCTATTTGGAGAATTGAATTCAGAAAATAACGAAGGAGTATCGTTGACATCAGATGCATAACTAAGATCTGTTTGGCTATTATGTCTTAACATTGCGAGTCTATTTCTCCTCTGAGCCAAGGGAGAGATAGAAACAGGATTTATTTCCGTTTTTTTCCCTTCATTTCTTTCATCAAATGTAGCAAAGAGTTCAACATTGACATTTCTCTTTTCATCCAAACCAATCTTCCAGATATCAAAAAACGTTTTCAAGCGATTTCTGTCCCATCTTTCTTTAAACAAATCTGCGTTTCTTTTATCCGACTTGGCTTTCATAAATCTCAAAGACAAACGGGAAACAATCTGGGACAGAAGATCAACATTTCTGACCTCTAGATGGTTAGCACAAATTTGTTCAAGTTCCAACATATGGTCGAATCTTTGGATCCATTTATTTAGGCTTTTTGTTAATAATGCTAAATGGTCCAGACTTATTGCATCTCTCATATCGTTTTGATGTTTGAAGTGCTTTTCCCTCCATAAACTTATGTATCGAATATTAACCCCATGAATTCTATCATACTGAGAGAGTCTCTCTTCAAACAATTCCCTCTTTTGTAGAGTATTCATATATTGTAATTTCCAAATGCTGAAAGCATGTTCTAAAACGATCTTGTGTTTCTTTAGCGTTTCAGCTCTATATAATTCTTCAGCATCAACCATCCTCCTGTAGTTTGACCCTTTTGAGTATATCCATATTTTGAAAAAAATTCTCCTTCTTCTGTTATCACTGATCTCATCTGATTGGGATTGCAATTTCTTATACATTAACAAACGGTTCTTCCATTTGCTAACTATGTCGCTTTTCAATCTATCTTCTTTGCTTTCAACAAAAGCCCGGAGTCTGGTTTTTAATCTCCACCCATAAAACATCAAAGTCATTATCTGTTTAGAATTTTTGTCGATCATTATTGATTCTTTAACAGATAGTTTCATTTTATTGAAACATTGTCGTGCTAATTCCTGGTCTCTAAAGCTATCAGAAATCATAACCATCTTTTGAGTGACAGACCAGTGTTTAAAATACTTTGACAGCAATTGCCGCCGCTTAGCTGTTTTCAATTCTGCTAACAATCTTTCATGTGAATGAAAAGTTGCCCACCTTCCAAATGCCCACTGTTTCATATAAAAATCGCTATGTTGAACAACCTCACGTTCTAAAACACGGTGATTATAGTTCTTTACCCAGACATCGAAAGACTTGCCAATGATATATAAAGATTCAGATTCTTTCAATGCCATCACCTTTGAGACAGAACCAGTGGACCTATTCAGCCATTTTTCTAGGCATCGTGATGCCACGGCTAAATCTTCAAACTTGGATGCTTTTTTCCTCAAAATATCAAGATACTTATATGATTGAAGCCATTTGCCGAAGTAGAGTTTAGATAAAAACTTGTCATATGATCGTGACAATTTAGAATGGTTAGCTTTAGATGACAAGCGGCACAGATTAAAGTATTTTTGGGCCAAGTATTTCGACACAAATTGGTCATGGCATTCTTCCAACCTCAACTCTTTGCTCCTTAGTGAGTTGCACCAAATATTAAATGACTTTTGTTGGAAGAATATGTCTGCTTTTTCGGTATTCAAATCATGTTCTTCGATGGTGGAAGCCCATTTCTTGATACAATTGAACTTGATAACTGTATCGTGAAAGGCAATTGCCGTCGTCTGTTTGGTTTTGGTAGATGTAAATTTCTCATACCATATTCTAAGATAAGTTTGCTCATATGATTTATTCCAGATGGTCATCAGAGCCTTATCTGTTTTGGAATAAGTTGCGAAGTCAAACCATAGTCTAATATATTTGCCCTTTAATTCTATATTATTCTTCACTTTTACTAGGGAATACCGCATCTCTGGTGTTGGCATTATAACACCATGGTACGAAAAGCTTTCATAACTTGGCATCAAAGAAAAAGATAGTAATTCCGTAGTAAATGATTCGGGAGTTAGTTGTATTCCCTTCCACTTCAAGATTGAATCTCGTACTTCTGTATAGTAGACATCATTTTCCAGAGTATTATCATCTTCGAGAAGGGTCTGAATATAACACTTGAATACCTGGGGAAACCATTGAATTTGCAATGGTATTTCCTCTTGCGAGTTTCGTACGTATGAGTCGACTAATCGACCTAGTAGAAAAATTAATTCACTGAGATCAGTATTCCATGACGTAAATCTCACCCCTTTTCTAGAAGATATATTATAGTGAGATATCTCTGATCGTTGATTGAAGGAATCAATATCATTTTTGTCGCTGTCCATATCGACAATCTGCCTAACAATGGGTTTCAGAATTGGAAATATTGGGTTGAAAGAGAAGTAGTCATCAATAATTTGATTCATTGCTTTTTGATAAGAAGTATTGCGGAATGGATATTTGATGATATTGAAGATGTCAAGGTGAAATTGACTTATTATCTGGGAATTGTAAATGATTGGGATATTGTTGAGTTTCATGAAAGTGTTGACCATATATTTGGAAGCTCTAGATATCTTGGCAGAATATGATACATCCTCTGTGTCGGGTTTTGAGGAAGCTGTCAACATGTGTAAGCCTTGATCATAACATGTCTTAAATGACTCGTTGTTTGAATCGAAGATAATGGGTACAAGAGGATCTTTTGGTAACGGGATGTCGCTATTAGTGTCGCTCAGCAAAGTTCCAGCTTTTTGATAATAACTCAGTTCTTGTTCATATAGATCTGCAATCAACTGAATAAGCTGGTTTTTATTTGAAATGTTGTCTATTAGCTGTTTCAGACCACAGAGCAAGTTGCGTATCTTGTTGATCAAACTGAGATTCTCAGTAGTTTCCTCGGTATTTTGTATTGTTTCTTCCTCAATTGAGTTGATTAAGGAGTTGACAAGTGTGATATCTCCCATTGATTCACATATTTTTGTAGAAAATTCCAACCCTGCTTCTGTTGTGTGCGGAATGTCGCCGATGTATTGCAAACATTGGAACCTGCTCTGAACGACTTCGGTATATATCTCCAAACTGACATTTTGGTAGTCCTGCGATCGGAATTTGTGTTCATCTATTCCGATGATCACTTGCCACAGAATCTTGATTTCCCGTAATTGTTTCTCAGTAACTTTAGTCGGTCGGGTTGTCGAAAGCTCTATCAGTTTTCGTATCAACTCCAGCAAGTCATCCAATTCGTAATTGCGAGTCATATTATTCATGGTTCATCCTAGTTGGTGTGATCTTGTGACTGTATCAAGTAATCGTTCAATTATATGGATGATTGTTTCACTATTTACACTGCCGAAACCGTCTTTAAGCGCCGATTGTATATCGCTTAGCTGTAATCTTCCAAACAAATGCTTTGCAAGTACCTATCAATTTAAAACTTATTTATATAGATAAATCAAAATTGATTTTTCGCGCCGCGTCCTATCAAGATCAATCTTAGTCGATCTAGTATATTAAATATATACAATAATACAATAGAAATATGATACATATTATAGGAATCAAGTCTCAAGATCATGATGATTGAAGAGTGAAATCAAAAGGCTTGAAGCTCTCTTGAAAGAGATTTTTCTGGAGAGTCTCATCTGAAAATGTCTCCTTACATTTCTCCCAATGAAGTCTCCATGAAAGCTTGAGCAGAAAAGCAACCACTTTCCTTGGAAATTGAAGATCCACCGGCTTGTTATCGTTTCCCAGTTGAAACAAATAGCGGGTAACCTCTGTTGGGGATTTGGCAACGCTTATGACCATGTAATCCTGGCTGTTTATTGTGTCTTCGTAAATGTGTTGGTTGTCAGAGGTGATCTTAATATAGCTCAGGTTGCCGTTGTATCTATTATTGGTGAACTCTAATTGGTTTCTGATTGATTTTTCAATTTGGTTGTAATATTTACCCTCAACCGGTAGAAATTGTATGTGATCATGAATGGAGCTCGCTCTTGAAATCTCCCAAAAAACTACAAAGTAGTCCCCAAGAGAAAGAAACATCGAAACCAACGCATATTCAAATCTCAATATTTCCTTGTAGAGTTCTGTATTGTGCACTGGGACTCCAGGTTCGTTGGAATCTCTGTATTTGATGAATGTGGGAAAATGTTCAATAGGAATAAGCAATCCGTGTCCAGAAAATTTAAGTTTGTTCTTCAATGTCAGAGGACCTCTAGCGATGGTGCTGTAGACTTTCTCGCCAATGGATATAACCATATGCAATTCCACTTTTGGATTAGAAAGACAAAAGAAGCAATTTTCAGGAGACACCTCTTTCTTAGCCCTCTTTAGTGTTCTCGATGTATCATCTGGTAGGGACCTTTTCGAATCTGAAACTCCAATTGCAACTACTTCAAGAGGTGTTGGTTGTATCAATGTAGGTTTTTTCCCAAGCTTAGTCACAGACTTTATATCCACTGACGGGTCTGGATTAAAATTAAAAGCATAATGCCATCTATCTTTTCCTCCTTGTTGTCCCAGACTGACAAATCTGGTCACCCTTTCGGAAGGATCATCTTCCCAAAGAAATGGTTCTCTTTCAAAAAATCTACCGGCCTCAGTTCCGACACAGAACCAGTATCTTGGTTTCGTGAAGTTCATCAATTCATTAAGCTTTGCATTCCCAACAAGAGTCAATTTCTCTTCTCGAGAGATCATCGTAGGCCATTGATATGTGATCAAAAGGTCTAGAAGTTGATTTTCAAAAACCTTTTTGAGAAGCATCGGTTCTATATCATCTAGACAGCCAGTAATGTATCCTACTCTTATGCCATTAGATAATTTGGTGACACCATATTCCCCCAGATATAACAACTTGGAACCATCCGATCTTATAAATTTTCTATTTCCTTCAACATTGTATATAGGGACTTCTGGATCTTCACAGTCAGCTATTCCTGTTTTTCCCTCTTCAGTAATATCTCCCAGCAAAAACACTGCATTAAAAGGGCCATTTTTCTTGTTCAAAGTGTTAGCAACCTTAATTGATTTGGGGAGCTGTGCTGGAGCAGGATTCAATATCAGTCTTGATATTCATGTTAGTATCTCAGATTTTAACCATTATAATGTCAACACATTGAACTTACAATTTGAAAGAATTGTTCGTACTCATTTCAATGATACCTTCTCATAGTTCTCTCGTTAAGATACAGTTTCGTTTTCTATTAATAATAATAGTTGAGAGTTTAAGATTGTTAAAACTTTTAAAATTCAAATAAAATAAATTTTCATCCTTATCCCTACTTCGCTAAGATCTCTTGTGATTAAGATATATAATTCAGGATCATAATTTAAAGTTCAAATCCAATTGTTATTGAGCGTAAGAAGAAGCCAACTAAAACTAAAAGCAATGTCGAAGAATCAAACTATAAATAAATGAAAATGAAAATGAAACCAGATAAGACCAAGTTCCAAGAAGCGTGAACAAAATATAAAATATCTAGTATAAAGTTCCAAAAGGCTCGCTGTATCCGTGATATTCACGATAACTATCTCTGGCATTGAGAAGCAGAGGAGATAGAATATTGTTCGGATTGGTGCTTGGGTTTCCCTTATGCTTAAAGGTGAAACCAACAAAACTTTTTTGGTCTGTCTTTATACTGTTTTGAGATATCTTTTCATCGTTAGCACGCTTAGCCAAAACCTCTTTATACTTGGCCATATCGCTCTCATTAGTGAAATCATCAAAGTAACCAGCATCCTCTTCATCGTCTAGTTGAGGTGTGAAAGGTGGAATCCGTTCCCTCAAGTCTTCCCATTTAATTTCACTAAAGTATGGCATCCCCATAATTTGCTTGAACGATCTGAGTCTCTCGTTCGGAGAAGCAATCAATCTAGTGATCAATTGCCAAGTTCTGTCACTAAAGACAAATCTGCCATCCTCATATTTCGGTCTCTTCAATGAGTCCTTCCATCTCTTCAAGTTGGTGTAAGTCTCATCCGAGCTACTACCCGAAAATGGAGTGTAACCCACGATAGCTTCAAATAACATACAACCCAACGACCAGTAATCAATCGTATAATCATAGGTTTTCCCCTCTAAAACTTCTAATGCCATGTAGTCCGGAGAACCTACGATAGAGTGCGCAAAGTGAATGTCATTACTTCTCAATGATTTGTATAATTGCTGCCTCTCCGCGACAGTTCTTTCCTTAGGCTTATATTCTAAGTTCTTGACTTGACTCAGTCTGAGTTTCATACTTTCGATTCTATCAGTAGAAACAGATCCTGCTGCGAGCCCAAAATCTGTCAACTTAATGTGTCCCTTGGAGTCAATCAAGAAATTTTCAGGCTTTAAATCTCTATGGGTGTAACCGAGTTCATGCAAAGAATTCACAGCTGCAAACATCTCTGATATATAGAAGCGAGCATGTTGAGGAATGAGATAACCAGCATTGTTCAACAAGGTACGGAAGTCACCACCCGGAACAAATTCCATAGCCAGATACACACTTTCGGCATCTTGGAATGCGTAGTATAGTTTAACCAACCATTCGGACCTAGTATTTGTCAAAATATCCCTTTCAGTCAAGACATGTCTGGTCTCGTCGGTCTTTGTAAGTAATTTCTTGCTTAAAACCTTTAAAGCGCACATTTCCTTTGTGTCTTTCTTTCTAGCTAGGAAAACTTGACCGTAACCTCCCTGTCCAACTTGTGTGATGATATTGAAATCTTTATGTTTTGGCCTGGTCCTTCTTTTTCTTAAAAGAGCTCTTTCCTTTCCAACATAACTCTTCCATTGCTGAGGCCTTTCATTTGAAGGTATCATCTGAAGACCTTGCTGAACCTGTTGCAGCCTCTGTCTTCTATTAATAACATAGTCGAACATATCACAGTAGTAGTCTAAAAAGTACATTTGAGAGACAGTCACCAATCTCTTGGTTCTTGTGGAGTTGGCCTTAGCGTAAAAGTCACGGGTTAATCTTGTTGGACTTTGGGTGACAGACATCTGGGTGACAGACGATCTGGGGGTTCCATACAACCCCAATTGGGGTGGCAATGTGTTTCTGTTAGGCGTCGCAGGTGGAGTGTTTTCCTTGTTGTAGTTTATTCTTTCCACCGGTCTCATTGGCTGAGCAGGATATTGGTCAAAACTCCTGTTTGGAGAGCTAGAGGTCGACATGTATGAGACATGCGAAGTATCTGCCTGCATTCCCATGTTGTGATTTGGGGACGATGTTCCGAAATTCAGACTCTCGACATCTCTCGATAAGTCATCGACATAGCTGGTGTCGCCCTTTTGGCTACGATTGAAGATACCGCCAATAAGGGTCATCTTTTTTGAGGTCGAGTATTACTTGTCTTGCTGGTAGTTTTCTTAGTTGAACTTAAAACAGGCGATTGACTTCTATTTTCAATACATATAGAGTCATCGATAAACAAAGCCAAATAATATATTGGATTTCATATTTGCAGTTTCTATCAAATGCCATTTCAAAGTTGTTGCTTTGGCCAGTTTTCGAGATCCCTGAAACCGCTGTATTTACATTTTTCCCAATGCGGAAATTAATGGCAATACATGCGCCATATCAAATCAGCCACAAACGTGGCGCAGACCTGTCAATTTCTGATTCTCTTAGTATTAGGTGCAACTGAGATCTGAGAGTCAGAGGAGCGTTTCGGAGGACCAATCGAGGCCCAGTTAGATTGTGTTGGATTAACGGTGGATGGAGAGATTGACTGAAAAATTGTAGCTGTGTTTTGATCGTCCAGAAGGTTAGCAAGATTGCTAGTATCTTTCGTATCTTTTTTCGAGTAGAATTTCCCTAGCTTAGAAGCTGCGGATTTTGAGAGCTGGTGCTTAGAAACAGAAGTACTGGTAATAGCCCTAGCAGAGAGTTTTCCTATCATACCCATTCCGATCTCATCTCCAAATGCATCGATTCTGGTCTCTTCTCTCTGGGCAAATGCCATTTTGTTCTGGGCCTTAGCCATGTCGGACATTTCCATTCTCTCTTTTTGCTTTCTGAATCTGCGTCCTCCCCTGTTTTTAGACTTCCTGTCAACAGGCTTTGGCAATGGTTTCACTTTTTTAGAATCTGGAGGGGTTTGAAGACGATTGAGTTTCTCTTCGATCTGATTTCTCCACAGCTTGCCCTGAGAATCATCGGAGTTGGGTTTGTCCCTGTTAGAGTAATCTATTCTTGCAGCCAGAACCAATTTTCCGGCTGTCATTCTCATAGCTTGGACTTTGAGATCGTCTGTTACATCCTCAACAAGATCAGTGTAGTATAAATAACCTTTGTTTCGTGTTCCTGTCCTTCCCTTATTAAATGCCGAACGGTTGACTCCCATAGACGGCAAATTGCATGACGGAACCTTACATAGTCCCTCCAGTCCATGAGTGGAGAGGAACTGCGCTGCAACAGTGGAGCCAACAAGAGCCGTTAAGTTGGGAGCAATGAGTTTTGCTCTATTGGAGACATATTCTCTGATATTCTGTCTTCCTTCCTCTAGTTCCAACAGAACATCACAACCCTCTTTTATTAACTCAAGATTATGCTCTGGGACTCGATGTTGATATTGAGTTTGCTTCAGTACTGATGATGAGACAGAAAGACCCAGAATTTCCTCTTTTTTTAGAAACTTGCTTAACTGCTCGTTGCAACTAGCCACTGAAGAAACATCGTTACCCACGATCTTGACGATCTTCGCAAAGTTCGTTGGGTTTCTTATAAGATCGTCGAGATCTGGCCAAACTGGTTTATAATGAACTGTCAGAAATGATGAAATTGCCGAAGTTTCCTCTTTCAGGTCTTCCAAAACCTCATTTCCTTCGGCCAATAACTCGTTCTCACTCTCTCGGTCTATATAAGACGACTGTGATTCCCCCAGCCGTTGTAATCTTTTGAGAATGTCATTTATTTTTGGGAGGAGTTTCGAACAAAATCTGACACTTTGGATTTCAGATAAATCTGAGAGAGTTACTAATGATTGAAAAGATATCTCATGCTGTCTCCTAGTAGAGTGTTCTAACCTATCCTCCTGATCATTTTCTAAGTCTTCCGCTATCTCGTCTTCCTCACTTGAGTATCCCGCCAGAAGATTATCTGCTAATGGCATGACCACCAGTTATCTGTTGTAGGGTTATCGTGACAACTTTTGTCTTTCAGGTCCTGGTTCCACTGTCTTTAGCTCTTTCGCCATGATACTAAGCTCTTCAGATCTTAAAAGATATAGGAAAGAAGACTAAACAGGGCTTCATAACCAATTATTCAATGATTCTTTTTCGACGTTAGCATTGTGAAGATATTTTCCCCCTTGTATGGCAGGATTGGGTTCAGCAGGATTGAATGGAAGACAGAAGGATTCGAGGGGGAACGTTGAAGATCACGATCACGTAGACAGTTGTCAAAAGGTCTGGGTATTTCTGATATATGAAACTTAGTGGATATTCGAGAGGAATATCTGCTTTGAGATTGAGTAAGTGCTGGAATAGATCATATACAAGACATATTTCATACAGTTCTATTAGAATGAGCAATCAGGAGGCTAAAACTGAACAGCCAGCGACTGCTGGTGGAGAGGACCGTCCAAAGACAGCAAAGGAGCTTGAGAAGGAAAGAAAGAAGGCCGAGAAGATGGCCAAATTCCTAGCTAAACAGGCCAAGAGAGATGAGATTGCTAAGAACACCGCCAAAAACAGCGAAAAGAAGAAGAAGGAAGTCAAGAAAGAGGAAGAGCCAGTTCCAGAGTATGTTGATAAGACTGTCCCAGGAGAGAAGAAGATTCTCGTGAGTCTAGAGGACAAGTCTTTTTCTGCCTACAATCCAAAGGCTGTCGAGTCTTCCTGGTATGAATGGTGGGTTAAAGAAGGGTTCTTCGAGCCCGAATTTGCCGCAGATGGAGGATACAAACCAGCAGGATTGTTTACCATCCCTGCTCCACCACCAAATATCACGGGTGCTCTTCACATTGGTCACGCTTTGACTGTGGCCATTCAGGACACATTGATTAGATATAACAGAATGAAAGGTAAGACAGTCCTTTTCCTGCCAGGATTCGACCATGCTGGTATCGCTACCCAATCTGTTGTTGAAAAGAACCTTTGGGCAAAAGAGAAGCTAACTAGACACGACCTTGGCCGTGAAGCCTTCATCAAGAAAGTGTGGTCATGGAAAGACATCTACCAAGAACGAATCAAGTCCCAATTCAAGAAGATGGGTGCTTCCTATGATTGGAACAGGGAAGCTTTCACCTTAGATCCTAATTTGTCTGAGGCTGTGACCGAGGCTTTTGTGAAATTGCATGAAGATGGTACTATTTATCGTGATTTAAGATTGGTCAACTGGTCTGTACAACTAAACACTGCTCTTTCAAACTTGGAGGTGGACAACAAAAGTGTTCCTCCAAGAACCATGATGTCTGTTCCAGGTTATGAAAACAAAATTGAATTCGGTGTATTGACATCTTTTGCCTATCCTGTTGTTGACTCCGATGAGAAGCTGATTGTAGCAACCACTCGTCCAGAGACCATCTTTGGTGATACTGCTGTCGCTGTTCACCCGAAGGATCCTAGATACACTCACCTACATGGGAAGTATGTGCAACATCCATTCTTAGAAAGGAAAATTCCTATTATTACTGATTCGGAAGCCGTGGATATGGAATTTGGTACTGGTGCTGTCAAAATTACTCCAGGTCACGACACAAACGATTATAACACAGGTAGAAGAAACAACTTAGAATTTATCAACATTTTTACAGATGATGGTAAATTGAACTCTAACTGTGGAGAGTGGGAAGGTATCAAGAGATTTGATGCAAGGGCATTAGTTATCGAGAAATTGAAGGAGAAAGAATTATTTATTGGCCAAGAGGATAACGAGATGACTTTGCCAATCTGTTCAAGATCTGGTGATGTTATTGAACCGTACTTGAAACCACAGTGGTGGGTCTCTCAGAAAAAGATGGCGGAGGCCGCCATTGAAGTTGTCAAAGATGGTAAAATCAAGATTTCTCCAAAGAGCTCTGAAGCTGAGTATTTCAGATGGCTCGAAAATATCCAGGACTGGTGTATATCGAGACAGTTGTGGTGGGGTCACAGATGCCCAATCTACTTCGTCAACATCGAAGGAGAGGATAATGATAGAAACGATGGTAAATACTGGATTTCTGGAAGAACATTGGAGGAAGCTCAGAAGAAGGCCAACACAGTTTTCCCAGGAAAGACTTTCATTTTAGAACAGGATGAAGATGTCTTAGATACCTGGTTCTCATCCGGATTGTGGCCTTTCTCTACTCTTGGATGGCCACATAAGACTGACGACATGAAGAGATTCTATCCGATGTCTATGTTGGAGACTGGATGGGATATCTTGTTCTTCTGGGTCACAAGAATGATTTTGCTGGGTATCAAGTTAACAGGAGACATTCCTTTCAAAGAAGTTTTCTGTCACTCTTTAGTGCGTGATGCCCAGGGTAGAAAGATGAGTAAGTCTTTGGGAAATGTTATTGATCCTATGGATGTCATTCGTGGTATTTCATTGGAAGACCTTCATAAACAGTTGTTAGCAGGTAATCTTGCTGCTAAGGAAGTTGAAAAAGCTAAAGCTGGTCAGAAAGAATCATATCCAAATGGTATTCCTGAATGTGGTACTGATGCTTTGAGATTTGCTCTCTGTGCATATACCACAGGTGGAAGAGACATTAATTTGGATATATTGAGAGTTGCCGGTTACCGTAAGTTCTGTAACAAGATTTTCCAGGCTACGAAATTTGTTCTCATGAGATTGGGCGATAATTATGTCCCACTTGCAACCAGTGCTTTGTCCGGAAACGAGGCATTGGTTGAAAAGTGGATCTTGCACAAGCTATCTAAATGTGCCGAAAAGGTGAACGAGTCGTTGGAGCAGAGAGAGTTCTACGAGGCTACACAATCTATCTACAACTTCTGGCTGTATGAATTGTGTGATGTTTATATTGAGAATTCCAAGTTTTTGATTCTCGAAGGTACTGATGTTCAGAAAAAGTCTGCAAGAGATACTCTTTACACTTGTATTGACGGGGCATTGAAATTGATTCATCCATTCATGCCTTTCGTTACAGAAGAAATGTGGCAAAGGCTTCCAAAAAGACCAACAGAAACCTCTAAAACAATTGTGAAGGCAGCTTACCCTGAATATGTCAAGGAGTTTGACAACGAAGAGGCTGCTACGGCATATGACTTAGTATTGGAGATCACCAAGAATGCCAGATCTCTACTTGCACAATATGGAATCAACAAGAATGCCAAGGTGTTCGTTGAAGTTTCTAAGAAAGAATACGTTGACATTGTTGATTCCCAGAAAGATTCGATTGCATCATTGATAAAGGCTGTTGATGATATCAGTGTTGTCACCGAGGCTAAGGACATTCCTGATGGTTGTGCTTTGGCTGCAGTTGTTCCGGGTTGTAACGTTCATTTGATGGTGAAGGGTATGATTGATTTGGACAAGGAAATCGAGAAGGTGACGAAGAAGCTAAATAAGGCTGAATCCTCATTAGCTAACATTCAGAAGGTTATTGGTGCTCCTGATTACGAAAAGAAGGCATCAGTAGATGCTCAAGAAAGAAATACCAACAACCGTACCAATACTCTCGCTGAGATTGATGGTTTGAAGGCCACTATCAGCAATCTAGAAAGATTAAAGCTATAATATTACAGCTGTACATATTCGTTTTAGAAGTCTTTATCTACCATATACCTAATTATACGTTTCCAGTTTTCATTATATATTATCTGTCTATCTAGTGTGCGCGATGAAGTGTTAAACTCTCCATTTGTAGTCATTTTGGACTTGGTTTGAGATGATATTTCTAAGTTCCAAGCTGTTTTTCTCCACAGCAGAGGCACATCTATCAAGGACCTGGAATAACAATTCTGTCGTGAAGTACCCCATGGACTCACAGAAGATCAATTCATCTATTTTTGAACTCTTGAGGGCGTAAACTACTACGTGGTGAGAGACAGATTTCTCGAGCTGCGTAGAGTCTGGATCTATTAAAATGTTGTTTTCATCATCGACGACACAACAGGTAGCCAGAAATGAAGACTTTAGTGCGATTCCACTATTGAGAAGCGACAAATAAACCGAATTTACAATAGACACCAGTTCTCTAGCTGTGTATTCTCTATTTTCCCCGTCCTTTTGTATCTGAACCACAACCTGGATAGATTGTCTGGGATATTCAGTCTCCTCTATCATTGACGATAGTATTTTGCTCAACTTAGATTCTAAGAGGGCCTCTCTAGGTGAAGGAATCCCCACAGATGGTCGAATATTGATATCTAGATATGCTTTTGTAGGTAATTCATTTTTGATTTTATTCACTTCTAGAGGTCCTGTAACCGAGCTTATGACCTTAGTGAGACCGTATTGGTAGGATGAAGATCCATCCACCTGGTCAAGCACGTCTATAGTTGCTGTTACACTCATAATTAGATGCTATTGAGGTATATTATTCTTCTTTTATGCTCCTCTTGAACAACACTATAAACTATAGATGAAAACCCTTTTTATCTATATGCCACTTTAAGGTGTACAACAAAAATTTTTCATTAGAAAAAAAATATTTACTATGTAAGTTTAAAGGGAAACTTTTAATCTGAAGGAAGAAACCTCCAAAGTAGACAAAGATAGGGAGAAAATCATCATAAAAGGGATAATTTTCAGCTAGTTTACTGATATAATTTTCTGTTCTATACTGACATGTCTGGGTTGGACTTAATACCGTTGGAGACCATTCTTCCTTATCTCGAGGGAGACAGGGTTATGGAACTGGATCTCAGTTATCTAATCAAGATTCTTTCCAGACCTTCAATCATCAACAACGCATCACAGGTGGACCTGATTCATCTATGTTCAAGAGTGAACAGTTATCTGAGCTCAAATAACACAAGAAGAAGATGGATAGGATCGAAATTGGTATTTGTTCTTTGCAATCACACCGAGGTCATCATGTCCAACTCCACTGCCAATTTCATAGGATCCCTTGTCAAAATATTAGATACTAAATGCTACATTCCAGATGAGTCAAATCCTCCCAAGCAGATAATCTTGGCTCTAGAAAGTGCCTGTGATTCATTGAAGCACATAATCTCAAGAATAAGAGGTAAGCCCACCCTCACTAGAGAAGTCCTGACTCCAAAGCTTCCTTCTATTATCAGTTCTTTACTAGAGACGATGCATATTATTCCCGAGAAGGCTTCATCATTACTATACAGCCTTTTGTTGAATAATTCTACCACTTTCAGACCGTTTGGAGCAAAATTTGAAAGGGTATTAATAAATCTGTTTAATGATGGCATAAATTTCAATAAGTTTGAAACTAAGGTTCAAAGAAGGATAGCCAAATCCCTGGTACTTCTTTCTTTCAGTTTAACTAGAACAAATCCACATGAAGCCTGGCGACAGAAACTAAACGAATTGATCTTGGAAATCAAATCAGTGCTCCAAATCTACTCTGAATTCCTAAACGTTTCAGAAGATCATGAGCTTTCTGCCAAAATCGATTTATTACCAAATATTCCCGAGGATTTAACAAATATGAAGACTATTTTCAGTCCATTGACCATAGATATCAATGAGAGTCCATTACAGTTAATTGAAGTTTCTAGACGGTTAGATATGTTGATGCTTCTTTTACAGGAATTCCTAAAGACTTTTACTACTTCATCAGTGAAAATTCCGTTGGGTTATATAGTCACTATTGGCCAGATACTTGTTGAGTTCAGTCCCCGTTTCACTACAATTCGAAAAGATATAAGAGATATTTCAACCAGAAAGTTGATTAATTATGTTCTACGGAATACAAATTCCATCGGTTTATCTTTCCTTGACTCGCTACCAGATATTTTTGGAGGTGACTTATTATCTCATTTTAACTCAATATTGGCTTCTCTTGATTACCTCATCCCAGTCAAGAATGCTAATGGAAGAATCATTGTCGATGAAGATCTTGTTATTGAATATGAAGAACAAATTAAACTAGGTCTAGAATGCAGAATCCAATATCTACAATTGGTTGAACTTTTCACTGATATGACTGTGATAAATAAGGCAGTGGATTCAGCTCTGATTTTATCTAAGTCCAAGGTACCGAAGAGTTCACAAAATTCTCAAGTAGGCTCTAATGGCAGTGATAAGTCAAAGAAGTCCAGGAGTAAGAACAACATTTCCTTCTCTGATTTGCTCTCGCATCAACATTTGTTTATCATTAAGCCTTCAGAGAATATGATGAATCTTCTTAGAAGATTCTTCAATATCGTTCTGAGAAAGTGTATCTTGGGTTCTTCTAAACAAACAGAGATATTGAGATTCTTGATTCTAGATGGCATTAAATCGACAGAGCTCATTAATGGGGGATCAAGTAATCCTAAGAACAGAGAGTTGATTGATTGTCTTGAATCAGCCCTCTTGTTTCCTAGTCAAGATGTGGTTGCGAACATTTCTGTGATACCTATGATTTCAAACTTAATTGGAGACAATGATAAGCTTGTCAGTGTGCTTGCAAATCCAAGATTCCCGCTTCCGCACATCCTGATGACTGGCATCAACTCACATGATCTCATGCTGAAGGACGAAGAAATAGAAGAAGAAATCGATGAAAATACTAACTCGAAAGTTCATGAGGAGATGGAGACGGAAGAGATTGTTATGGATGAAAATAATATTCCTGTTAAAAGGCCAGCACCTGACGTTGAGAGCGTTGGTGAGCACTTGAAGAGGAAGAAAATCGAAACTGAAACAAGAGGATTAACGGCGTATGATAACATGATTCTTAAACCAGCCAAAGAGCTAACCATTACACCAGAATACATCAAACCAGAGACTACTGTACACGAAGAAAGCTTGCTTCAAGTGGAGGATACGATTGTGCCCAATGAGGTGGTGGCGAAACCGGAAACCACAGAGGATCCTAAAGAACAGGCTGAATCTGATTCTGACTCTGATTTTGAAATACCAGAAATCGATGTCGATGAGGATGACGAGTAGTAATCATATATATGTAGGAATATACACATCATAGCAGCTAATATTAGCCTTAGACCAATAATAGATTTCCTAAGAAAATAGCATAGAATGTGTGATCATATGGGAAGGCGACTGCACGACAGACCCACAGTTTCTTTTGTCCTGCTGTTCTAGCAGGCTATATACAGACTTGAGAGCTGAATTTCACTGTGAAAAGTTATCTCTAATAAAGAGATGGCTCCTAAAGTCCACCTTTAGCCTGCAAAACTAGGTTACAATCATGATTTATCCTGCAAATATTGAATTATATTAGAGATATATATGCCAGTCATCGTGTAATTGCATTAAGAAATAAATAAACAAATCAGTTCACCACCTGGTGAAAATGATCAGTTCCCAGATATTTCAAATGCCGCCACAGAAGACTGGGGCTCTATATCTGTGCATGGTATAACCCATTCCATAGCTTTCTCAAGAATTAGAGTCAGAATGTACAAACCAAAGCGTCTTTCACATTCGAGAATGTTGTAACAAGATATGGTTGCGCCAAACGCCATCACCCATTTCAACCCAATACAGCATACACCGCTGGGAAGCCGGATGTGTTAAAAAACAGCGCATAGCTTTCATCATTTCTTAGTAAAAACTAGGAAGGATATACAAAGAAAGGAAAAACCTCATAGAGAACGTTTAGATATATTGTAAAGTTAACCTTTTTCTCTTTAAATAGCCCTGCAATCGAAAATTTTTGAAGATTTCTTGTGGTTATGGGGCACGGATCTATGCACAGCCAGAAGTTCAAATGCGCAAAAAAATTTTCAGGCTTAACTAGATCACAGATCAGATAGAGATAGTAAAAAGGAGAATATTATAGCAGCAAAGGAACCATTGAACATTAGACCATCTTCTCATAGAGATGGGAGCCCTAAAGAAAACAATCTCCGCAAAAGCAGCCAAAAAAGAGCCCGAGAAACTCCTGACGGTAGATGAAATAAAAACTTATCATGGGCAGGTGAAAGAGTCGCCTAAATATTACAACAATATTGTGATTTTGATCAAACAACTCAAAAACCTTCGAAACATTTATGATAAAGGACAACATTCAGAAAGCTTGGATATCACATCCAGAGTTTTGTCCATCACGCTTCTGAAGATCTTTGACCAGCTTATCTCTGCTGGCCAACTTAATATTTCTAAACAGGATACGAAACAGAAAGAGACAGTGAAGGAATGGTTGAAGGCCAGATATGAAACTTTTAAGGAGACTCTTCTAGAGTTCTGGGGCGTAGAAAAGGAAAATGAAGGTGTTTTTTCATTGAAAATGGACAATTTGGACATTCTGATGAAGCTCTTAGCGCTGGAGACGAAGTGGTTGGGTCCAAATGTCGATGAACCATACTTCTCCAATGTCCTATACAGATCGATTCTCAAAAACCTTCTCACCACCGGTAAAATATCCCAAATAATGTCTCACGATGCTACGATTGACAATTTTCTGGTTCTAGAGTTCGGAGAAACATATTTTGCAAAATACTGGGATTTAAGATACTTCTTTTTCAGTGAACTCAAAAATGTGATCGATGAGGTTTCACAGAAAGACAACGAAGTACAACAACTGATTTATTCAAATGTGTTGACTATTATCAAATCGAATTTGCCATACGATCCTAAGGATATTGAAGCCTCCACAAAACCTTATTTCGTTTCAAGACCTCCATTGAAAACAATAACTAATATGACCCAGTTTAGAGCAAACTTTGAAAAATCCATCCTCGGACTCATGAATTTACAATTACTCACATCTCAGTATAAAAGCACCCTGTTAATACTACACAAAAGAATATTACCATTTTTTAATAACCCTACTAAGCTGATGGACTTCCTCACAGAATCCTACAACCTGGGTTTTGACACAAAAGATATCAGTATTTCCATTCTTTCTCTGAATGGTCTTTGGGAGTTAATGAAAAAGTACAACTTGGAATATCCCGATTTTTTCGACAAACTATACGCCATTCTGACCCCAGATTTACTACATTTGAGTTACAAGTCAAGGTTTTTAAGATTATTGGATATCTTCATGACATCGTCTCATTTATCTTCTGCAATAGTAGCATCATTTATAAAAAGACTGTCGAGATTGTCTCTCACTGCTCCTCCCTCAGGAATTGTTTGCGTGATACCTTTTGTATATAACTTATTGAAAAGACACCCAACCTGCATGTTGCTCATTCATTCGATTGACGATGATCAGTATGGCTTTGTTGACCCGTTTGATGATAAGGAGACAGATCCATCGAAAACTAATGCCATCAACTCTTCAATATGGGAGCTGGAGTCCATCATCCACCATTATCATCCTAACGTTGCATCGCTTGCCAAGATATTCACTCAGCCTTTTAACAAATACAGTTATAACATCGAAGATTTCCTAGACTGGAACTATGGTAAACTGCTGGAGAATGAACTCACCAAGAAATTCAAAGGTGAGCTTAGCGTTGAGTTTGAAAGTTGGGATAATCTTTTAGGAAAGAGTGGATACATGAAAGGATTTACATATTAGATTAGACGCATTTTTCTCTATATAGTTTAAGACGTTCTATGAAGAATAACTGTTATCACTATCATTAATTCTTGAAAATTTGAGCTTCTTCTTGAAGTTTGAGGAGCCAGTTGACAACTATCTCATAAGACCAGAAGCTGATTGCTGTTGTGGGGGCTGTTTTTAATATAGCTGGTGTGAGACCATGATATAAACCTCTCACCCCTTCCGATTTCAGTACATGTTTTAGCATGTCAATTGATCCAATCTTTGCTGACATTTGACGTCTTCTTCTAATCAGATCTAGAGGATACACAAGGAACTTTGAAAATGCGCCTGCAACCAAGCCACTAGTTTGTTCCAATTTTGTGTTCTGTGTGGTTTCTTTAACAAAGGAATAAGTTCCAAAAGATACTCCCATCGAAAGAGACATGTAGCCCATTGAAACCAGCATTCCTCCTAAGAATCCTCTCGCTCCATCCCGATGATATATTTGGCGGATGCTGTGAAGAAAGGAATGACTCGGAGATTTGGCTTCATTCGCCGCCATCCTTGTTCTGATAACATCGAACGGGTATGAGATTGCGGTTGAGATGCATCCTGCCAGTGAGCCAATTACCAGAGAATGAACTGAATTAGGGATATTCAAATTATAGTTTTTCTCTGTATGTAAGAACATGGTATTTAAAGAGGAATACACCGAGAATTGGGCAGCTCCGTAAATGACATACATCATTTCTGCAGACAAGTTCCCTTTCCATAATGCCTTGATTCCTTCATTTTTTATGATTGTGTTTAATGTGTTCGCCATACCGCTGTATTTTCCAGCGCTTCCTAGGAGCTGCATTCGTATTTTGATGATATCCACTGGTGCTATCACGAACCTGGCCACGAGTCCTGACACCGCTCCACCTAAAATGGAGATGTGTGTCGGTATCTCTGTTCCCTGAGAGATATTGCTGTGTGACATGTGGTAAGGAAATCTGGGTTTTCAATATATTCTGTGTGAGAGATCTGATCGCCCTCTATATTTGATTGATGTACGATGCAAAGGGCTGGAACTCTCGCTTGAAACTCTTGTTTTATATATATTTGTTATCCATCCTTCCAGGATTGTTAATAGTGGATCCAGGGCCTTTACCCAATCGTATACTGGCAAAACATCATGACAACCTTGTATTACTCATGGATAAAGAATTAAATGGTTTAAAATATTTTTTTCTCGGATTCCTGTGAAACGACCCAGATTAGAAAATAAAGATATTTTGGTTGCAAATATATAAATCTAAGATACAAAAGACCACCTTCTTCTAAGATACAGGAAAATAACAGATAATGAGAATCAACTCCAAATTCTCTCAAGTCGTTGCTGTTTAAAAATAGCAGCCTTGGTTTCGTCATCAACTACCCCATCAAAAATCTCTAGGGGAACATCATATAATCCTGTCTTGATTGTAGCGTCATCACTGATAACAGTGTCAAAAGTAAGTTTTTTCTTGACATCAGGACGTTCCATCTTGTTCAGCTTCAAAATTCGAGACTTGGTAGGCTGTGTGATGTCGGCGACAAAGTTGATTCCCGTGTAAGGATCCCTGATAAATCTGTTTCTCAGAAGTTCTAGTCGATCATTTAGAATATCAGCATCAAACTTTCTCGAATTGTACGCCTGGTCGTATATCCAGGTAGACTGCGGGTTGTTTGGTTGTATTAATGCGGCGTCGAATGCAGAAATCCCTCCGTTCATAATAGACATCCGCCTGTGATCGTTGACTCCTTGGTAATTGGTGTTCACATATGAATCAAACGTCACCACCGCAGGAGCACCTCTTTCTGCCCCCTCATTAATGGCTCTTTCTTCGTAATAATCGTCGTCTACTTGTTTTCCATTCACAACTATCTTGCATCCAAACTCCTTGAAAACAGATCTGGCAGTCACCAAAAAGATCACTCTGGTTTTGAATGATGTAGGTAGAACTCCTTCGGCGATCAAATTCAATTTCTCCTTATCGGTCAGTGTGATTTTGAATAATCTTCTGTGTTTCTGGAATAGAAAGTACGAGTCACGATATCCCACAAACCTAGCAGCCTCTGTAGCTATCATGAAAAGTTTAGCACCATGTCCGTTCACTGGAAAGGTTTTACACTTGTATTCTCTGCCTCCAAGAAGTTCACCAATTTTCGAAACCTTAGTATCTCCAATTGGATCGTCTGGTGTGACCACCTCGTCGTCTCTCAACTTGATAGGATTTCCGTCTTCATCAACCAGCACATTTTTCGCTCTCTTTGTTGACTTCTCCCCAGAATCATCATCATTTTTGCCTCTTCTTTTATTTCCAAGTCTTGGCCTTCCACGTCCTCTGGTCTTTGTAGCCTCCAAGTACAACAGTTCTGCTTCCTGGTCGTCATCCCTGCCATTCTCTTTTTCATTCTCGTCCTGTTCCTCTGTTTGATGTTCTATTTCATCCTCATTTCCATTCAAAATATCGTCCCTTTCTTCTTCATAATCCTCGTCCTCCTTAGACTCAATTTCTTGGAAATTTTCTTCTTCCTCGTCGTCCTCTTGATCCTGTACCTTTGGGTTCGCGTTTCTATGTCTACGTCTCTCCATCTTGGTCTCCTTTACGAATTGTTCCTGCTCCTATTATTTACCCAATGATCGTATATCTCCTTCAGAGCACTTTAACTACCGACAGTGTTGGAACTTGTGAATTAGCTTACGATTCCTTGATTTATAAACCTTTAGGTAGGTGTATTACTGATTACTATTGGTCTCGAATCAATATGAACTTGTATATTTCTAGAGTCTTGAGCATTTTTTGGTTTAGGCCGGGTAACGTAAAGTTTTTCACTGACACTATATAAATAATGAAAAACTGAACTTCTCCTTCTTCAATATACACCTAAGGTTGTTTCTTTCTCTATAATTTGATTACCATCAGGGCCTGATAACAGATTTTGGAAGCAGATCGATGTCCGTTATGAATAAGCTGTTGTTGCTGGTTTTCAGCTGTCAATAGCCGGTTCTGTGGCATGTTTGGTTCTGTGGAGAAAACCTGAGGTGTCGATGTTCTAACGAATCATCTTTGATCACTGTGTTGGCAGGTCTGAAACTTCGGCAATGTTATATTGTCGCAGTGAATTTTCTGTGACTACATCATGAGACTTTTCGCCGAATGATGGCCCAAGATCAATATCCCAATTTATCGCATTTAATTACATTTTCTATTATTTAATTGCTTCATGCTTGGGAAATATCACTGTAAAAAGTACTCCTCAGGAGAATAGAACTTTACTTTCAAATTTTCAGCAAAAACTTTGTCCGAGTCTCCAATGTCACCAGATCTCCCTGCCGCATCTCCTACAAAGAAACTCTCTGTAGCTATCATATTATCGATCGTGTATCCACAATCTAACAAAAACTGTTCAAACATTCCTGTATTGGGTTTTCTGAAGAGTTGATGGAGTTCCTCGATAGATCCAAACTTGTCTGTCTTACCTTTTTTGGTTGCTCCGTACACATAAACTTGTGTATCCGTAGAAAATTTCTGCAGAATACTTCCTAACTTGAATAAAATGTTATTAAGACTTTTAGAACCCTCCATATTATTCACGTTTCCTTGATTTGTAAAGATTATAATAACATAATTCAGTTTGTGAAGCCTTTCAAACTTCTCAGGGATTGTTTCATATTTGAATTTCCAGTCAGACGGTCCCGTTCCCCATTTAAAACCTGATTTTGACTCGATCAGGGTATCGTCTAGATCGAAAGCTGCAAATTTAAATGGCTTGTGCTCATCTTTCTGATTAAGATTTCTTGGCGGATGATATGCTAGACAATGAGATCCGTATAATGAGAATAGCCCCTGTTTTCTTGTTGTGTAGTTGTAGTCGACCTCATTGATTCTAATTACCGAAGTTGACAGTTGACGAGCTGCAACCTGAGAAGTTATAGATTTTGTAATCCTTTTAGACGATGTAGGCTTTTGGATCATGCCTGATGATGACTGAGTTGAAGATTTAATAATCTCTGCAATTCCTCTTGATTTCATATTGTCCATGGACAGTTCCAACTGCCTATTGATCTATCTGTGATGACTTCAACAAGAAAGGCATTGACTGCAATCTCTATGTTCTGTTTCGCGTTAAGTACTATCCATGGATCTGGTTCCCAAAATTGAGTCATCAGGAACAATTAACATATATACTAATTAGGAACTTATTGAAACAGTTTAGGAATGATGACTGATAATAGTTTATAGAAATAATAGAGTATCTATTCAGTATATACAGAATTTTAATTGGTTGAAAGATCGGAGAGTCAGTTCATATGAATAATTTTGGTCTCTTAAAGCAATAATATAACCGGTCACATCTCAGCTCACTCTACACAACAATTCACCATCTATATGCCTGTTGATTGCGTCATGTAACGTTAAAACATCTTGCGATCGACTTCTGATAAAAACTATCTCACCGGGAAGAAGAGGCTTGATGAATCTCAATCTTTTACCAGATGCAAACTCTTTCAATTCATTGACAGTACAATAAACTCGTCTATTAGGTTTAGAAATGAGTTGGAATTTGCTCATTACTGGTCGATCGTTTCTATACTTGAGACCCAACCATAATCTTCTAGTCATTATATTTTCATGTGTCACATCAACAGGTGTGATATCTGGAGCAACCACTGATCCCCTTCTCACTGACTCAACAAAGCCTTCCTTATATAAACCAAGAGCTATCTTGAGATGAAGTTTAGTATATGGAATCTTTGCCAAAGGAAGCTTGGCCATCGTGCAATTTTGCAGATGTGCACCAACGTTTGCTAGGTTGACTAACGACATTTTTCTAGTTTCCAAACTTGGTCACCTTTATTCTTGTTCTCCAAACCTGGCGATGGTTCTCTATCTAGCTTGAAACTGCTGACTTCTTATTCTAGTAGACACTTTTGTATCCATTGCTCCCTCTTAATCTCAACTTGAAAAACTCTACATTTTTTTGCCAGTGGGTCTTTCTCAATATTCAAGATTATGCCATTGGTGACATAATACATTGAAGTCCCAATATTGATGGTGCACGGATGTAATATCGGGGATTCAGTTTAACGATAAATTGATTCTTGAGCTGAAGGTCTTTGGTGAAGTGGCTAAGGTTGATTATCAAAAGTATAGTTGAGTCCATCCACCCATAGTCGTTGGTCATCTAATATGAGTTACTTGGAGTTTGCTTGTAGAACCTTGGTGAGACAAACCAGATATGCGGTTCGTCCTGGAACCCTTGGGAAGAGCAAGGTAGGTCAGGTGAGAGGCTATGCAAGAGATATGGGAGGAGACCAGGGGCTGAAGTTCCATCATTTCCTGTTTGTTGGAGGTTTAGGAACGGTATTTTTTGTTTTGGTTCTTAAGAAGATTGACAATCAGGATCCTTCGAAATCTCTATATAAGCGTAAGAACTCATTCAGCGAGGAGGAATGGGAGGCCCAGTTGAGCCAGATCAAAAGAAAACAGTTACTTTTCGATGATTCGACAAGTTTCTATCTTGTTCCATTTTCGGCCAACAAAGCTAGGAATGTTGAGAGCTTGAAGAAGACGTTAGGTGAAAATACGGGTGTTATGGACTTGAACGATCTATTGGAGAAACAGATGACCGAAGGGACGACTTCAAAATATGGCTCATTGTTGGCATCAACCTTGGAAAAGTACGATAAACAGGCACCTGGTTGTTTCTATACTTTCTCGTATAGGCTGGCTCCGGGAATTTTCACTAAGTTAGTCAGTGACGAGATTCAGAAGCAAAAACAACAGAGTCCAAGCTTAGACAAGTTTGTACTTCTAAACTATCCAAACAATATGAATGAAGCTGTCAAGTTCGAACAGGATGTAGCAGTTTCCAAAAAGCTAGTTCTTCTGGACTCCGAGGTCCCAGAGCCTAATGTAGTTGATTATTTCAAGACTGTTGATAAGGTGGTGGGCTTGAAAGAATTATAGATGCAGAATAATAATAGTGTACATAGACATATATAAGAATTGTGGATAACAAAGATAGATATGATAAAGTATTATTTGAATATCTCGACAACTTTCTGACAGTATTCAAAATCTTGTGTCTGTGCGTTTGAATAAGCATATACGTTTTTCTTTAATTTAAGCATATCAAGCCTTGGGGCTGTTTGGTCTCGATTTATGGCCCAAAATGAGATCAAACCGATCTCCTTTGACCTTACAAATTTGAGGAGTTGGGACCAATCTCTTAGGCTGAAAATGGTGTTATCATCGTTGTATCCGATCATTGGGCAGATGCCCATCATCTGCCAAAGCTCTAATCCACTTTTTTGGGGGAACAGAGTAGCCAGTTGACAATGCATCTCCTTAATAATTCTGATATTCTCCATGCCCCAGGTAGATCCAGAAGGCACTTTGGTGTAATAATCCATAATCATGGCATTTATGATGGATACATTTATCCGTAGAGAACCCGCAAGCTTTATTGCTTCTAGAGCGTCTTCGTTGAGGCCACCACAGAATTCTATTGGTAGCGTTAAAGAAACATAAAACTTGTTCTTGAAATGTTCCTGAACTTTCTTAACTATCTTGAACAACTTGACTACCTTTGAATGATTCTTCAAGGTTTTACCTTCAATATCCAAATCAATTGATCTGATTCTGGCCCTTACGAGAATATCGATCAGCTTTTCATATTCCTCTTCTACCGATAAATGATCTGTCGGATATTCACCAGATGCTCCCCCTATAGAAAGAATTACTTCCCCGTTAAATTTGTGGATGTCATTTATCCATTCTTCTATCTCTTGGAATCTATCATTAACGAGAAATGCTAGGGTGACATGTGATAAACATAGTTTCTTGGACACATCCTCTAAATTGGTAATCTTGAAGTTCTTTGAGTCCCATTTTCCCCATGCGTAAATGTAAGGTGCAAAAACTGTCATAATATCGATTCAGATGTATTTCTTGTTCCATTAAACTAATCTAGTGAATACTGAATCAATAGCTGTTTATCGATGAAGCGCCCTTTCTGACATCTGTTCATCCATACATTTCATTGATAGGCGTTAGATGACTTCACCTGCGCCTGGAGTGCGCTTAGGTAAGATCATTCTGATTAGGTAATACACTTTATGTAGTTCAACTCATGGTAATATTTGCTATAGCTGATGATCCTAAGAGTGGTTATGAATAAAATGTTATAATAGCTGATTGTGAATATAAATTTATATACATGATATATTCTGGACCCTCTCTGGAGGACGATATAAAATAATTAGCAATAGCGAGAATTCTATCCCCTTTCTTATGATGAATCATATTTAAATGATCGAATTGTTTAACGGGGAATGATATTAACGTGAATGACAAATAAGCTTTGGGTATCTATGTTTATGCGATGAATCAATATATAGTGTAATCACTCACTAAGTGACGTGACCGATCATGGTGGTGTTGGCTCCCACAACCAGGCGCCAAAAGTTTAGCAAATTTATGGGGGTCGCGGGTTGTTATTTGTAAAACTGAGGGTCTAAATTCACCTGGTAAATCATCGATTTCAAATAATAAATTCAACAAGTCTTAAATTGAAAATAGATCAGACGACAGCTGATCATATTGATCTTTCAAAATTAACCATCCAGTTGTTAGCGGTCCACTGAATTGGAAAAGTTTACTTTTGCTTCGACTTGAAACTAGAGAATCCCATACTTGCAGCCATCTCGTCGTCGGCCACATAATCATCCTCATGATCTGTAGCATTTCTCTTCTGTTTTTTTAGCTTTCTTTTCTGGCTCCTCTTTTCTGACATTTTGCGTTGATTTTCCTTCATAGTTTCTATCTGCTTGCGAATATCGACAGGTTGACCATCTGTCATTGTCCCTTTTCTTTCCCTCTTTTCTTTCAATATTCGAAGTCGCTCTTTGACCTGTTCTAGAGTGACTTCCTTGTATAGCTCACTTTCGTCCTCGAATCCATAATTGACTAAATGTTCACGAGAGTTTAGATGGTCGATAAACTTCAAGTCATCCTTGAATTTTCGATTGCAGACATCACAGTAAAATCCAGCCTCCTTCGAATTCAAAGACCCCACAAATGAAACCTGGTTGAACTTTTCTATCTTGTCAAGTTGTTCTTGTCTGAATTTGAAGAAATCATGAACACTGGACTTAGTCGCTCCTATCTGATCGTTCTTTCGTTTACGTTGTTCATATCTCTCACGGGCTCGTTCGGCATATTCTTGTTCATCCCAGAACCTTCTGCCAAAGCTTCCTTTATCATTATCACTAGACATATTGATACTTGCCCTATGCTGGGAGCAACAATAATTCTCCTTCTAATAATTGAAATCTTTTGAAGCTTTTAGAATTAGGAAACTTAGCAGAGCAATATTATTGATATGATTATATAAGCAGATAGCAGGTGCTCATTCTACATTAGTGGACTGAGAGTGAGATTTAGCAGTGTTGTTCTAACAACTATAATAAACTTGACAATATACAGAAGATTCTAATACTTTTATTGTAATATATTATAATGGTAAATTAGTGTCTATTTCAACCGTGATAACCGAAGGCTATCTTAGAAAAGGATGCTGGGATTTATCTATAACATAATTTACTCTTCGACGAAACCTCTCTCAGAAACGTAGATACCGTCCAAGAACTTTCTGATATCCTTGTTTCTAACTCTGCAGATTTGTTGGATATCAGCACAGGTTTGAGAAACATTTTCCAAAGAGTTACCGTGGACAATCAATTCATCCTTCTGAGCAGTGGAGATCTCAGCGGAACATCCCTCGTAGATCTTCACTTTTCTGAGTCTCTTCTCACCCAAGAAGTTTCTAATTTCAACGACCTTCTCTCCGTCCTCTTCAACAATGTTGACATTAATTGGGAAATGCGCATACACAAATCTCATCTTGTACTTGAAACCAACAGTGACACCTTTGACAAGGTTGGCGATAAGAGACTTGACAGTTCTCAATGTGGCAACGTGCTTTCTGTCACCATTGTGGACAGTAATCTTAATCAATTTGTCAGAGACCTTAGTGAAAGTAACATCAATGTGTCTCAAGTTCTTGGTCAAGGTACCTCTTGGTCCGTTAACGGTGATGATTCTGGACTTGATTTGGACAGAAACGCCTTCTGGAATTTCCAATGATTCAGAAGATTCGACGTACTTCATTTTGTATTACTGGTGCTGGAGAATATCTAATCACTGATATAGTTTTAATGACTCCTCACTTTAAACGTACTTTTATCTAAAGAGTACTGGCTCCGTGAACCTTCGCTATTCTCCCTAGCCCTATGGCGCTCTGAAAATTTTGAAAAATTTTGAATATATTTGGTTATGTAATTTGTGGTGTACAGGTGTGGCCACACCTAGAACCTCATATGAATTCCAGGAGGTCAAACGCAGTCACAACAAACCATAAACAGTTGTTTCATAGATAAAGGATTACAGTATGGGGAAGATAAATAATTTGTCGGTTAATATATTACTTCAAATAGATAGCTATAGCCAATGCAGATTAATAGATAAAATATGATGGAGAAAAGTCTCATTACCATAATGTTTGTTTTGATATCATAATTGTTAAAGAAATATGGACTATTTTTCCTTTTTATCGAGTTCATCGCCAGTTTCATCTTGATCTGAGATAATTTGAGAATTGGTCTCGTCATCACGCCTATCCTCATTTTCATTCATCTCCCCTTGATCAATAGTCTCACTATTTATATTTGCATGGTCATTGGGTTCTTTTGATTCCTCCATAATTATAGGAGTTGCATCAAACCTCAAGCTTTTTCTTTTCTTAGTGCCAGATGACGATCTTTCAGGTAATAGTTCAGAACCGGATGTGATTTTTCCACTAGCTGTAATATTTTGGACATCACTTATAGAAGTAGCCTTGGACGAGGAAACACTTACCGATGCAGCAGAAGGCAATGATATTGTAGGTTTCGATGCTTCTGTAGAAGAGGCTGGAGAAACAAGCTCAGCAGTACGGATCCATCTTCTTCTTCTCGTATATTTGCTGAAGGAGTCATCAGTGGATGGATTCTTCCATGTGTTATCGTAATAAATAAATCCTTCATCTGGCTTTGGATCTGCAGTTGACTTGTATTTCGAGGAAGAAAGTTGTAATGAACCGTCATTGGTTAAGTCGAGTCTCCATGTTTTGTCTACCCATCTCCAGTACATTCCTGTATCATCATCATTTAACTGAGGCAACTCAAAACTTTCAGGAGATTCTGATTCGTTCAAAAACTCATCTGTCCATGGTGTTCTCTCATAACTTAATAAGTTTGGAGTCCAGCCAACGCCAAGCCAACGACGCTGGTTCTCATACAACACGTAAGTGAACCTCACTGGGCCCGAATTTTTTCCTACAGCTTTAGTCGTAACTTCCCTAAGCTTATTGTTGGTCTTGTTCATGGCAATTTTGAATAGAGAGTTCTTATTTGAGTGCTGGGATTCAAAATCAAGTCCGGTAATATAGAAGCATAGAAGTCTTACAGTAGTTGACCTCCACAGAAGCTTTCTTGTCACTCTCGACCAGCGTGAATGGTAAGTGAACAGGAATATTACCAGCATCAAAATAAGTGTCCTAGGAGGAAGCACCAGGTATGTAATGAGAACGTAGGCTGGTGATAAGAAGATTGTTGTGAATAAAAACCTCTTAAGGTCATATGAGGACAGATTTAGCGACGTGATTGGCGAAAGCAACATGTCAGCCCGTAAACTGACAGTTGTGAGACAATGTATAACATCGTCCAATGTTGAGTGAAGTTCTTGTTCCTTGTCTACGAAAGACCGGAATACTGTGTATAGTGAGATAAATCCAACAATAAGCAGATGTCCAAAATAAATGATAATGTTTTCGAAATACAGGATAAAAATCGTAGATGTTGACACCAGAAGTAGCGATATGTATGAATTGTCGTCAGTCCATGTCAGAGCCCCCAGGGTCTTGTTGGCTATTATCAAATAAGGATATGATCTGATCAAGCTTTTACTCACAGTAGGAGGGGTCGATGATAGTAATGGAGACGATTGGGGAGTCTTTGGGTTTTCGGTCTTAGCAGCTGTATCCAATGAATCGGAGAAATTTGCTCTCAGTGTGTCTATTTCATTGAATTTAACACCCCCCGCTGATGTTTTGGTATGCAAATTTATTGCTGGTACAGATTCTGAGACATTGCTATTGTTGGTTGAACCTGGACCTGAAGATAAAGTTCCACCTCCTCTGGAAGAACTATCCTGAATACGAGACATAAGGTTAATACGCTCTGATGATGATCTCTGTCTGGTACTCAATATCAATTGTCAGTTGGAACCACGTCTTTAGTTCCACTACCGCCTAATATGGGCAGCTATTAAAAATGCGAAGGCAATAAATAATATTGCAAGAAATCTATAAAATAATTTCTGTTACAACATTTGTTCGTGGCTAATATTATTCGATTATTTCCTATCCTTTTTTACATTAAGTGATGTACATAAAAACAATGGACTGCATCAGATAGACTTCATATAAACTATCTTCTGATTCGGATACAAATGACATAAATGTTAGACAGATCGATAATTGAAGACTAGCATCAATGTAATAGACAAGAAGAGTTCAAGCCACATCCTCAATCTCAATATCGTCATCATCGTCATCATCGTCATCATCATCGTCATCATCATTCATGTCCTCATCTTCTAAATCAGCATCGTCAACGCCTTGTTTCTCCTTTCTTTCAACTTCTCTGCTCTTCTTGTACTCATCCTTCAGTCTATACTTCAAGGCGTATGTTCCCTTTCTCTCCATAACAGCAATTGTTTCAAGACATTCTTTTAAGTACGCTTCTGGTTGATTCGTCTTCTCCTTGATACCCTTCATGGTCCAGTATTCATACTCGCTGAACATGTTAAATAACAGTTTCATCAATTCATCTCTCTCCATACGTGAAGCTCTGCCTTCCACCTTAGCAGCTTCTCTTTTGGCGGCCAATTCACGGGAAAGGGTGATCGTAGCTCCTGTTTGGATATTAGGTCCGGCCCTACCCTGCATAATACCGGCAGATTCGTGTTTCATGTAATTAATTGTCTTTTTCTTGGACATTTGGGCCAGCTTTCTCTTTTGATCTAAAAGTTTTAATTTATTATCTGAAGAAAGTCTTGTTGGTATAACCTGACACTCGTGTACGATTTTACCCAGAACAGTTGTCTTCTTTGGAATTGTTTTAGCAAATGGAATAAACTTCTTAAATTTTCCCTTGTTTCTTCTATTTCTTGTGGTACCCATACCAGATTCTGGAAATTTCCTCTGGACAGTCTTCAACTTTCTTGTCCATTTAGCTGCATGATTTTGAGCATCCTTATTTAATGTCTTCAATCTTGGTTGGTCAGGCATTTGTGCAACTTCAGTTCTATACATCAATCTATTTTTAAAGTGATCTAGTTCCGTCTCGCTGAAAACATATTCATTTTCAACAACATGTTTTATCATTTTCAGTTCATACTCTTTATCGATGCGTTTATGGTCTTCCAGCTGATCATTGATCTCCAGCAATATCTTAGCTGGAGTCACTCCTTGCTGGATTTTAATATTTCCAAGCTGTCTCCCGTCAAGTAACTCCTCATTCTTCCATATTTCAGACAAAGCTGGAGGGAGCTTGACTAGCCATATTTGATTATTACAGTTCGAAAGATCTAAATTTAAGGTTTCTCCACTGTCCTCGAGCTCTTCTTCATCAACTTCTTCAATTCCGCTTGGAATGGGTAAATCGTCTTCATCGTATACAACTTCTGTATTCACATATTCCGAAGAATCTTCAGTTTCTGCGGGTTTATTTGACTCTGTTGTTCCTGAAACTGCATTTGACGGCACAGAACCTGGATTAGTGGTTGACAATGCGTTCTTCAATGGAGACGCCATAACCATTGTTGGTATTTGTTTGATTATATTATGGTAGATTGGTGTATGGGATATGTATGTATATACAAATAGAAGTTCAGGGGATAATAATTACCTCGACTAAGAACAATTAGAAGTCTCAAAATTTGGCGAGATTGGATGGCTTTTCCAAATCACTCAATAATTATAGTCATCAATCCTTATACAACTAATGGTATAGGTAGGTTTCCTTATATTGTGTCGTAAGTTATTGTGATACTTCCGAAGAGAACTAATCATTCGCTAAATCGGTCTCAGTTTGCGCCCTTGTTTCTTGAAGAAATCTGCTCTCTTATTGAACCGTACATTAATATGACAGTATATCTCCACTTACACAGGAAGAAGAATGATGAACAAACCAGTAAACTATTAGTTGATCCAGAGGCTTCTTCAAGTATTGTAGCTATCATAAATAGCAGAATGAATATTGAATCATATCAGAGCATTGATCATGAATTTTGCAGACTTATTGACAAAAGAGATCCAGAAGAAGAAGAAAATTATCCAGCTAGCTTCTCAGTCAAATGATACCCAGACCAAACATTACAAAACGTCAGACTTGTTAGATTCTGAGTTCCAATACAATTATAAGTTGAATGATGATAAGAGGGCGATCACAAAGGAGCAGAATTTAAGAAAGAGGGAATTGAGGCATGTTTCCAGTGATACAGAGGAAAATGAACCAGATTTTCAGGATCCTGTAGGTGAGAATTCAGACCATCCTAAGAGAAGAAAGGTTGAAGATACAAACGACGCAAAGATTGCTATTCAAAAGGTTCAAGCTAAACTTCGAGAGTTAGGAGAACCTGTGCGAGCATATGGTGAAACAGATGAAGATATAGTGAAACGACTAGAACGGATTACCAATTCATTGACGGAAAAAATGACTGCCAAGGCGGAAACATCAGAAACGTTGAACATTGAGGACCTGAGCCCAGAGAAAAATGAAGTGGCTCAACCAGTCAATACTAAAGAGATAACGAAATTTGATTGTCGATCAATTAATGAAGATAATTCCGATCCTTTGGTTATTTCCAAAAATGATGTTAAAGACGATCCTTTAAAGGTGGCACTGCAATGTCGGGACTACATAAGACACATGTTGAGTGCATGGAATGCCCACATTTTAAAGCAACAGGATGAACAGGCCCGTGCTAAAGAATTGGAATTAGTAGTAGAGACAAAAAAATGGTTGCTATCTTTACTAGTGCAACTCAAGAAACAGACACTTGCGCCTGATTTGCTGATTACTCTGAGTACGATCATGATTAATTTACAACAAGAGGAATGGAATCTTGCTAACGAAAACTATCTGAAGCTCAGTGTTGGAAATGTTGCATGGCCGATCGGAGTTATTAATGTTGGTATTCATAGCAGGAGTGCCCATGCCAAATTGGAGGGAGGTGATAGCATTAGCAACATAATGAAGGACGATCGAACACGAAAATGGATACTTGCTCTAAAGAGAATAATCACATTTTGGGAAAGACGCAATGAATTGGGAAATTCGAACTAATATAGAATGATAGACAGGATTGCTATCATTGAATAAATTCGATTATCTCATGAGTTTGCTGCCATCGGATGATGTTGCATATATGGGAGCGCGATAGAGCCTAGCCTTGCTTATTCGGCGATCACTGTTGGGTTAAGTTCCTGACCCCTTTCCTCTATGATAAGCCATTCAAGCATTCAAGACTTAGCATCAGCTGTTTCACCGCAGTATGGGACGCCGACTATTGTTATACAAATTTGAAATCTTTCTTCACTCGCCTTTAATGGATGCTCTCTCAATGTACTATTATCTATTATTAACTATCTCTCCTAATGTGCCTTTATGTAGGCCATTCTCATTAGTTCAGATGCCAGGCACTCTGGGCTCTCAGCATCCGGCGCACTAAGCCATTACAGGGGCTTGGGGAAAAAACTTGTATGAAACCGCAAAGGTAAAATGTAAGAACAAAGAACGCGTCAGGGCACATATTTTCATAGCACAAGTTACCCGAATGGGATAAAGTGGCATTCTAGACCAGAAAAATAAGGCGCAGTCGTGTAAGTTCTAAATTTAGCACTCCGTAATAAAGCAAAATAAAGGAATCCGGTTCTGTTTCCGACATATGTAGTGATAACCAAGTCTGTCGAATTTAAATATCAGATGCCAATAATAAAGGGCAAGAGTAAGAAGCATGCTCTACTGGAATTACAGTCCATGTTGGAATATGGAGACTTGTGGAGCTGAAATTGAATCTTGAAGGAGAATTAGCTCTTCGTAAAATCCGAGAACGTTTCCATATTCTCGGCAACGAATATAAAATCTTTCACATGTAAACAACCGCTCCCGATGAGAAACGAAAATTAGGGCGTTAAAACGCCTTTGGGAACGCATTTCCTCCCCAATTACTGTTTATTTACTCTCTTTCATCAGGCTGTGTTTAGTTGCAGTTCTTGTGAAATTGGAACAATCCTTTCTATTCCATCAAGACGCCAATTCCTGTAGCTTCTGGTTCCATGTCACCCAGTCATTATGTTTCAGCCTTGTGGTTTGTTCAGAGAAGCCAGCAACGCTTGTTTCCGGTTAACATGTACAGCGACAACGCCGAAAAAGAACAACTGATGCCCACATGGATTATGGGCAGCTGGCTTCTTCCGCAGTTGTCGCAGGTGCAACCATCGCGAGGAAGAGAAATCGCCTAGTGGCCTGTCCCATGAATCCCCGTGGGTCGCGAAAAAATTGGGAATTGAAGATGTTTCCGGAATGTCGGTTTCGTGCCCCTTCGCTGTTTGCCATCCTGCGCCATCCACAAGGTCTCAGAATATAAATATGTTTAAAATCCTCTTGTTTGATCTGAGTATTCTAATTCCGCTGAAGAGATCATAGATCATTTTGAAGTTTGATAAGTTTAAAGATCAACTAGACGTCGTCTAATTGAATCAAAATAATCAAATTATACATTTAATCAAACAAATACCCTAATATTATCCTTGTGTTGTTGTCTACTTATCTCGAATAAAATGACATCTCTCACAACATCACATCAACATCAGAGTATTCCATCTGAAGTTCCAGTCGGAATTTTGCCTCCAAGGAAGAGAGCTAAGACTGATGAGGAAAAGGAACAAAGAAGAGTGGAAAGAATCTTAAGAAACAGAAGAGCTGCTCATGCTTCAAGAGAAAAGAAAAGAAGACATGTGGAGCACTTAGAGGAATATGTCAGCGGACTGGAAAATTCTAATTCTGTGTATGAGTTCAATCAGAAGAAGCTGCAGGGAATACAATTTGAACTGTTAGAGCTTCTGTCTGAGCATGGAATCGATTATTCGGCCATTGATCTATCAATTCAACCAGCCATCAAAGTCAGCAAGCCTGACGGGTTAGACTTGAATACCTCTAATCCTATGAAGAAACAGAGAACCTCTTCAATGAAAGGTCAAAAGAGAGCCGGTAGTAAAATGTCAGAAATCCCATCTCCTAGTTTTGAGGAAGACGTTTTTTCCGATGAAGAAGATGAGATTAATGATTCTAGCGACAGGATTGACCATTCGACAAACCTATTAGTGCCGCCAGAAGGAAAGAAAGAAATAGTGAAAGCTGAAGAAGCATATATTTCACCTCCGGGTTCTACCTCTCCTTCGAAGTTGAAGTTAGAGGATGACGAATCCATTTTGAGTCAAGAATATAGTAACTTATTTGAAGATAATGAGGATATCTTTTCTTCAGAAAAGTCATCCTCTCTAGAGTTGTTCAAAGAAGAAAATCCATCCTTTCATTCATTCATGAAATCGGAAGACGACATGATGAAAATACCTGAAGCTGTTTTTAACGAAGAAGAATTTCATCTAACTCCAGTGGAAGACCTCTGTTCTTTTAATAGCGTGCATCATCCAGCAGTGGTGATTGTATGAATTATTGGAAACATCGGAGAAATTGTATATCATACAACCTGAAAAGGTTGCATCAAGTATGGTTGAGCCAGAGAAAGTTGTTTTTTAGGGTATTTGTTTGTTACTTTCCTTGGGCTACTTTTCCATATGATCTATCTGATGTAAAACTTGATATACATATTCCATGTTTGTTGTGGTCCGCAGCACCATTATCGGCAGGGGTCATAAATAATCCATTTGAGTACGATGATTTTTTGTCTTAAGTTCAAAGCTTAATAGGGGTTCATATTTTTGATTTGTTACAATGAATATCATCCGATTAGTTATCTGAATCAGTTTTGGGGTAATTTCCGGTGATTTCTAAGGGTACTAGGAAGTAACTGTTATTGGAAGACTTTATTTGTTGAAATTAGGAATGAGATCAAGGTAAAGAAGACAAAAGAAATAGGCTGTGATCGGTTGATTGATCCATAGATCTTTGAATACTACTAGACGCGATTCAATGTGGCGCGCCCCAATCTATACGTTACTTGGGCTGCGACTGGTTTCTGCGCTATAGTCTGCTACAAAGTTGCTATTAGATCATGACTGACATGTCCAACCTGTTGTCCGACAATACCTGTCATCTCAGTTGAGTAACTGGAAATCTATTTTCAGTTGCACATCCTTGTCAAGAAATGCAGTTGTAATTGGTAACTTCTGAAGGAAGTTTTGTCCTGGGTTTTGGGTTCGTTTCATATATAGCATACTCGATTTGTTTTTTACATGTTTTGCTTTATGTGTTTCATTTTTGTTGTTTTAGTTCTTTTCATTTTGTGTTTTACCTAAGTCATAATATTTCTATCTGATTGATAATTTCCAACTGTAGATTTAATGATGTGTTATATCGCTTGTTACTATTAGTAGGACTTCAGAATGAAGCAGGAGAAATATATATTACTTGACAGGTTGGCATTCGAATTTCAAAGCACATAAATGTATATTAGAAATTATATTTAGATCTCAGTAACCTTAAGAGTTGGTGGCAAGGATTGGATCAACTTTTTAGCCTTGGTAGCGTCGTTGACAATCAAAGTGTACAATTTCTTGGATCCTCTAACCTTGAATTTGGTCTGCTTGAATTTCTTTCCAACACTGTTCAATTTGGTATTGGTCTTGATAGTAGCGACCTTAACATCGGATCTTCTAGCCAATTCAACGAATTGTTTAATGTCTGTGATTTCCCTCTATAAGAATAAGTATGTCTATGTTAGTATTTCAAAACTTAAGAATGTGAATTATAATGATCACTGAGGTAATCAATATGAGAGATGAGACTGCTAGACCGAACAGCAGCTTGTTCTAAGCAAGGGATTCACATTGGTATGGCTTGGATACATAGGAATACCAATCTGGGAGTAAATTATCTTTACTTTGCTTTCATCAATCTAAGTCAACAGAAATCAGTTTACTACCACTGACTCCATCCATGAGATAACATATCGACTTCTGATCTTGATAATATCATAGTTTTTCAAGGGTCATCTTCTGTGAATACAATAATTTCATCCATTGATTAATCTTTGTTTTTAGGTTTCCTTAAGGTCATAATAGCCTTATTTAATCTCCCAGATGACTCAGATCGTAATTCTCAATGATTTCAATACATACAGCCATCTTGATTCTTTTTAATATGTATTAGTGTATATAACAAGCTCTGTATATGTCTTTAGCATCAATTAACTAGTTTAATTATATTCCAACTTTTCAAATGTTACTCTACCTCTGGTTAGTTCTCCTCCCGCGCCCACCACAGAATTTTTTGGTTCCCACGGTAAAATTGCACGTAATAGCCCAATCACACAGGAGAGGCATTTGTCTAGGCAGAAGAAAAATTTTGACATTTACAATATACACCTCAGACTAAACCCTGTGTATACTCACGTGATTATCTCAAAATCTGTTTTCTTGCCTGCTTAGAGATTAGGAAATTCTGTAGATAGAGCATTACTTTTATTAATTATGATGATGGCAAAGTTGATAATTCTAAAGAGTTTGTCCTCATTTATAGGATATTATCATATTTACATAATGTTCAAGAAGAGAGCTATAAGAAACAAAGGCCAAGATATACAACAGCGGCAAAAAAGACGACTTGATACTGACAGCGACAGTGATAGTGATAGTGATAGTTCTTCTGATGGTGGTGATCTCAGTATTCGGAACTCTGGCAATGAAAGTCCGAAGGATATTAAATTAAAGCAGACCACTTTAGAACAACATGATACAAAGCGGAAACGGGTTTCCGTACGAGAGACAGGTAGGGACGAATCTATAAGCAAAGGTGAACCCCCTTCAAATGATAGATTGTTTAAGACTGATATCCTTTTGACGGAGGAACATCAACATCTTGACTTAAGTACAAAACTCGATGATAAGCCACAGAAGAGAGATGCAGATGGTGATAAAATTTATACCCATCTAATAAAGAAGGCTGATACCCTTAAGCCAAAGCCAGCACCTACTCACATTCGAACAACAACAGTTATTGATTATCAGGCAGACGTCTGTAAAGATTTCCTTAAAAACGGCTACTGCGGTTTTGGAGATACTTGTAAGTTCTTGCACTACAGGGATGAGTTTAAAATAACAAAAAACTCTAAGACGAAGGAATGGGAAGAGGTGTTAAAAAGGAATAAACGGTACTAGATGATTATAAAGAGACGACATTATTTTATTATTTGAGCTTGTATAATAGTCTGTGTAGCACTCGCATTAGAAAATGTATAATCTATCATATTCATTACACAATACCCGGGGATACTCAGGTGGTTGATTCTGACCTATCTATTATACACTGGTTAAGTTGGCCAAAAGTATCTGTAATCTTCCCAATCATAGATGAGTTTAGCCCGTCGGCTATTCTAGCCCGCTTCGATGCCCTCTCGATTAATCTATTGTAGAAAATCTTGTGGACCCGTTTCTTGAAACTAAGTTTCTTTAGGTATTCTTGATCGATAATCTCAAAATACCAAGGATCAAAAATATTTGTCCAACATTGCATATCGCCATCGTAGCAATATGCAGAATCGTTAGAGAGAGACATAATTGGAAATCCCCTTGAATCCATATCCATGGTAATAACCTTGACCTCATATTCAAACTTCTTTTTAGTTGGTTCCAACTTTGCAAACTGATTCATTACCGGAGCAAGAGATATTGCATCAACCAACGACTTTTTGTTCATCAAATCCCAGCAATAAACACAGCTAGCAGATGTCACGGCCATTATATACTTACCTCTTGCACGTAGGTGAGTCAAGTTGCATCCAAGTTGAATCGGAGAGAGCAGTTGCCTTCCATCTCTTGAAAATATGAATAGTGTTCCAACTTCATCTGAGAAACACCAGTAATCCACTGTATTGTCCCCGTCTTTGAAAGAAGCGCTGCAGGCGTTGATGAATTTGTGATTGCTAAAATATTCAAATTTAACCTCTTTGTCAATTGAATCATGGACAAATAATTTATTCACAGAATTGAAGTCGTCGAATGCATCATCTTCAGCCCTTTCATCAACATCTTCATCGAAATTGTTTCTTATTTCCATCACTTCACCCATTGTTAAACTGTTATTCTTGAATTCCAATAACACTGAAGGTTCAATTTTCATATCCGAGAAAATAGTTGTGGGTGACAATATTGAGGGAGCGAGATATTGAGGAAGTTCAATCTCCCTTTTTCTTTTGTAAGAAGATGTACTAGTTGAAATATGTTTACGAGTACTGATGCTCATCTCGGCAATTTGATCAATATTATTCTCGTTGTCATCCTCTAACAACCCTTCACTCTCCATTGAATCCCTTATTGCTGATACCATCGTTTGCAGTCCTAGTCTTGGTAACTTGACCGATGGTCTGGATAAAAAGCCAGGGATTTGGTGATCTATCTTCTTCGATGGTGCTGAACTTGATGGTTGTTTCGTTGTTGATTGTCCCAACTGCGTCAATGATGAAAATGGAGATGTAGCAGATATTAGCATAGGCGCAACCCTCTTCTTCCCTGATTTCGTGACTGAAACCTCCTGGGAAGTGGCAGTTGGTATATTGACTTTCTGCTGTGGTTGGGGAATAGTTTGAAGAGACACTGATGGCATTAATTTATTGGGATGTTTTTTCGAACGAGGTATCAATGTGTTGATTTTAGGTGTAATAGCACCAACATTGTTGCTGGTTGAGGACAGAAGATGATCTTTCTTTCCATCATGCATCACCCCACCACCCATTAGTTTATCTAATTTTTTGGAGACGGGATGCAGACTCATGATACCATCAGCTTTTTCTTCTAGCTTCAATTGAGCAATACTTTCTGGGAATACCATACTTTCACGATCAGTACCATATTTATGAAGCATACTGTCGTTCTTTTCCAGAGGAATGGCTTTACCTAGTTCATCCTCATCAAAAAATATTGTCGTGATAGTACCATCCAAGGATGCCAAAAACATCAAATCACCCTTAGGATCCCACGCGATGTCAGTTATTGTATTGAGACAGATATCTATGGCTATCATTACGGGAGTCGCTGTTGAAGTATTCCATAACGCCAAGGTCCTATCCTGTCCTGCAGTTGCCAGCACTGCAGATATTTCAGGTTCGTTGTTTTTGCGGTCCTTGCCTTGTGTACGTGATTCAGGCTCATATAACCTAGGAGAAAACGAGCAAACTTCACATGGTAAGTCATGACCTATCAAACTAATATCACTTGCCCAATTACCACGATTGACGATTGCTACAGTAGACAATCCCCCGTTTATTGCATTTGGAACTGCAATATTTTGTCCATCAGGAGACCAGGAACATCTTCTGAAATAGGTTGTTAGTGGGGTCTTTTTAAATGGATCTTTTACCACTGATTCCACGGTGAAAGTCATTTCTGTAGGAGATGTCTTATGATACCTGAAAATTCGTAAAGTTCGATCATCAGAAAACGTAGCAAAATATTTGTTTGCGGGATCAAAAACGACACCTTTGACATGTGATTGATGAATATCAAACCTTTTAATCTTTTCAAAAGTTACTCCTGACCAAACAATAATAGATCTGTCCAACCCAACAGTGACTAAAATCGATGAGTCAGGAGCCCACGCCATATCTTGAATATCATTATCGTGGGCAACAAGTCTCTTCCGTACAGTCCAATGTTCTAAATCTGCGTGCTCTATGTCATGTGCATTGGATGAACCTCCGAAACTAGAACTTAGTTGTAGTCTCTGCTCCATATTTTGTGCCATGATTCTTGTTTTTTCTTCATCCTTTTCCCAAATTAGTAGGATTTTATCGTCTGAGCCACTTGCCAGAAACCTTCCAGTTGGAGAAAAACGAATACATGTGACTGCTCCTGTATGTCTCCCCATTGAACATAATGGTCGACAAACTCTGTGATCAAGCGTGACTTGTGGAGGGGACTCTTGATGTCCTTGCTGTGGTGTCTTCGATCTCTTGCCTTTATTTCCAGAAAGAGGTGCTGGCTGTAAAATATCATTTTCTGGTTCCAACGGTTTCAGTCGGTTCATATAATCCTTTAAAGTACTGGTGGACCATATTCTTATTTTTCCGTCTAAACCTCCCGAAGCTAACCTCTCACCGTCTGGAGAAACAGACACTGAAAATACTTCGTATTTCCGATTCTCCTCGGTATGAGTCAACCAGGGAAACTTAATGATTCGCATTGAACTTGTTCCATATGATTACAGTCTGGTAGACTTCTAACAAACGACAATCTATAATCTCCAACAAAAAAACACTTCGACTATCTAATTTATCACTACCCTCAACAGAGATGGCTAACATTTCATGTTATGCTATTCCAAAATGATGATTACATAATACTTTTTTTCCGAAAACCAATATTTTAAGAGAAGTTACTCTGAAAGATTAAAACAAGATAAAGAGTCATACAAATGCATCTAAATATATTCTAATATTAAGTCATCTTTGGTCCAAAAGATGGCCGTCATCTTCAACACCTCGGATGTGCAGATACAGTGAAAATATACACTTCATGGAATAGACTTTTACTGGGTAAACTCCTCTTCAACGGCCTTACTGAATCTCTCTAATCCCTTGTCGAGACTGTCTAAAGGAACGGCAGCGTAAGTTCCTCTGAAAAAGATTTCATTTGATCCACGGTCCTCAAAGTTAGGAGACTTGAACCAAGATCCTGGAATCATTAAGCAACCCTTTTCTAGTGCTTTTTCGTAAATAGCATTTTCAACCTTGGCTGGATCCTTTCCGAACTCGGTTGCAAACTTAGGGTGTTTAGAGGCATCAAACTTGACAGTAAAGAACATACCAGCAATAGGAGCATCAAATTGCATATATTCTTTTGGTGCATATTTCTCCAAACTGGTCATTGTAGAATTTCTTTTAATAGTGTACTCTTTTCTTAGACCAATGAGCCAGTCAATGTAACCGCTCTGACGCCATCTCCCCAATAGTCCTTGAACAAGTGACTGAGTGAAACCAGAAGCAGTTTGGATGGAAACCTCATGAAGTCTGACAAATCTTTCTAGTAAGGATTTTTGAGCCACAATCCAACCCAATCTAGTACCCGGAGCCAAAACCTTAGAAAAGGAATCCAATCTAACGACTCTACCTTCAACATCGTAATGAGAGAATGATTTAACTAGGGAAGCTAAGAACTCTTCATGAGTAAGCGTTTTTGGTTCTTCGGTATTGCCAGACTTGTATTGTTCCATTTGCAAGAAGAAGTAAGGTTCATCTTCGACAATGATGAAATCATGCTTACAGGCGATTGAATAAATGGCTTGTCTTCTTTCGTTTGATAAAGAAGAACCGGTAGGATTTTGACCAGTACAGATCGTGTACAAGAGTTTTGGTTTTGGTTTGGAGGAGTCCCAATTGTTCAACATTTCATCAAGCTTCTCTGGGATAATACCTTCAGAATCCATTTGGATAGGAGCAAAGTTGATACCTTTAGCTCTGGCACACTCAATAGCGGAGGAAAAGGTATACTCTTCTACCAAGATAAAGGCACCTGGGTCACAAAAAGTCTCAAGAGTAGCAGCCCATGATTGGGTATTACCGACGGTAGCGACGACATCCCATTCTTTATGGGGTATTTGATGAATAATTTCAGTATGCTCTCTGAGGAACTTCAAAAGTTCTGGTTGACCCTCGGTGAATCCGTATTGCAATGATCTGGCTAGAGGAACGTCGAACTCTTCGATTTGATGCTTCATGACTTGTGAAACAATAGTGTCTTCACCGCCAGATGGCTTTGCACCGATTCCATCAGCAAATGGAGGAGCCGGAGAGTATGCCACAATTTTTTCCCATGGGAAGTAATCAGCCATAGGCAAACCTCCTCCCAAGAAGACAATGTCGTCCTTGCCGTAGTATTTGAATGCCGACTTTAGAGCTGATGGCAATCTTCCTTTTGATTCCTCTGACAACAAATGAGTCAAATCTTTCACAGTCATTTTCGGGTATCTATCTGGTCTAGGTTCTAAGTCTACCGATCTCGATTTTCAAAGTTACGATTCTATAAGCAGTTTTCCGAACAATCTGGTGTATTCAAACAAAATGTTCAATCTATATCTGAACTTCTTTTCATTTTTTATAATTTATAAAATGTGCGATATAACCTGCCTAGTCAGACCCATTTATAATTTTTCATTCTCCGGGATATATCTCTAATAGTTCTCGTTGCAATGATTCACTTTTTGTTTTCCAAACTTTCGCGAAAACACGGAAACATTGAGAAACTCCTATTGCCTTGTATAACCGAGGATTTCCATCAGTAGCCGTAGTCCAGAGAATTGAGAGACAGTTTGCCGACATTAAGTCATGAGTGAATTCGGATAAGAAGGAGCTTGTTAGTAATGTGTCAGAGAGACTTGACGAAGAAAGACGGATGACTCACAAGGAAGAAAAAAGGATGAAAGAATATATAGACAGACAAGAATTGTCGCCCAGTTCGAAATCGCGGTTCATACGCCCCGACTCGCTAGTCATAGTAGATTGTAGAAGACGAAGCAGATGCAGGCTCGTGACGGAAAGTCCATGTCTTTATATTGGAGTTTGGCTTGAATGCCAGTCTGGACTATTCAACATACCTAAGATAGGCATTTCCCACTCCATCACGGGCCGTCAAGGACTTCCACTGGGAGGGTCTATTAAGTCAGCCAGCAGACTCGCTTAGTCCAATGCAAAGAACCATATCTTTATTTTCCCTGAATAGCCCGACAAATCTACACAATGGAGCAAATCGGTTGATTTGTACAAGAAACACAAAGGTCGGATGTTCAATTATCATCTCTCAGCAATTTGTAACTCTTATAATGGGACAGTTGGGTCGATAACCAGTCGTTTGGATCTGAGAAAACGTAGTCTGATCAATAAGAATCCTTTTGAAAAAACAACAATGTTTGGGGCCCAAAGAAAAGATCTGTTATTTGCGTCTTTGTTGTAACGGAAGACGTTGAGAGTATGAAATGGAACAAAAATCAGATCTTTCAGTAAAAACAAACCATTTCATGGTCCCCAACTCCACAGAAGACCAATGAACGAAAGAGATACATGTCCCGTTTTCAACAGTGTGTGAGATGACCGTGTGGAAGCAAAAGGACCTAAGAATGGAAGATCAGATCGGGACGGAATAACGACAGAATGACCGCTTTTATGAGAAATTTCCCTGGAATAACAACCTCCATACGATGCAGAGAATTTCCTAATTCCATACATAAATTATCAATGCTCACACTGATGGTATGCAACCGGAAATTTCAGCATCATGTGAAGTCTTATCCCAATTTCTCCTTGTGAAAGACCAATGAAAACATGATAGAACATCCTCATGAATCTGCATTCTAAATCTGAAGTTATCCAATGATCCTTTATTGAAATCCACAAAAGACTAATTCTTCACATGGACTCTTGGAAACAACCATGGGGCAAATATCTCACATCGATGCATGATCATCAAAGATAAAAGTAATAAAACAACTCGGTAAAATATAAATAGGTGTGAGGGTAATGACACCACATAGCCTTGGTCTCTCCATTATTTCTCATAACCATACCATGTCTTTCGACTAAGGGTTAAAGATAAAATGATTAGACGAGGAGGCTAAGTGATATGGTGCATTGAAGCCTCAAGACATAATTGTGAAAAACTAATTCTCCAAACCGACTAGCCACGTTCTCGTAGAGGCCATATCACCAGCTATAAACTTAAAAGACCATTAATAATCGATTCTGTACCAATTAAATGTACCTCACGCTGATTTCTGATAATTGTACTCTTCAACTTCTTTGCTCTCATCTAATTCAATCTACTTATCCGTTTGTAAGAGGGGAGCAAATATGAGTCCGTTGATCCATGATTTCGGAACTAAGGTTCTATAAACAAGAGCCTCATATATCCCATTCACCGAAAACAAATAGTCATTTGAGGACCATTTGCCTTACTTTCAGGAACTTTTTACAATCGTTATCCAAACAAACAGCGATAACCACCAGATATATCGAGGAACCAATTCACAATGGTTCAGATCAAAATCGATATTTTTTCGTGTGACGCGTGGTTCTGCCAATCTAATTAATGGTCATCTGAGATAAAAATGTAAACAAACGAAAATATATAAAATCATTTTAATAGTTCACGGAATAGAAGAGTGAAAGAACAAGGTCACAGTATTCATTCTGTCGGATATAAGTGCAGTAGACAGTCATGGAATCGAGTGAAAAAGCACCTTTGGAAGTTAAAAATGGAAATACTAAAGAACAGCCGCAACCCAGTACTCAATATTCGCCTTTAAAAGCTCCAGAAGTTGTCTCCATTAAGAATGCATCACAATATATTAATGATAAACTCTCTGCTAGGGGATATTTTTCCAACAAACCAGATAAGTTGCGGCAACTTTTACTATTAACAGTTCACGGCGATGAGTTGTTGGGTGATAATATCGAAAACTTTGAGATAACAGAGAAAATGTACGAAAACGACAGAAATATGATGAACATTATTTATTCCCTGCTCAATTCGCTGGAAATATCCAAACAATTTAAAGAGTCTGCATTAAAAAAAATGATGGATAAAGACAATGAGATAAAAGATCTCAAAAATGAAATTATCAATCTGCGATCACGAGTAGAAGAGAAGGAAAGAGAGATTGGGGACTTTAAAATGGAAAATCTCAAGCTCGAATTGAAGAGGGACAAATATATGACGGTTCTAAATACTGTGACAGCAAAAAACAAAGAGCAGGAAAGAATTTTCAAGACGTATACTGATGAGGTGAAACGAGAATTCCGCCGAAATGAGCTGGAGTTTGAACGTCTTGAATCAAAAATATCTTTTATGTCAAAAAAAAGGATCCATGGGAACGAGGATGATATAGAAAACAACCATAATAAGAGACTCAAGCTTGATAATGACGCGCTTCTATCCATAGTTCAAGAAAATGTAGATCTGAAGCGACAACTGGATAGACTAGTGGGACTAATGCAGAAACTGCAAAAGTTTCTAAAAGGTTTTGGACAACTAAATATACAGAACAAGCTACCAGTAACATTTATACCCACAGATGAAGAAATTCTATCGACTGACTACTCCGCATTTGATATCCACAAATACGATTTGGTCCTCTTTGATTTATTAAAGGTGTTGAGTCTCGAGACTGTTGAGGACACCTTTAAGTTTAAGAAATGCAGTGCGCATCAAGATTCTGAAAAAGAATTAGAAATTGAAACCCTTCGCAAAAGGTTGAGCGATATGGAAACAAACTACGAAAGAGTTCTTGGGACAATGGAACAATGGAAGACTTTCAAAAACAAGCAGAAATAATTACTATTGCCTTACTTCAGTCAACGGTAACTATAGTGCAATGAAAAATGGATGGCCATTAAAAGCGTTATACAATGGAAATGTTAGAGTTCTGCCTTGCTGGTAATTCATACAACTTGTAATAATCAACAGGTCTGCCACCAAGATTTCCTTCGCCTATTATGGGCAATGTGAATAGAGATTTGATTGAATACCCTTCGTCCTCGCTTCTTCTCAAGAAAAGAAAGTCGAGCCAATTTTGAATTACTCCGTAACCATACGATGCAGATGGGTTCCTCTTTTGGAGAAAGTCATCGCTGATAAGTAGGAATTGGCTTAATCCAACTAACTTAAACAATTTTGAGTTGACAATGAAAGCTGGTAAACAGATAAATTTCTGTATATTAGATATAGCAACATCGTCCTCGTTATCATCAACCTCATCAGCAGGAACTGATGAGAAAATTTCGTCACTACCTTTGTGTAAGTAGTTCAATTCATAACTCGTCATACCTTTTGAAATCTGTAATATTTGCACCAAAACCAGAATAGAAAGCCAAACTAACTGGAATAGAGCCCATAAAGTCAAGCCATATATGAAAGGCGAATTGTAGTACCCTTTACATAAGTCTTCTCCAATAAATGAAGCATCGCAAATTTTGTCTTGTTCCTCTGTCAGTTTAAGAGAATCAAAATACTCCATTGCTAGCTTATAGTAGAGTATGATAGAGATCTCCAGCGAGACTGAGAAACCAAAGAAAAGCTTATGGTTCCTAAGTCCAACATCATTATAGACCCAAGGACAAAAATGATCAAATCTAGCAACATTTCTATTTTTCACCCTACTGAACTTTGATCTTAATGGCTTTCTAATACAGGTGAAAATGCAAAAATTCCTGGAATCAAACTTTCTCAACTCAATTAAATCATGAATTGTTTTTTTTATGGAATCTTTATTAGTGTCTGGAGGAATGTAGCCAGGGTCAATAGTCATGCACTTGAAAAATAGAGAAAACACAGCGGTAGCGAAAACCAGGAACATGAAATTAGACATAGGTTTCTCTTTGAATGATCCCTTCACAATTTGGAATATCCATGTTAAGACACACCATGCAGCAGTAGACGAAAATACACCTGCGAATAACGGAGACTTCAATAAACCAGTCGAATCCATCCTTAAACTAGGTAACAAGCATTTGTCCACGGAATACCTATATGCACCGAAAAAAACAATGAGTACCAAATACTTCAGAGCCGTATCTCTAGTTATGATAAATAAAGATGTTGGCAAAAAGAGATACTGAGAAAAGAAAATGGCAAGTTCGCCTTGTTTCTTTGTATGCCAAGACTGAATCTTCGAGCCATCATTTTTCAGGCCACATTCTTTTAATGCTATGTCCACCAAATTGATACAGTTCATGTCACGGGCAATTTCCCATGATGTCTTGCCGTCGTTGGTTTTATGGTTGAGATCGCTACCTTTCATGAGCAATTTGGTGAGGACTGTTTTTGTGGGCCTCACTAGAGCCCAATTAAGAGGAATGAAACCTGTTTGATCTGTAATTGTTAAACTTGCTCCTAACCTAAGTAAGATATCAATGGTAAGAGAGTCTCCTTGATACGCAGCCCAATGCAACGATGTACGCCCCTTTGGGTCTGTGGAGTCGATAGGAATATCTGTGAAATAGAGAATATATATCACCATCATGATATTTGAGGAGTGCACAGACAGATGCAAACAGTTGAAACCCTGACTATCCGACAAAGTGGCATCTGCATGGCATTGGGAAATCAAGTAATCGGCAATATACACCAATCCATATCTGCATGCCCACTGAAGAGGAGTAGCGTTCAGATCTCCGCCCCTCCAATCCACCTCAGCACCCTTCGATATCAAATATTTCAATGCTATTAGCTTATTGTTGATAGATGCCCAATGCAACGCACTTATACCATCATCCAAATGGTCATTGACATCAACCTTCCCCGATTCTAAAAGTTCTTTCAATGTTGCCAGATCTCCTCGTTGAGCAGCTGTCATTAGTTGTCTAATTGCCAGTGTACTAGGATCTTCTTCTTCTTCCCCTGCATTTTCATTGCGCTCTCCATTTGGTAATTCGTCAAATCTCACGTCATTAAGAGCTTCAGTGCTTTTCAACGAAGAATGGTCATAGGTCTTGGAGCCCACAGATTCTGAGACCTCCACGGAGTCGGAATGATCTGATTTTTTATCGACAGAATACTCGGTCAAACTATCTAATTCCATTTGAGGAATCGAATTTTCTGACATTTTCAAAGAGCTCTTTAAACTTCAGACAACCAATTCAAGTGACAGTTTCAAAACACTGCAGACCTTTGCTACTCTCTACCTTTATAAGGTACACAGTTTTTGCTCAGCCCAGCAGGGAAAGGAAGAAGAGCATTCGCGCGCACGTTTTTATAATGACAGATTAGAATCAGCACAGCCAATGGTCCAAGTAAGATGGGTTAGATAATTAGGGATAAATCTTGTATCTCTTAAGTATATATAATAGTTCATACGAGTTGGACCCCAGTGACCAAAGTAAAGGAACAGTAAGAAATAAACTGAGGATCAAAATTCAATAAAATGAAGAAAATTCTGCAGAACGTCAAATATGACTAAGCAAACAAAACTCTCATGGTATTCGAGTGTCCAATACCCTTGGTGTGACCTTGGATACAAACAATCGTATCACCCTTGGAAAGGATACCCAAGGAAACAGCCTGGTTGATACCGTATTCCAATCTTTGCTCAATATCGTTAATCCAGTTCTCATCTGATGCCTCAGAGTAAATGAATGGATACACACCTCTATAGAGATGGCAAAACCTGGCAGAATTTGGATTCCTAGTCACCATAATGATCGGACAGTGTGGTCTGTACTTTGAACATAGTCTAGCAGTGGTTCCTGATGTAGACAAAACAACAATCGCTTTTGCAGACTGGTCGAATACAGAGGATACAGCGGCAATAGCAATGGTCTCGGAGGTACTACATGGCTTTGGAGTCAAGTCTCTAAGCTCTGAGAAATTGGTGTAGTAAGGTAGAGCCTTCTCTGCAATCAAACAGGTATGGTGCATCATTGACACAGCCTCAAGTGGATAGTTACCCTTGGCAGTCTCACCAGACAACATAACACAGTCAGCTCCATCTAGAATAGCGTTACCAACATCAGAGACTTCTGCTCTAGTAGGTCTTGGGTTATAAGTCATTGATTCCAACATTTGAGTTGCACAAATAACTGGTTTACCAGCAAGATTACACTTAGCTATCATTTGTTTTTGCACAACAAACACTTGTGGTGCAGGAATCTCAATACCAAGATCTCCTCTAGCAACCATAACACCATCAGTTTCTTTGAGAATTTCGTCAAAGTTGTTAACACCTTGTTGATTCTCAATTTTACAGATAATTTGGATACTCTTACCCTCTTGACCCAGGACTTTTCTGATCTCTTTGACATCATCTGCAGTTCTGATGAAGGAAGCAAAGATCATGTGGACACCGTTTTTGACACCAAATTTGAGATCATCCACATCTTTCTCGGAAAGAGCTGGAAGATCGACATCAGTATTTGGCAAGTTCACACCTTTATGTGAACAGACCTTACCGGCATTGATAGACTTGACCTTCAATGTGTGTTTGTCGACGACTTCGATGACCTCGAATGACAAAACACCGTCATCGACGAAGATGATCTTACCTGTCTCAATGACACTGGTGATGTTCTTGTAGTCGATGTACATTACCTTGTCGTCACACGCAAGCTTGTACTTGTCATCGGTGGAGAATATCATTTCGTGGTCTGCTGGGATAGGATAATCGATGTTATCGATGGTGGTACCTGTTCTGATTTCTGGACCTTTGGTGTCGAGAGCAATTGCCAATGGTCTACCGGCGTAGATCTTCTCGGACTCTCTGGAATTATCAATGACCGATTGATGGTACTCGTAAGATCCATGGGAGAAGTTCATTCTCACGATGTTGAGACCTGCTTTTCTTAGCTTTGTCAACATCTCGACACTGTTAGTCTTAGGACCAATTGTACCGATGATCGATGATCTTCTGTAGCTCTTATCGGGGGTGGATGTCACATCGAGCTTTGTGAGCCACGAGAGTTTAGATTGACTCATCATTTTGAATTGATTTTTTGTTTCTATCGTTGACTCGATTGTCTTGTCACAATTGTATTAGTCAATTAACAATTTTCTTCTCAGCAGTTGTTCTCCTTTATATATATTTCATGCACCTCACCTTATTCTTCTATACAGACAAAAATTACGGCCATCTCTCGTCATACAAAATGATCCTGCAGGAAAAAATTTACCGCCAATTTTGTTGCAATTTCTACGGGCAGCTTAACAACAGAGGGAGCGATAGCCCCATGTGGCATGGGTGGCATGGCTTTATGTAGCATTCCGGAGACCGAATGAGTTTCGGACGGGTGTGTAGCAGTCCAATATTGCAACTTTTAACAACACGTCCACTCGAACTCCACCAATCGAATTTCTGATGTCGAATCCATCTACGCTACTCCGTGCTCCGATGGTCATTCCATCAATAGGTTAATTACGGAAATTTCAGAGTGTGCGGTCGATCGTCCTGAACGACCTCTCCCGACGGATTTTGCTGCAATCCCTATTGGGTCACCTGATACCCCTCTCTTTTAAAAGTAAATAATATTATGTGTATTCTGAAAGCCCCAGATGGTTTATGACTAATCAACTCGCAAAATCTCTGTGTAATGGGTGCTAATGGGTGCCAATCGACATATTTTCTTCAATTTTGTCCGTGATTAACCGGGATTTCCCACATGCAGGACCCACAAGAGTCTCAAATGCAACGTTATTGTGATTTACAACCCATCTAAACAACGACAGATCTGATGTTGCAATTGCGGGGAAACCTAGAGTTTTTCGTTCGGAAGTGTGATTTGCACTCAATGCATTGTTCCAGCAGATTCACACAAGCAGATTAACTGATACTATCTGAATTGAATTTGAATCTTTGCAAAAGTGTAGCTGGTTTTTGCCTATCAATTTGCCTCTCTCTTACGCTGGTGTCGCTCCTGTGAAACAGTCTTTGCGAACCTGCAATTTTTCCTAACCGCGCACCGGGTATGGCAAATAAAAAATCACAACATTCTCATTAAAATTATCTGCATTGAATATTGGGTCCCTGAGTGAGCAAGAAGGTCCCCAGGTCCGTAAATCATTCTACTAATTGGCCCCTATCATTCACAGGTCCATCTATCGCCCGGCTCTGGTGCACCACAGAAACTAAGCATTCACATCTGAGCACCATGTCGTCATCTAAACTCAGCTCATATGGGATACCCACTCTGCATCCAGCAGACACATCATTCTCCTCGTTTCTGGAGTTAGACTCAGATCGCAAAAGTCTGACTGACAGTCTTATACGCAAGTTCGAAAATGAGTTCAGAGATGATGACAGAGGGAACCAAGGGCCTGAGGAATCACAAAGCAGCTTTTCGACGAGAAAAAAGCTCAGAAATATAAAAATGATATCCCCCAGAAGACGCATAATGACCAACAGCATCAAGAACGCTAATTATGAGAAACCAGTGTCGAAAAATCCTTTTCATTCTATGTTTTCGAAGAAGTCCAAGAAAGATTCGGCCAATTCATACAACGACTTAAACAATGAGTCCCTTTTCACATCATCTGGCCATAGTAACTCTTCAAAGCCAGCCTTGTCGATGCCACTATTACCAACTCCAAAGCTTGCTTATTCCACCGATGTGAATAATCAGCAGCAGGATAAAGTGTATCTTCTTTCATTCCCAATGGCCAAAATTACATCTTATGAGGTGACTGAAAAACAGAAAACAACTGGTATAATGTTTCGTCCTGAACGAAAAGGCTCTCTGCTTGGACACGGCGAATTCCAAGTATTTCAAATACAGAATCGGTCTATCACATATTTTTCTTGTGGCTCAGTTGTATATCCAATTATGCCCAAACTCAAGATTCTCAAAATTAACAGTAACTCATTTGTCCTGCCATTGTACAATCCTGAACGATATTGGAAGATCACTCTTAGAACAGATGATGAAAAATCGGTGAAGCAAGTGGATGATGTGTTAAAGAGGGTTTGTCGGTTCAGGAATTTGACCTTCGACGACGAAGACTATGAAGATGAGGAAGATCAGCACAAAGTCAAGAATGCTGAGAAAAATACAATGCTCACTGCAGGCCAGGTGACAGAAGAATCAAATGAAAGAGAACATTTGATGGAAACAGATCGTCAACCACAGACCAATGACATAAATAAAGATAATATTGAACTTCAGGGGGTAGTGAACATACCTGAGAACGTACTCGATCATAAAAATAGACAAAACGTCTTAATTGACAGTACTGCTACAAATACAAGCAGTTGCAACAAGCTTGCTCAATTAGTTGAAGAAAGAATTAACGAGAAAAAGACGGATTTTCATGTTAAGAAGGATGAGAGCGGATTAGAAAGAGACAAGCCAGAACATTTGGAAGGTTCATCTGAGGAAGGTCTACCTGATTCTAGATCCACGTATTCAATTCCCTCTGTAAATTCTACGTTGGCATGCTTTAACCTCAATGAAGATACAGATACAGAAAAAGAGGAACACTTTGAACAGAATGACTTTTTGAGACATCCAAAGCCGCTTAAGATAACCTCGATCACATCCTCACTGGACTCCGTGTTAGATAAGTTTCAAGTGGATTCTGAAGATGAGGGACTTAGTGAAGAAAAGGAATTAGCATACGAGAAGCTGGCCTTAGACGAGTTTGTCAATGATACCGATAATGATAACACTATGACAACTAATTCTTTGTCTCACTATGAGCGATCATCTTCTACAAACTTGCATGATCTCCATTACAGATCGGGTAGGATCAATAAAAGGTATTCTCTGACATTTAAAGATTTCGATCTCAGCATGGGAACTATGGATTTTTCAGATTTGAGCTTCTTAAAAGAAGAAGTTGAGCCAGAGTCGAGAAATGAGGAATTGAGCGGATCTAGTATCCTCAATGCTTCCAAATCATTTAGGAACATAAACACAGGCCGGCCGACAACTTCATTTTCTGATAAAAATTCCTGGAGCATGAGATTGTTTGGCTGGTGAGAGGAGAGGATAATAAAACAAAGGACTCTGTTTTATATTTGTTTTAAATATTAAACTGGTCTCTAATACAAATGGCATTGGGGTAACAAGATTCATTCAAGGTTTCAATCTTAATGACTTTCCAATGAATTGTAGACTAAAAGTGATAATTTAGATCTTAAAGTAACTTACTCCAGGAAAAAGTGTTGACGCGACTGATTTAACTAACTAGGTTGGGAGACAAATAATTCTTGCTTCATTCGAACTGGCTCTTGATTCATTTTGGATCTGCAATAATTGTATTTTATACCTTCAAGTTAACTATAATAAGTCTCTCAGAGGCATAACTGTTATAAGAAAAGTAAAATTCTTCTAATAATTTAGCAATTATTACTCTTGTGGAGCTGTTTTAGTGATTCCGAATATTCATCAAAATTCAGCTACAATGAATCGCCACTCTCCTGAGAATACACCCACTCCAGGGTTGAAACCACTCACAAAGATAGACTCATACAATCATCCATCATTTACAGTGAACAACATCGACACATCGTCTTCTCAGCAAGAGCTTTCCCGGTATGAGGTGTTGAACAATGAGGAAAGGATTTTAAGCGAGCTCAGAGACATGGAGTTACTCCCCCTTTTACTGGATCTCATAGAGAATTTGAAATTGGGAAAGATTCTACCCAAAGATTTTGAGAATGCGGTACGTTTGTTTAGCTGATATGGATCTTTCACAATCAAATACTAACCAAAATTACTGTAGGCTGGCAGAATAAGAATACGTATAAACAAATTTAAATCTTTAATCAACCAAATAGAAGGACTGAATGAATCTACAGAGAGCAGAATAAGGACCATGGAACAATTGAATGAGAGAATACGACTCAAGAAACAAATCCTTGCTGAGTTCAAACAGAAAGTTGAAGAACAGTTTCCTTCAGCCAGAGATGCAATGGACATTGACTGTTCCTAAATATAACGAATATATATATGAACGCTAGCTTACTATCCTGCTCAAGCAATTGATGCAGATCCAAACCATTTGAACCGACCATACAAACCAGCTGAACGAAAGCTCATCTTCGGATGGTCTTAAACCTCTACTTTCCTGTGCAGAGATGTAACTGATGATGTAATTGTATTACATAATCTCTATAGAAAATTTCAACAAAATTTTTCAACGAACTATTGCCAGTTTACCTATAACCTGTATTTGTGATTGGCAAAGGAACAAAGGGGCGAAGGTTTCGCATACGTTAGAACAAGAGATCTGTGTCCTAACAAGTTGTGTGATATTCCTGTAAATACGTAAAGGTCCGAAGAGATACTCAACACTGTCCGACAGAATAGAGTCGTTATTATTTGATATAAGTGCAGCAGAGACATAATGGCAACACCACAGCTAAATTTGGGGGAGTTGAGCAAGACGATCAGTCCCTTGCAATCGTTCACTCCAATCTCCGAGGAGAAACAACACGGTTTCTGGTCATCAAATCCAATCTTCACGTTTGTTAACAATGTTACCGATTCCGTCAAGAAACATAGAAACTCTTTGGACTTGATCAATCCCGGCACAATGGAGAATGTGAACAAGGAAGTCTCAAAAGATGTATTTTTGAATCAGTTACAGTTCACTGGTTTGAGAGCAGATATAAGTAAAACATTCGCTATGAACCCAATCTTCCAGGTTTCACATGGCCTCTCGATTGGCGGACAAACACCACCATACTCTTTCACCTCCATGTTTGGTAACGAGTCAACGTTTGTTCAAGGTACAGTTGACAACGAATTCTCCTTAACTGGTAGATTAAACCATAGTTGGGATAAGCACATTGTCTCTAAATTGACTTTCCAATTAGCTCATGGACAACAACCAATGTGCCAAATTGAGCATGATTACCAAGCCAGTGACTTTTCGCTTAACTTCAAGACTTTGAACCCAAACTTCTTTGATGATTCTTACAAGGGTGTCATGGTTGGATCTATTTTGCAATCAATCACTCCAAAGCTCTCTCTAGGTGTTGAGAGTGTCTATTCTTCTCTACAACCGGGTGTTCCCGGTGATGCTTCTCTTTCCTTTGTCGGTAGATACAGCGCTGGAAACTGGATCGCTTCAGCTCAACTCCAGGGTCAAGGTGCCTTAGTTGCCTCATTCTGGAGGAAGGTTGCCAACAATGTAGAGGCAGGTCTAGAGACTACAGTTCAGGCTGGAATGCAACCAACTTTGAATGAGCTTATGCAACCAGTTTACCAAACTGTTGTGGAAGCTAACACAACTGTTGGTGCCAAATATGAATTCAGACAATCCATTTACAGAGGTCAAGTTGATTCAAAGGGTCAAATTTCATTTATGCTTGAACACAGAGTTCTGCCTACTCTAGGTCTATTATTTAATGCCACCATTGATCATGCTAAGAACACTGCTGCTGTCGGATGTGGTCTCTCTCTAGAGTTTGCAGGTTCTGAAGAAGTTATGATGATGCAAAATGGTCTAATTGATGCCAATGGAAACCCAGTTCAAGGTGCCCCACAACTTTAAAGGGGCGCAGCTCCCATAAACCGAGGACGTCACCAGCTTCAATTAGACAAGCTCTTGCTTTGACTTTCTAATGATTAGTGTAATGGTTCCATGATGTTTTAATATACATATTTATCACCTGTCTTGTCTAATGCTGTTGTTCCTTATACTTTTTTCAAATATTACGTGAATTGGGAAAAGTCCTGTGAATAAAGAGTTTGATCTTTTTTATTGTTTCACCGTAGGTTGATGCATTGTAGCTAAGTGCTGGATTGGATAAAGGGAAAATTCAGGTGTCTAATTACATTAATCCCTTTTTTACGACTCTATTTTCACAAAAGTTTAATGGATTAGCTTTTCAGGGGAGATGCAGTCTGGGTAAGATGTAATGACCTTAGAAACTACTAGACTCTGAAGGCTACCAATTATCACAGTAAAGTATCAGTTTCGTTATATATAAACCAGTTCCAGCGGTTCTTTTTGTACGCCTCTGCATCTAATATCAATGATACAACACTGTTATTCGTATATAAGCTTCCAAAACTAAAAGACTGTGAGATTCGTTCATTGTGTTCTACCGTCTGCTGCAGATAGAATGAAATGGATCAGATTTGAAGGTGCGAGGTGTGAGTATGCAAATCTGGTGTCAATAGAAATTGGAAGGAACAGGTTATTACTTATCAGAATGTTGTTAGATGAGGACTCATCAAGACTAGAAGAAAGAATTCTCTATCTCTTGTTATTCAAAGACAATCATTTAGACTGGTAGCAGGTTTGTTATAGCAACCAAGTTGATAGTCTGCCTTTAACTAGAGTCTTGCATCTCACCACATATTCTGTGTGGGTAGTAAGAGTTTTGAATAATACCAGCCATCATTTTCTCATTAATCTTTGGAAATCAATCCACAACAGGCACAGCAGCTGAGGATATTCCCCTACGAGATTTCAACAAGAATACGACATCCGACTATTCCCCTTTTTTTTCAAAAACATCTGCTGCCCCAATGAAATTTTCTCATTCCTTGCAGTTCAATGCTGTTCCTGAATGGTCTTCTAAGTATATTAATTACTCTGGCCTGAAGAAGATCATTTACAACCTGCAAAGAGAAAATGCAGAAATATTGAACGCCAATCCTGATCCGGAAAGACAGCCATTCACTTCATCATCCGATCAAGATCCATCTAATCCAATAAACGTTTTTATTCAAGCACTAGATAAAGAACTCGTTAAAATCGACAAATTTTATAGAATCAAGGACAGGGAAGTTACCACAAACTATAATATCATCATTGATGAGCTGGTAGACTTCATTCGTGATTTCCCAGCTAATATAGGTGATGCTGAACCCAAACTTCGTCTTAAAACTGTGCTTTTATCGATAAGACCTGACAGTTTTACTGATGACGAACCCTTAGAAGCTGAAGTTCCAGATGAGATACCGGCTTCTGCCGATTCTGAGATTCTTTCTGTGGATGCATTTGATAGTTCGGCCCCTGATATTAGTATTCCCAATGTTGTCGATCTAGAAACAATTAAATTATCCCGAAGCATTTCCAGAAAGAAGTCACAGACCCTGTTTGATGAAGATGACTTTAATTTATCGTTTGTTGAGGCCCTTAAGGTTGAGCATAGGAAGTCCTTGTCAAACATTTTTGTGTCACTGTCGGAATTGAAGTCCTATATCGAGCTGAATAAAATTGGGTTCGGTAAAGCCTTGAAGAAGTTTGACAAGACATTATGCACCATGATAAAAGATGACTATATGAATTCACTAACAGATGAAGACAAATCTTTGATTTTTCGCCTTGCAACATTGAATGAACTGAATGATAAGATCGAGGGAATTATTAAGATATATTCCATTTTCACTCACGGCGATCAAGACTTAGCCAAGGACGAACTCAGATCCAATCTAAGAGAGTATATAGTCTGGGAAAGAAATACGGTTTGGAGAAATATGATTGGAATGGAGAGAAAGACTCAGGCAGCTCGTGTTCAGGACTCGAAAATGGGTGATCAGATAATTGGTTCTCATGTTGAAAAATTCGATATCCCATTAGGAGCTGGCCGGAAGTTATCTCTACCAACAACATTATTTTCAGGGAATGCTTTCAAAATCATGGTTATTTTTATGATAACTACCACTTTGTTGAATTTTTCTCCGTTCGAAGACAAACAACAACAGAATTGCTTTGCTATATTGGTTTGCTCTTCATTGCTTTGGGCCACTGAAGCTATTCCTTTATTCACCACTTCGCTGCTCTTACCTTTACTGATAGTCGTGCTTGGAACTTTGAAAGATCCAGCAACAGGTGAACCATCTAATGCAGTTGAAGCTTCTAAGTTCATTTGTTCTTCTATGTGGTCTCCAATTATTCTACTGCTACTTGGTGGTTTCACTCTTGCTGCAGCATTATCAAAGTACAATCTGGATAAGATAGCGTGTACATTCATCTTATCGAAAGTGCCACAAAAACCGGCATATGTTTTGCTCTCCATAATGTGTGTTTCAACTGTTGTGTCCGCTTTTGTTTCGAACGTTGCAGCTCCTGTTCTGATGTTCTCCGTCATACAGCCTATCTTGAACACTCTCCCAGAGGGATCTGAGTTTGCACAAGCTTTAGTCATTGGTATTGCTTTGGCATCAAATGTCGCTGGAATGGCGAGTCCAATTGCTTCCCCCCAAAATGTGGTGGCTTTACAGAGCATGGACCCAGCACCCAACTGGTTACAATGGTTTGCTGTTTCCATTCCGGTTTGTACATTCTCCTTACTACTCATATTTGTTTACCTACTATTTTCGTTTGATTTTAAAGGTGCTACTATTGTCCCAATAAGATCAACAGCTGACAAGTTTACCTTCAAGCATTATTATGTGTTAGCTGTGTCAATAGTTACCATCATTCTCTGGTGTGCTGCATCTTTCCTCGAAGAGGTCTTTGGTGATATGGGCATGGTAGCTGTTGCTTCGATGGTGGCCTTTTATGCTCCAGGTATCCTTTCCCCTGATGACTTCAATAATTATCCTTGGACAATTGTCATGTTGGCAATGGGAGGAATGGCATTAGGAAAAGCTGTCACCGTCTCTGGGTTGCTAACAACAATTGCGGAGTTAATCCAGGCTAAATTGGATGGCTCAGAACTATTCACAATTCTGTGTTTATTTGGTATTATTGTCCTAGTAATTGCAACTTTTGTTTCTCACACTGTTGCGGCTCTAATTATTGTTCCTTTGATAGCTGAAATCGGAAGATCTTTACCAGATCCACATCCTAACTTATTGATCATGGGTATTGTTTTACTATGTTCATCTGCCATGGGACTCCCAACATCAGGTTTCCCAAATGTTACAGCCATCGGATTAAGGGATAATATTGGTAATCCTTATTTATCTGTGGGTACTTTTATCAAAATAGGAGTCCCTTCTTCTCTATTCTGTTATTTCGTTGTGATTTTCATTGGCTATGTTATGATGAAATTGCTTGGATACTAGAAGGTTCAAATTCCTGATCTTAGCTTTAGTTGATATCAATCGTACTCATGTATTTGTACGAGATTCTCTATGTTCACAATACCTCAAACACAATACAATTATTACCGCAATCATTGTTCTATTAATAATTTTGATACATATTTAGCTTACAAAAGCTTAAACAAAAATTACTTTAAGCTCAGCTAAAGTGAAGATATAACATCTTATAAGTTGACAATATTCAATCAGTGCCGAAGTATTTTGAGTCAATATATCTCATGGACATCCACCAATCATTATCATTATCAAATCCCTCCTTTGGCGATGAAGAACTGAAATTTCCTATCACAATATTAATTTTGGGGAATGCATTTAGTACTCTTCTGACTCCGACCTCCGTTGCAGAATAGGTGACTAGAACAACTTGGGATTCATCAACCCCATGATCTAATATGACTTTCACTGCCATTATAGCAGCAGCACCAGAGATTATTTGTGCGTCGAACAAAAGAACTTTGCTGTTGGTTTTGAATTCTGGGAGATTCTCAGTATGCAATTGTGGTTCTCCGGTCTTAGAGTCTGACTGAATCAAAAGCTTGCCCACGATCGCTTCTGGAATTGTTTTCCTTAATGAAGTCATGAAACAATCTCCTGATCTAATGATATCAACAGCTGTTACTTCCTGTGCTTGAACCATAGCATCCTCGACAAGATATCCAAGAGGTGAAAAAACTTGATAATCAAGCGGAGGTGTGTAATTTACTAATTCAAGCGATTCGTTGATCAGTATTGAAGCTATCCTATTGAAATGGAAAATAAACTCATCATTTCCTGTATCTCTGTTCAGCAGTGCCGACTTGATACCCAAGAGTTGATTGGTCTTAGGTAACACTCTGATTCTCGAATAATCGATGGGACTAACAACTCTTCCCAATTTTTGGAGATGCTTCAAGTGCTCCGTAGATTTTTCTTTGAGTCGTCTTCTGATATGCTTGATAATGATATCTATAGCAATTTTATTGTCTGATCCTCTAGGGATGATCACGTCTGCAGAATTCATGGTAGGTCTCACAAAACCGACGGAGTTTGGCTTAACAAAAGTATCCCATTGTTTAATGATACCTTCTAGATCTCTTCCACGTTCCACTATGTCTCTCAATAGTCTTCTGCTATAGCAAATATCAAGATCTGTGTCAACAAATATCTTGGTGTCCATTATATCTAGGAGCTGTTGACTGTACAAGGTATAAATGCCTTCTATAATTATGACGTTTGCCCCATAAATGGAGATGGTTTCTTTGGTTCTGGCATGCAATGTGAAGGAATAAACCGGAATTTCTGTTCGTTTTCCCTCTTTGAGGGACTTTATACATTCATATAGAAGATCCAGATCGATTGCACTTGGTGTATCGAAATCATACTGGTTCTTAAATGCGCGTTCGCTCTGTTCTTTAGTTAGAGGTTTGTAGAAGTTGTCTACGGAGATGAGCACCGTCCAGGGTTCGTTAATCTCTTCAATAATCGTTTGTGCCACTGTAGTTTTGCCTGATCCTGAGAATCCAGCGACCCCAATGATATATGGCGACTTCCATGGAGGAATGTATCTTGTTGCATCTAAATCAGTGGAATTCGTATTGGACGAAAACAGATTTGAGCCTGTTTCTGTAAGATGCGGTGACGTCAGATTCATTAGTGATTTTATGTTGTTGGTGAAGTTCTATATGGAATGTCAACACCAGCTATTTCAGCTATGAATGAGACGTTTTTTTGTTTTACAAAATATATTTAGTTTCTTTATCACTGAATTGTAGGCCACATCTTCAAATTTGCTCCTTAGAGCAAGATAAAAAACTTTTTAGATAACCAAACTAAATCGATTTACTATATGATATTTGTTTGATAAAAATAATTTCTACTGGTGACTATGGTTGAGGGTATACAGAGAGGTAAATTCAAGAGAAGACAGAAGAAAGACTCCAAGGTATCAGAAGATGACGAAGATATAGAAGAAAATGCGGTAGAAAAAGACGTAGAAAGGGAGACAGACACGCAAACGAATAGAGAAACTTCTCAGAGCTCCAAAGAAGGCCTCGATAGCCTGAAAATCAGCAATAGAATAAGACTCACAAATGATATAGATGAAAAGTCGTCCACAGATTCAGAACAGGATGGTACAGACTTTGATGAACTTAGAAAATTAGCAAGACAATCGTATCTCTCTAAAAGAGAGCAAAAGAAAATTGCATTGTTGGAATACGAAATAAAAGACTTTGAAAGGGAAATCGACAGTATAGGATGGGATACGTTGACAAAAACAGAGCAGGATGAGTATAATTACAAAAAACAAATTCTCTCGATGATCGAGGAACGAAGAAGAATAGAGGATGGCTCAAATTCTAGTTACGTTCTCCCTGAAGATTATATGACTAATGAAGGTAAAATAGATAAAAAAAGAAAGGAAAAAGCCTTATCATCAAAGTATCAGGATAGGGGAACTATCAATGACTTGGATTGGGAATCGAGTCAAATCAAGAGAGCAAAAGTAGTCAGTGGATACACTAAATTGAAGACAGAACTGATCCAAAAGCAAGATCCCGAAGATAAATATGAATTCGTGTTCGACAACTCCCAGACGGTGGAATTTGTCTCAGATTCAAATGACAATTTGACCAACGAGGAATCTACGAAATTGAAGGACATCATAGAGAAAGAGGAGGCTCGCATAAAGACAATTGATGAAACAAGAAAATCATTACCCGTTTATCAATACAGAGATGAATTGATCGAGACAATTAAAAAATATCAAGTTCTCATTGTAGTTGGTGAAACTGGTTCTGGTAAGACTACTCAACTGCCTCAATATCTATATGAAGCTGGATTCACCAAAGAAGGAAAAAAAATAGGATGTACCCAGCCTCGTCGAGTGGCAGCTATGTCTGTCGCTAATAGAGTTGCCGATGAAGTAGGGAGTAAAATAGGCGATAAAGTTGGTTATACTATAAGATTTGAAGATCGAACTAGTGAAAATACATTGATTAAATATATGACTGATGGTATGCTCTTAAGAGAGTTTTTAACTGATCCCGAGCTTTCCAGCTATTCCGTCATGATGATCGATGAAGCACATGAAAGGACTTTACACACTGATATATTACTCGGTTTGCTAAAGGATATTGTCACTTACAGACCGGATTTCAAATTATTGATATCGTCAGCTACAATGAATGCCCAAAAATTTAGTGAGTATTTTGATGGAGCCCCTATTTTCTACGTTCCAGGTCGTCGATTCCCAGTAGACATATATTATACCACTCAACCTGAGGCAAACTGCATTCAGGCTGCCGTGATAACTGTATTCCAAATTCATTTATCACAAGGAACGGGAGATATACTAGTGTTTCTGACTGGACAAGATGAGATTGAGACCATGGCAGACAGCCTGGCTGAGACTTGTACCAAGTTGGGAGATAATATCAAAGAGATGATCATATGTCCAATTTATGCAAACTTGCCTTCTGATCAACAGAAACTAATATTCGAGCCGGCTCCAGATAATGCTAGAAAAGTTGTTTTAGCAACTAACATCGCAGAAACATCCTTAACGATTGATGGTATAGTGTATGTCATTGATACTGGGTTTGTGAAAGAAAATACATTTAACTCTTCAACAGGAATGGAGAGTTTGGAGGTAAAACCTTGTTCCAGAGCTTCTGCTGACCAACGAGCTGGTAGAGCAGGAAGAGTGGGCCCCGGAAAGTGCTTCCGCTTATATACAAAATGGGCATATCTGAACGAGCTTCCACCTAATCCAACACCTGAGATTCTCAGAACCAAACTTTCATCTGTTGTTTTGCTTCTGTTATCTTTGGGAATATCTGATCTGATAGGATTTGATTTTATGGATGCTCCATCAGCAGATGCCTTAATGAAAGCGCTAGAGTTAATATATGCGTTAGGAGGACTGAACGAAAAAGGGGAACTTACTCAAATAGGTAGACGAATGGCTGAATTTCCCACTGACCCAATGATATCGAAGACCTTAATCACCAGCGGGAATCTGCATTGCTGCAACGAAGTATTGTCTATTGTATCCATGTTGCAAGAATCCAGCTCTCTCTTTTATAGACCCAAAGACAAAAAAGATGCAGCGGACAAGGCTAGGAAACAGTTTACCAGCGACATTGGTGGAGACCATTTGATGTTCTTAGAAGTTTGGAATCAATTTGTGGAGAATGGATTTTCTCCACAATGGTGTCGTGACAACTTTATACAGTACAGGACGTTGAATCGTGTGCGAAACATAAGAGAACAACTAGAGAGGTTGTGCGACCGTATGGGATTACTTGTATCTGATGGAAAGGCCCGTGATCGGGATCTCACGATTGTGCACATATTACGTTCTATTACTTCGGGATTTTTCCCTAACGTCGCACGCCTGGGTCGAACTGGAGAATCATACAAGTCCATTAAAAAGAACCAGCAGGTTTGGATCCATCCATCGTCGGTGATGTTTGGCGTGAAGCCTCCTCCAAAACTAATTATTTACAACGAGTTGGTTCTCACTTCTAAAGAATTTATGCGCAATTGTGTTCCGATCAGCAATAAATGGCTGTCTGAGTATGCTCCACATTACTTTAGTGAAGCTGAGCTTCTTGTTTCTGAGAAAGGAGAGAAGTAATGTTAAAATCTTTACTGTATATATTACTCTTAATACTAATCCACCTAAATTGCACAGCCGTGAACAAATACAGGAAAACGTCGCATGAGACGATAGACCCGAGGACGATCAAATAAAATAAAAATGCTGCATTATAGAGGATAATAAGGTGATGCGGAAAAGAAGTAAATTTAATGAGGAGTATTGAGGGTTCTATAAGTTTAGAACACAAAAGAGAAAATTGACTCGAGACTTTTAGGAGTTGTAACGAATTGGAATTGTCAAAATAAATTATCCAAATCACACACTAGAAGTCAAAGAATGGTTGTGCAGGTGGAGTCTTTGTTCAATGCCACCTCGTTTGTGGTATTCTATGCTCCGACTCAGAAGCTCTATGAGGATACGCTGGAGTTCTATACGGCAATTCTTGGATTACAGGTGGCAGAAAAAGGGGATACAAGAACGATACTGGCAACTTCCTTGGACAACAAGATTTCCGATGCGACCACGGTGGAGTTGGTGTTGGATTCCAACAAAGCCGCTACAATAGGGGAGATCAAGCAGAACATCGATAATCTGTTGAGCCATCAGACTAAGAGAGATTGGAGAACACTTCAAAGTTCTGTGGCATTTTCCACAAAGAAAATTGACTTCCTGATTGAGACTTTCAAAAAGAACGGTCTCAATTACCAAACCCGGCCAGATGATCTAAGACCATTTGAAGTTTATGTCATTGATCCACTCGGGTCTGTGTTAGGGTTTACCTCTTACTCGCACTCTTTTGGTGCAAGTGCAAAGTCGGCACATAAACTTACTGAATCGGAAAGCAAATCGTTGATGGATTTGTCCAAGAACACAATTGATGGCATCAGCAGTTCCAGGAATATCGCTGTGATGACTTCCGGAGGAGATGCCCCAGGTATGAATGCCAATGTGCGTGCCATCGTTCGTGCAACAATCTACAAGGGATGTAAAGCATTTGCTATATATGAGGGTTATTCCGGATTGGTTAACGGGGGTCCTGAATATATTAGAGAAATGAGTTGGCACGATGTAAGAGGATGGCTTGCAGAAGGAGGAACTAATATCGGTACAGCTAGATGTAAGGAGTTCAGAGAGAGATGGGGTAGACTTCAAGCATGCAAGAATATGATTGATGCAGGAATTAATGCTCTGATCGTCTGTGGTGGTGATGGTTCTTTGACAGGGGCAGATTTATTTAGAGCAGAATGGCCTTCATTAATCTCTGAGCTGCTGCAGTCAGGAAAAATCACTCAGAAGCAATACGAGACCCATAGGTTTCTTAATATATGTGGTACCGTGGGGTCAATAGATAATGATATGTCTTCAACAGATGCAACCATTGGATGCTATTCTTCGCTGGCCAGAATTTGTGAAGCTATTGACTACATTGATGCCACAGCAAACTCCCATCAGAGAGCGTTTGTAATAGAAGTCATGGGAAGACACTGTGGTTGGTTAGCACTCATGGCGGGGATATCTACTAGCGCAGATTATATATTTATTCCGGAGATGCCATCATCGCACAAGGACTGGTCTGATCATATGTGTGATATAGTTGCCAATCACAGAAAGAGAGGGAAAAGGAAAACCATTGTCATTGTTGCTGAGGGTGCAATTGGCTCTGATTTGACACCTATTACCTGCCAAGATGTTCTGAAGGTTTTGGTGGATAGATTGGGGCTTGACACAAGAGTCACTACACTAGGTCACGTCCAAAGAGGAGGCACTGCAGTTGCTTATGATCGCATTCTTGCCACTCTACAAGGTGTTGCAGCTGTTGATGCAGTACTGGATGTAACACCTGGGACACCATCCCCAATGATATCTGTAGTGGAAAACAAAATTGTTAGGAAGCCATTAGTTGAGGCAGTTGAGTTGACTAAATCGGTAGCAGAGGCGATTGAGAATAAGGATTTTGCAAAAGCAATATCATTAAGAGATTCCGAATTTACTGAGCACTTGCATAATTTCATAGCTATGAACACTGCTGATTTCAAGGAGCCCTCATTGCCACCTGAGAAGAGAAAGAGGTTTGCTATAATCAATGTCGGGGCTCCAGCTGGTGGTATGAATGCCGCTGTTTATTCATTTGCAACTTACTGTCTTTCAAGAGGGCATACTCCATATGCTATTCATAACGGATTCACCGGGCTTGCAAGACATGAATCAGTAAGATCCATGAATTGGCTAGAAATTGAGGGGTGGGCTTCCTTGGGTGGTTCTGAAATAGGTACTAACAGGGCTACACCAAATGATGCAGATATTGGGCTAGTTGCATATCAGTTCGATAAATATAAGTTTGATGGTCTGGTCTTGGTAGGTGGTTTTGAGGCCTTTGTATCATTGAACCAGTTGGAAAAAGCTCGGTCGAACTTCCCTGCCTTCAGAATTCCTATGGTTCTCATTCCGGCAACAATCTCGAATAATGTTCCCGGTACTGAGTATTCTGTAGGATCTGACACATGTTTAAATTCTCTGGTGGAGTATTGTGACGCTATAAAACAGTCAGCTGCTGCTACTAGAAATAGATGCTTTGTTGTTGAGTGTCAAGGAGGAAACTCAGGATACATTGCATCTTACACACAACTCTGTAGTGGTGCTACTGTTTCGTACGTACCTGAAGAGGGTCTATCACTTGGTCAGCTTCAACAGGACATTGAATCACTTAAGATATCATTTGCTAATGATAAAGGTAAAAGTAAATCTGGAAGATTGATATTAAAGTCGGAATATGCCTCTAAGGTCTTGAGTACAAAAACTATTGCTGATATCATAAACTTAGAGTCTGAAGGGAGATTCGATGCTAAGACTGCGATACCTGGCCATGTTCAACAAGGAGGTATTCCTTCACCTATTGACAGAACAAGGTCTGCAAGATTTGCAGCTAAGGCAGTTGATTTCATAGAAAAGAACATTGACCTCATGTCATCATCTGAGAACGAATTTGGTGAATTTGTTGATTCTGATGCAGTCAGCAGCACAGCATGTATCCTAGGAATTAGGTCATCTCATTTGAGGTTCACTTCTGTGAGAAAATTATATGATTATGAAACAGAACAATATAAGAGAGTCAGAAAGAATATCTTCTGGAAAGACATCAGAGATATAAGTGATATGCTTGTTGGAAGAGTTAAAGTTTAAATTGTTTTTCCTGTCTACGATAATTGATAATTTAGTTGTTCATGCCCAGAAAATATTTACAATAAATGATTAATCAAAGTATATATTATCGTTCATAATCTTATTATATTTATAAATCATGCTCCCAATTTTAATCATGCAACTTTGTTAGATATTGATTCAAAACGTTCAAATACATCCGTCACTTTTTCTGTCCACCTACTTTCAATCATTTCATCATCGCTTTCATTGAAGTAGACAATCTTATCCACTTGGTCTACGCTTCCAAGCAGTTTTTTCTCCACAATTAATTGAAATATCAAATCTTCAATGTAGTCATCATCGCACTCCAGACCCAAGAGGTTTCGTATTTCTTTTATCTGTATGTTTATGAATATCTTCGACAGGGAAATAATGTTGTATTCCAATAGATTCTTCCATACGGTATTCATAATCTTGCTATCTCTGTTAACGAGAAATAGAGATATTGCATCCCAAAGATCTTTTGTCTTAGCATTGTTCATGCTGAATACTTTGAATTCATTCATGTCATGTAATAACGTTAGAACATTTGGATCCAGCGGTAATTCAACTGTCTCATTACCAGTTTGAGCATTTGAATCTAGAATAGGAACAAGCTTATGTATTATCATGACCTTGGAATAACAGTATGGAATAAGGAGCACTGTGTTAATTAATATCTCGAAATTAGTTTTGTAATTAGCCGTCCCTGAGAAGTTAGTAATCTTGAACACATCAAAACTCAATGGTAAGCTATGAAGAAACTTTCCTGAATTAAACAATGCTTTTGAATACTCGAATTTCAAATTGAACTCCAGGTACAGCATTCCATGGTCGTAAATGGAGACAGAGTCTCCCCTTATTTTGTTTATGAGCTCTAACCCCTTCGTGAGAGAACGTCCTTTTTGAGATGCATCGTCCGTTAGCTTTGATTTAAGTAAATGATATTGTACGATGAGAGACGGAAACGGGGATATTTTCACTTGATTAACCTTTCCAATATAATCTATAGCCAGTGACCTGTCAGTGTCTATTAAGTGTCCCGCTATATTTAAATAGACCAGATACTGATAAACCAGTGTTCCTTCTCCAATCTTTTGCAAGGACCTCAGAATGCAATTCAATTGGTCTACAGTTGAAAACTTGTTGCAAAAGAACCTTAGAACTAAAAGTACCGACTCTTGGGCGGACTCTGTTGATATGTTAAATAAAAGTTCCTCTAATATTCTGATGTTCTCAGTTAAGGTCCCTTTTGCGAATGATTGTTTGATCTCTTCAGACAGATATTTTGAATCTTTGATTTGAAATTCCAGGGTATCATCATCTGCATTCATTTTGCCAGCAACACTGACTCTTATTGCCTCCAATTATATTGCCTAGACCTTTTGTTCCCTTGTTTTAGGGTACAAACGTTAGCAAGGCATTTATCATTCTTTCCAGGAATGTGGTCGTGTACCTTCGAGAACAATGTCTTCGTTCTTCTCGTTCTTCTCGTTCCTCATTAGTTATAGCTCAACACATACGATAAGCCCAATAGCAAAGATAGAATTACGATTGGGAGACATATATGAGCTATATAAGTGAGAGCTTGACCTCTCTGAATTATAAACAATACTAAATTTAATATAAAAGAGATTCAAACAGAAAGATACAATGAATTTTCTTTACAAGCTAGCTATTTATCCTCTGATCGTGTATGCGGTTCTGAGTTCTTTGTACTCCACATGGCTTCCTAGAAACTACATTTTTGATCCGAAGGAATTACAACAGATCTCAAGAGATGCTATTGCTGCTAACACAGATAATAATGTTACTGCTCTGTTTATCGATCTTCAGGAGAGATTGTCAGATCGTTATGGGGATGATGTCATCAACAAACTTAACTTTGATGATTGGGTCTTCAACAATGCTGGAGGTGCAATGGGCCAGATGTTTATCCTTCATGCATCGATTTCAGAGTATGTCATTATCTTTGGAACCGCAATTGGAACTGAAGGACATACAGGAATGCACTTTGCTGATGATTATTTCACCATTTTGACTGCCCAACAGACAGCAGCATTCTCCAATCAACTTACCAAGTCTGTTTTCCTACCAGGAGATCAGCACCATCTTGCAAGAGGAACTGTCAAGCAGTATTCAATGCCTGCTGGTGGGTTTGCTTTGGAACTGGCACAAGGATGGATTCCTGCAATGCTTCCATTTGGATTTCTCGACACAATGAGTTCGACTCTCGATTGGTACACATTATGGAGAACATCGTATCTCACAGGTAAAGATATGATTTTGAACTTGATTAACGGTAAATTCTGAGTACTCAACCGGAAGATTTGATGAAACAATATCCGAAAAAAAAGATAGTTCATGATGGGTGATCTTCGACCAAAATGCGAATATTGATATACATTCCTCATTATTTTATAACTACTGTAAAATACCAAATATACCATTTTCATCAAAAGGATGATTCTGATTTTGCTTCATAAATAGTCCTTGATTTGGATGAGCTATTGTGATATTTTGTAGCATCCGTTGTCAGGGTGTGCAGTTCACCACAACGTATTATAATAGATCTACATTTTAGATATAGTTGACCAAAGATTTGGTGTCTCTTTCAAATTGTGTCTCTTATGAACACATAGCTTTGAGACAGAGACGTTTGCCTTGGATCTTCTAAACACTTTCTTCTAAGAAGATGATAAACTGAAAAAGCGAAGTCTGGTTCTGTGGCAGATATTCAAGCCATATAAGCTTAATTTTAATTGGAAGCGAACAATTTTGAGAAGCTTCATTAAATGTAGATAAATCAGGTATCTGCCCTTTTTCTGTCAAGTTGGAATAGGGTTGAACCAACTGAACTGGTATTACTCATATGTTAAGACCAATTGGTCCTATCAACGCAGAAATATCTCATAAGGTAATCCAGAAACTCCAAACGTCATACAGCCAAAAGATGCAGGAATCAAATGTGTTATGTACCTGCCGTAAACCATCCACATTCTCAATAGCCTCAAGGCTCATCCAACCTTTTTAATAATGTTTCATACTGTGTTATATATAAAAACGCTAAAAACATTAATATCTTTTTAATTGAAATAAGGTGTATGCAGCTACCTAGGTAAAAAGCGCCGCCCATCATTAGCCTGGAAGGACTTTTGCACCGATCCTTTTTTATGGTTCTGTTGGTGCTCTAAGATTTATGCAAAGAATGGCTGCCGGCTAGTTATGGTCATGCCTATAGAAAATTAAGGTTTTGTTTCTGGCTTTCAATGAATCGGAAGTAGTGCTTGAAACATGGGATATAATAGTTGATAGAAATAGTGTATGCTGTGTACTAGTTATGTGCGTCTAGGCGGTTGAATTTTGGAAATGGTGGAGCTCTGCAGATTATTATTTTTGGAGAAAATATGGGAGATATAACGTAGTGCAGCAACTTTGTAGCTATCTGCTCGTTGATCAAAATTCGTCAATCCGCGAACGTAATTAAATTAAAGTCTCTTCAGGGATGGAATTCTATGAAGAAAACAGTCTGAAAAATGCTATCATATTGTGCTATGTTAGCCTATATATTCAAGAAATCAACTCTCATTAGTGCCTGTATACCTGGTTAGCAATATATCTAACGAAATACTGTTTAAACCATTTTGAAATGGGACGAATGGACTGCGCCCCCATCGATGATGCGCCTCTCCCTTAATTCCAAATGAGTTCGCGTAAACAACTCAAACTGTCCGAAGATCTCCTTTTCCGAGTTATACCTTTTAGGCGCTACTCCATCATTTGTATATTGCTCAGCTTTTACACACTACAAGCAGCTCTGATTCGAACTAAGGTCTAGTTGATACTACTTTTGCTCAGAGGCTCACCTTCAGCAGCTATTATTGGTGAAATACCAAATCCCAGTTTCATGTTACTAGATAGTGATCATAAGAATTCAGTACTCCTTTGAGGGAAGTGAGATTAGTTATAGTGATAGAAATCAGGATTAAGATCAGCTTGTTTGAGATTCCAGTAAACGAAAATGCACAGCCGATATTTTTTGGAACTGCGCTCGGAAATGAATAGGGTGTAATTGCTCTACTCAAGTCATTCAAGGGATATCGCAGGAAAATCCCAAGGTTTATTGTATTGCTGTAAGTAGATGACAAATGCAAATATGGGTGAAAGGTCGGTTATCATTACTCTCCTACATGTCTGTATAAGATTCGATGAGAAGACAAAATGTTGGTCTCACAATCCAATATTCTGCATTATGTTGTTTTTCATGTGTCTTTCAGGGTCAAAATCTTGTACCTGAATCGGTAGTAACTGCACTCGGAATTAGAAGCTAACGGAAACACAAAATGAAATAAAAATTTCTGCATATTCGAGGACACAATATTTTCACAGCCATGACCGGTTCAGGTGAACAAACACTAAGATGTGATTTAGTAATTCTTGCTCAGACATTGTGATACTTATGTCAGGTATCGTTAAGCTGCCTCAACTAGCATCTGTTCAAGTTCAAAAAGTAATGGCAACCGCCAATAAACCAGGGGTACAGCTATAAAATTTGATGCATAACTCAATTATAGACGAAATAGGATATTATCAAGCATGATTATGGAACACTATGTGATTCATACAAAACCCAGAATGTGATCTAACCCTTGCGTGGGCCTTCGTATCTATTGTATTTATGCAGAACAATCCCTCATGTGACAGCTGCCGCACACCCTTGATAATTTGTTGCCCAGGTAATAATAACCCTCACCTAACTTCTAATCAACAATGGATCGTATTTAAAGCAATACCGATGCTATATATGGATTCTTTCTCCCCTTTAATGCCAGAAGCATATGCCATGACATCAGGGGATACATGGAGATGAAAGATATATTCCACTATAGGAATAAGAATATATAGACAAAGTATAAACCTTCGGTTTTGCACAATCAAACACGAGGTGTTTGGCAAAATTCAGCCCCCAAAACCGTATTTGTTGTGGGGGCGCGTATCATGATTGGAAGCAAAAAGTTTCCAACTCCCGCACCGATATTCCTCTTCAGTGAGCCTTAGAAAAAGTTTATTAGACCGATATGTCATGCAATGCAAAATCTTATGCAAAAGGATGAAATCAAGTGTCAAGGAAAGGGCTATCTGGGAACCCACACGCGATGGCATTGACTTCATTTTTCTTCACTCACCCCGCATATAATAACACAAGATTATTGCAAAATTTCTTTTTCAATGTCAGGCAGTGCACAGGTCATGTTGCGACTGACAAAGGATAAATGGAAGTGAGATAATTACATTAATCAATCCTCAGAAAACATCAAGATGCATGAAATTAGCAACACACAAATACAAACATAGGTAAGCTTTGCATAATTTAGTTAACATCAACTGATCGTAACCAGCAATATACTTTTTGAAAAGGAACGTACATACCCCTGGTATGTCGGCAACTTGTTAACGTTTCTTTTGCTCCTCGAGAAATATAAAATGGTCAAGTTGCACAGCAAGAATTGGCATGGCCTGGGATGTAAGAAGGTTTATAGGGGGGTAGAATTGGACACATTACTCCCAGCTTTGTTATAATTTTAATCGGATGCTTGGAAGATCAACAAGGTAAACCACATAATTTGTCTAAGGAACTGTAACAACAATATTGAGATTATTATGAAAGCTACCTTCGGTTAAGGGCAAAGGAGTGCATGTTAATTTGGAGCTGTTGTTGTAAGCGAAAATTTTCTCACCCAACCTGCGCTACTACTGAATCTCCCTCTAGCCCAATTCTAGCCTTATAAAATGGGATTGTGCCTTCATGCAATAGAGAAATATTAGCCCTGTTATGTTATTGTAAAGTGTAGGTAGGGACATGAATCCATACTGCAATTAATGAATGTGTGCCCCCGCCTGATTCCTAAAAATACGCGAAAATTCTAAATAAAAGGAGTACAAGTATGTAAGCTATGTGTACAAGAATATTTCAAGCTGAAGTTGCGTATCGAGCATGTGAAAATCATCTTGCCCTCTCACAGTACAATACTCAAACATCGTGTTTTGCGACTTGTTAACGATAAAGATCGGCCACATTTTCAGATCCCAACACAATAATGAGGCAGCATTAATTATAGTGGTGGTGTGGTTTGGGCTATACATATCAAGAAGCAACCCTCTACAGTTTATTATGGAGATCCTTTTGGTTGAGTCACAAAAAAATATGGAGTGACGATTATTAGCTGTAACATATTAACATGCTATCGATTATATAGAGATTTATTTTCGTGAGACCAAAAAACAACCAATTAGAGAATCTAATCGGCATGGAAGTGTACAAGATATGTCAGAATAGCCGAAGAATATATTTTGTAGGGCACCCATCTTCTGCTATATGATGCAAAGATATATTAATATAAGTCAACTCTCAATAGTATTGGTAGGGAGCTGTTGGAACTGCTGAGTGTTGGTGCATATGTAGAAGCGCTGGATCTCCTCTCGGGATCTGCTGATTCATAATAGGTGTATAAACATTAGGTATAGAGACTTGTAACTCTGCTGGTTGTTGGGGCTGAACAAACAGAGGCCGGGAAAAGGGTGGCATGTGTCCGATTGGAACCTGAGGTAGAGGCATGCCATAGGGCGCATGTGGCATGGATGGATCAGGCGAGTGCACTTGTAAAATCTGTCGAGGTTGGATCTGATTCTGAGAATACATGCGCTGGTCTGTAGTTGCATGAGCAGTCGATGGACTGGAGGTGCTAGGAGTATGACTTTGAATGGGAGTTTCTGAGTGGAAAGGGGAAGTAAGTACCAAGGGCTTTAAGTCATTGTCGTCTTCAATTCTTTGTGAGGTGGAAAAAAACATGGTATCCCTTATTAGCACAGATGGAATTTCTGGTATTTGTCTCGGTGTACATTCCCTTTCCGTTTCTTTTCTTAACATTAGATGATCTGAATACTGTTCCAGCTCTGTGGCCATCTCTTGTAAATTACAGATTCTGTAGCACTTGGCCGCTCTGAGACAAGCATCTGCTGAATCTTTTGTTTGACCGTCACATCTTTCATAAACGCATGCTAGTCCTTCCCAGGCCGTTCCAATCATCATATTATCTAATGGTGAGTTTATTTGCGCATTCAGCTTAATCACCTGTGAATATGCACTCAAAGAGTCTGCTAGCTGGTTAAGCTTCAGATACAGTGAGCCAATGATTATCCATGGCAACGGCGATGAAGGTGCTTTATTCCGAGCAATCTGAAGGCATTCATAAGATGACTTTGGTTCATCATCTAGCAAGTATGCACATCCTAAAAGAAGCCAGGGAAAAAAGTTTCCTGTGGACGACTCTTCAATGTTTGGGTCCAAATGCTTTTCTATGTTTATAGACCTGAGAAGTAGCTTAATAGCTAAAGATGAATTGAAAGTAGGTCTATGGTCTATCAGCAGCAGATATGCATTGGTATTACAGATAGCAGAATTCTCTCCAACTCTTTCAAGTGCATCGTTACAAATTGAAATGGCACCTGTCAAATCTCCAGCTCTTTCTCTAATGACTGCGAGGGTACACCACAAAGTAGCATATTTTTCCAATCTTGAAAGCAAAGGGGGAGGTAATGCCAAAGCCACATTTAACTCATTTGTAGCCATTTCTAGGTTATTACTAGTCAATGCAATTGAAACAAGCTCTATGTGGATAGATCTTGCTGTTTCAATCTCTTCAGCAGATGTTAGATGAGTAGGAACATTGATTGAGCCAGTTTTCAAACTTTCAACAGCATCTCCTATTAAATTCAAACGGCGGAGAATCTGTCCAAGAAGAAGCCATAAATGGGGGTCCTTTTTCGATAATTCTAATGCTGAAAGTGCTGCTCCATGCGCTCTTTGATTATCATCTAGCAAAAGATAACATTCAACCAGCTTTTTCCAGATTCTTATATCTTCCCGAACACCCGTAAATTGGGTCATTGCTGTATTTAATATATCAATTGAGCGTTTAACACCATTCACTGATGACTCTGAAGACAAGTCACTTCTTATAAGAGAATGGACAAGACCATTTAATGCTGTGAGATTTGAAGGATCGTACTTCAGAACATTTTCAAAACTGTTAATAGCAATGTTATGTGACTCTCCTAATGTGCAAGCAAGGCTACCACATGCTAGCCAAGTTTGAACTATACTTTGATAGTTGTGTGAAAGGATGATTGATAAGGGTGGTGAGCCGGAGTGAGACAACGATGGTGAACTTATATGTGAAGTTGTGTTCATATTGATGGTAACTTAGAAAGAGCCTTTATAGAGAAATCGATGCCTGATATCTCTGGTTCATAGGGTCCATATTTATTCTCTATGCCGTAGTAGGTGATCTATTATACCTTTGTCTCACAAAGAACTGTATTTGCTAGGCGAGAACGTTAAGCAAAGCAAGATCGTCAGTATGTATGTGTAACTTTTGTAGTTATAAGTCTGCTAATTCCAAGTCAATTTTTGCTACGTAAATTGAGAATCGACTTGAAACAGGAAAGAAGAGATTCAACAGGTGGTTTAGTTTTTGAGCATTTGCTGTCTACCTTATATGTTCTACCATGTCCCCTCCTAACAAGCTAGGAAGTAGGAGAGGAACAGACAGCAAGAGAAGAACATGTCCTGCAAGATGCAGTATGCAGTATCTCTGATTCCAGATAACACACTACATCATGCAGGCTTTATTTACGATGCATAAACACAATGCAGTTGGTATTTTTTTAGAGTTGCAGCGGCAGGTGAATCTGAAATGTGATATTCTGGCCAAGGTCAATCACCTCCCTACTCCGATTTTAAAGCCCAGGCACTAACTCTAAGATTCTACTAAGGTTGTCTTAGAATTGAATTTCTGCATGGTGCGTTTTAACTGGCAAAAATGAAGCACCTTACGAACATTTAGAAATTGATTCGATAGCGCGCGTTTTTACATTCATAAGCAACGACTCAGCAGAACAGCCCCCCTGAAAGTGTTCTTTCAGTTCGGTTGCATAAAATGCGGTTATCACCCTTTGGATGTATGAGATTTGCAGGCAATGCGATGATTTGCCATTTTTTCGAGTTCCCTCGTACATGGGAGAGATTTCATGGCCATAGTAGTTTATAGTTTTACATCAGTAGATTATTTTTTGTATCCATTTTCTAAATAATTTCATGTAGTGAATCCATCGATTATGAGACAAAAGTGATCCTTAAAGTCGCTACCCAGAGTAGAACAAGTTGATACAAAAAACCAGACCGCTTAAATTAAAATATCTAACATCGAACTTTCATCGACCCGAAGGAATAACCCTAACTCGAGATACGATGACTGTTGGGTAACTAGATTGCTCTCTATAAAAACGGTATGGATGCAAAACTGCACCTATTTGACCCATACGTGTGAACTCTTAAATGATACCAAAATCTATTTCACCATCCAGTTATTGGGATGTAGCAAGTAGCAAAGTCTTTATTCTTTCTTCAGTTGCTTCTGTAGGTATTCAGCTCTAGGTCATTCACCGTTTTGGTTTTTAACTCCTGGCTTCATGCTTCTCTTGGTGCCAAATTACATATCTGAGTTCTGTGGTTATCTGCATGCATCCTAAGTAGGAACTACGGTTGCTCATTGTTGCATTTCCTATGCATGGATTAAATCTACTGGCATCCAATTGATAACTTGTGCTTGTTTTTGCATAGGTTCCACCTATTCTTAGGGGAGCTATCTGCATCTATAAGCAAGTCACACATAATTCTAGGCACAAATCTCTGCTTGCATAAACAGATGCCTGCACAGCCGAAATTCTCCAAATTGTTCCTGCCGCCTTTTGCATCCTGCATTACAAGGGGGAAAGCTCAACCTACCTGCAGAAAATACGCTTCACCGTCTTAAAACAGAGAAACTCATATCTCGTCTTCAGTTGTTTTATCCTGTTTGACATGAATCTTATATTTCATTGACGAAGGGTAATGGTTATCCAACTCATCTACATTATCTAATCACTTCATTCCTTAATACAGTAGCTTTCGTAAGGACATTGAGAAGCTGGAATATGCCACAAATTCTTCTAGGTTATTTGCTCCCGCTAAGATGAGAGGCCATCCTCCTCTTATAAGAAGAAACCTCTACCGGTCTTTGTGTCTTGAAATTTAATGGGACTTAGGGTATTATTATGCTTAAGTGAGGTCCCCGTTTACTTTTTCAATTTTGGTAACTTGGCTTTGTGATAGTTGGGAGTGTCTACTAGAAAAGATTGTTTAACAATTCTGCAATGTCAAGAAGCGCTTTAATTTATTAAACTGCATTGGATATTCTAACATTTGGCGAATGTTGTGTTTCATTTTAATGACTCTATATGCTGGATTTAAATTCCTTCTGTGTCTCAGAAAAATATCATCATATCACTGTCATGAGCCAAAAAAGGCTTTAGGATGCCACAAGAAATCTATTTGGCATCCCCGCATCTCTATTAATGATTTGTTGCAACTCTTAAACTAAAAACCAGAAATCTCAAAAATAGTGCTCTAAAAATTGAATTATGTTTTTTCTCAGAGATATTGTGCTACCTTCTTTTATCAAAATGAATGAACACAGGGTGAAAATTGTGAAGTTACAATGTTTATCTAAGTTTGGGTGCAGCGTTTTACTCTCTATCGATTTATTACTTCTAATACGACAATAAAGATCATTGTTGTGTTTTTCGATAGCATAGCAGGAGCTCTTCATGTTTGCAGACACATTGCCGTAATCATGAAGTCTAGTTGATATAGTCTTCAGTAATATCATTTTTGTTATTATATTACATGATATATAATACTCGGACTCCTTGGTTTGTTGTAAAGAAGATCTTGCAGAGGCTGACATAGTAATTTATTGTGAGACACTAAATAGAGGAATAATATTTTACCTCGCACCTTCTCTTTTTACAATGCATAAGACAGTAATGTGCTATAACATTTCATTAACATCATTTCATATGCTACTGTAGTTACTATTAGTACTACAAGTTAATAACTGCCATGTCGTTTTCTTTGCATTTATTTTACAGCCTTCATATGAAACACTGTGCTCAAACCTTCTAGATAATTTATTTCGATTCATTTTGATTGTGATGGGAGTACACATAAATATAGACCCTTCAATGTTTTTGTTCCTAGAAATGTCCTAGAAGTTAAGCTACACCATGGAAAATGACAGATATGATGATAAGTTTGTTTAAGATAGCATGAATAAAGTTGTTAATCAGATGCATATTTCTATATCATTTTCGTAATGGAGTTAAATTGGAAGTTTAATCATTCAATGAATCTAGATAGAGCAATTTTCAAGTATTACGGAGATAATACACTGCAATCTAAGAGTGTCAGTTATTCAAGATTTTGACTGCTGGAATATATGAACTCTCCATTATGAGAGATAATAATACTCCTACTATTTTTCAAGAATAGATGGACTGCTTGGTCATACAATAATGAAATAACATTCCTTAATCAAAGTTTTATAGGAGCACACATTTAGTGCAATGCAATTCAAGATGGTCTGATTTAGACTAAACCTTTAAAATCAATTATTGCTAATCACAGAGTCTTTGGATGTTTATGGTTATGTCTATCTCTTTCTGACGTTCATCCACTTAAAAACGATGCGACCGTCCTTAGTTTGAACTTTTTTCTTTTCGCCCTTTTTCATTAGTTGTTTCTGTAGTTCTAGTTTTTGTTGAATAGACCTCAGTTTTCCTTCCCTTTCTATCCTTTGTTCTAACAACTTCAGACTCTTATACTTTTTGAAATCAGTTTTTGCCTTTTTAAAACCCCTTGAGTCATCGCCGAACTCGGGGACAATACAAGATTCTAATACATTCTTTTGATGGGCTGCACTAAAATACCCATTCGCAGTTCTTCCTTCTAGTTGTGATAGCCGCAGACGATTTTCTCTTTTATCTAGTAAGCTCGCATCAGTTTGAAAATGCTTCACTGGGTCAAAATCATTCTTTTCTTTCATTGACTCCACAAACACAGTGTGTTTCCCATTTCCCTGTATATGTTGTATATTCTTCATTTCCTTCTCAATTTTCTTAGCTTCAGCTTGTCTAGTAAGAGTTAAGTAATTGGTATCCTGAGTCTTCAACAATAATATCTCATCATTATTGAGACTCTCGTTTCCTCTATCAGCAACCAACACACCATTAGCATCAGTCCGCTTTCTTGTCATCGAATGATAATACTCATCATCATTTCGTGATTTTGCTTTGGTCTTCAAGACCTTTAGTTGGGCTTGCTTTTTATGATAATCATTTGCTCTGAGTTTATAGTCTTTCTTCTTTTCAAGAAGGCCCAGTCTATTTCGGCTTTGAGGCTGTGACCTTTCTTTATGTTGTTTCTTCTGAACATTATGAACCAATTTCACCATGATCAACAACCGTGATGAACAATGTTAACAATTGTTTTACAGCAGAAACCATCAGTTGGCTAGTGCTAATAAATTAGCAAAAATATAGTAATAGCTGTGATAAAAAAATTTTAAGGTACGATGATTGATAGATACACGCTTATCTTTTTCGGAACAACCTTACACAATATTTTTATGACATGGTATTAGTTGTAGAGATGACGAGGGTATTTACGGTTCTTAAATCTAAGAACTTCTTCAGAAGTCTGTGTAATGCTTTCACTATCTAATCTCATTTAATTAATAACCTGGACTCAGAATTTTCTTCCCTCAAGAATTATTTTCGGAAATTTCATATTTAAAAAACTATATAGAGTACATATTTTTAGAACTTTTTAAGGCAATTACGGAATCACCTAGACAATTATTCTTTTTTACTTAATTGTACTATCTTCAGAGGACTCTTCTATTCATCGTATATCCAGGTCTATTGGTTTACTGCAGAACTAATCCCATCAGGTTCCCAAGAACAGAAATTTGATTTTGATTGATACAGAATCGAGTGATGCACGACCCAATAGATGCTTGTTTTTGTTATCGAAGATGAATAACTTCGTCTATCAGATACTACCTTACAATGTTCCAGTGATTAGAGAATATAAACGTCTATGATCTACAAGATGCAATGAACATAGCAGATGTGACAAAGAAATGTAATGAAATTGGTATCCAGATCAGCATGGAACTACTTCTATCACTCTGGATCTCAATTATAGCTAAGAAGCACCTATTGATATCGTCAAAAGAGCCAAAACAAAGTTTATCAGAGGTATGTTATATAATAAAGGAATTATTAGGACTGCAGAAGCAATGTTATATGAACATATTAAGACTTGATTCGAACTCTGACTTTAATTTGGACTTTGTGCCACAATTGTCTCTCAATGCAAATACCAGTAATCCGGAAGGAATGGTTTTGATTTTACAAGGGATTGAATTCACCAGCGTTAAATTTCAGAAATGTATTGCCGATTTTCTGAAATCTAAATCAAAGAATTCGAATGATTTCACAAAGGAAGACATTCATGGAATCTTCACTGTTGTAATACTGATTGAAAATAAAGATAATTTGGAAGTCGATCTCTTACGACCACTCACCAATATGACGTGGTTACGGCAACCTCATGTTCCAAGATTCGGGTTTTCCGCTATTATGGAGAAGACTTCAGAACATAAGAAACCAGATATTCTTGAGGAAATACAGACGCTGAGACGTCAATGTGCCAAAGTAAAGATTACTACAGAAATCAGAACATACATTTATGATGTGGTGGTATTTACTCGAATGCATCGAATGGTAGTGGGAGGCGTACCAACACATCTGCTAAAAGACTTTGAAGTGTATCTTCGCTTATATGCAGTTTTGAATGATTTCTATTACGTAACCCCAGATATGGTTAAAACTGCATCCTTCCGTCTGCTTCCGCTTCAAATAAAACTTTTAGTCGACCCTTCAAATGAACCCACTCTTCTCTACGGAAGTGATATCAAACTTCTACAGCAGATAGTCGACAAATGGGATGCTGATATGGTGGTAGAAGATGTGCTCAATAACGTTCAACCCCCTATCTGATCTGTTTATAATCCTTTGAGGAAAGCTCAAATAGTCAAAAAATTTTCATAATTAACATATATAATCTGAGTTATAATGTAGCGTGGCTAGCCAAAAGAAACACTCCAGAATTTTAAGGTGGCATCGGAACCTGCACTGATAAGTTCATTCGAGTTTATCCAACTAACCCCAGAAACTCCCTCTTTATGGGCATTAAATGTCTTTATGTTTCTTGCTGGTTTCAAGACCGAATATATTATAATGTTAGTGTCTAAGGAGGCGGAAACAATATGGTCATTATCTTCACTCCAGGCAAGCGAGTTGATTTTGGAGGTGTGGAATGCCCATCTGGTAGTAACCAAAGAAAAGTCCTTCAGATTGTAACAGTTAATTTTACCATTCACATCTCCACAAGCCAGAAACTCTCCGTTCGGTGAGATCTTTAAGACACACGGTTTGGATCTCATTACTTGCAATGAAGAATTGACAAGTTTCAACTCTCTGTTGTATACCTTGATCGAGAAATTCACAGAGTCAGCTAAAATTACGTGATCATTAGAGACTTCGACTGCAGATGGCTGATAATCCAAAGAAATTTTAGTAATTTGGCTGCCCTTTTTATCAAACAAAATCAGTTCATCCTCAGTAATCACGGAAACTATGTCTTCTGAGCTTGAAATTTGAATTGGCTGCTTTGAAAATGATGCGACGTTGACTAGTTCAGATCCTTCTATTCTTTTAAGATTATCATCCCAACCAGTAGTCATCACAGATCCTTCAACAACTTGAATACCCACAATCAAGTTCTTATGAGGATCACCTGAAACCAATTCGCCCGTATTAGTAGTGAGATCCCATTTCATAATTCTACCATCATAGCTTCCGGAGTACACACTATTGCTGGCTACTTCAGAGAGGGAGGTTATTGACTTTTGATGACCATAGAGCACCTTGACAGGAGCTTCCGAAGAGCTGTCAAAACAATAAAGATCACCAGAGAGAGTGAGACCAACAATATATTCATTCGTCTTAATGCAACCCAAGAACTGGTTCTCTAATTTGCTTTCTAACTTCCACATGTTGACAGTTTCGCCCTCAATAGTGGTCAATTTTATTGTTGAGTCAGTTGAGCAAGTCAAGAATGACTTATCATCCACCCAGTCAATGGAAAAGATACCACTACTATGTAAATGTTCGAATTTCTTAAGAAATTCTCCTGTCTTTCCGTCATAAAGTACAGCTAACTTGTCTGCTCCAACGCTCACTATGTATGCTCCATCTTTAGAGAACTTTACATCTCTCACAAAATTACTGTGATGTCCTCTTACAGATTGGAGAAATTTGAAAGGAGGGCCTTGCATGAAAACTAGACCGGCATCATCCGATACCGTCACCGCTCTGTATGGACGACATGGCCTAATAGAGACCGCATTAATAGGTGCCGAATGTCCGGAGATCTCACCGACTGTATTCCCTGAGTCTGCAGTGAAGCAATGTCCATATCTTTCCTTGCCATCACCAACTGCAATGATTCTCGCCGAGTCGGCATCCCACGATAGATCATTAATTCTACCATTTATTATTTGATAGTCTCCTTTAACAATCAGATCGTCAGAAATGCAATCCCAGACTTTAACATTACCACTCTCATCTCCGGAAGCAACATAGTATCCAGTCGGAGAAAACTTGGCGACGGTTGTATTGTAATTGTGATTGAGAAATTGGACACACTTTGAGGGATCTTCAATGGATCTTATGAAAATCGATTTGCCACTAGCATACACAATTCTATCGGTCTTGGAATCATAGGAAAGATGAACTGGAGTGGCTCTCTGGGTAGACGGATTTCCTGCAATGGTGCCAGTATTTCTGATCGTTGACGCCATAGTAAAGTTATGTCTATTCGGAGTCTTTTAAACGCAGATCTAATATTGAAAACTTTATGGGTAGCTGTACAAATAAGCGATGCTGTTAATTGATGGAATGCATTTAAAACGAAACATTACGAGATTCATCACAAGGTTCATTACGTATCGTTTTGACTATATTACAAAAAACTGTAGGTTTGTAGGACGTGTACTAATTAATCATAAGGTAAACATCAGTTTGTTATCAAATCTAGTCGGATCTGACACATTTCATTGTAGCAAGTTATCTAGAACATCATTGATATCAGGTCTAATGTGCTTCTGATCATTTGGGTTAGCCGACGGATTTCCAGAGGTTCTCCCAATGGGTTCTTTGTCTTGGTCAACCTTACTTATATCAAACAGACTACTCATGGTAGCACGAAGTTGAAGGAAGGAAGCACTTTTTTCCGAGACATCTTGGTTATAAAAATGTGGGATAAAAGGGCAATTCTCATTTTCTAAAAGATTATCTAACAGATTCTCCATATATGAAGATCCTGAAGCGATATGTTCAGAATTTGCAGTTTTCACTAGATCGAATAGAGCATCGTCTGGGTTTGCGAGTTCCAATTGGTGGAGACATATCGATTTTATTATTTTCTGGAGAAAATGCAATTTTGGAGAGTTCAGAGATAATATCCGTCTTGTAATATCATTAAATGAACTGTAATTGGTCTGTTGTTCAATTCCTCTTTTCAGCATCACTGGTATGGTTTCTATATCATTGAGTTCAACATACTTATCCTCTCTAACGACCTTATCATCATGCCCGTTGAGCTCATCAAGGTCCAGGGAGTCAACAAGCATATCCATACAATGCACCATTTGACTTGTTGGAAAATTATTCTTATCTTTCAAGTCTTTTTGGTGATCCTTCTCATTTCCTCTGTTTTCTCCATAAATTCCTGATAAAACATTCAAAGTGGGTATCTTCTCGTCTCCAGAAAATGGAAGAGTCACAATACTGAAACCATAATAATCCACATCATCATCAAAGTCTTCCATCGCATCAGCAAATTCTCTTTTTGGATGAGGCCCATTAAAATTCTCTGGTTTGTACTTGGTTTTTGCTGTTAAAATTATTGTGGGGATCAATGCCGCTAGTTTTACTGTTGAGTTATCCTTTTTAACATACCTAACGATTGCTGCCAAATCATGCTTCAACATAGATTGCGCTAACATGTTAAAAGCCAACTGATCTCTGGCAGATCCATTTTGATGATTAAGTATGATCTCGGCCTCTCCACGGTAGTACCAGGGAGGAATTTCTTTTTTATGTGAAAACTGTAATATGTCAATACCAGCAAAAGTTGGAACTTTCAGATGTTCTTCAACAGATTTAGTAACAGGTAGTGTGGAAGAGCCATATTTAAAACCTTCCTGAATTTCACTGACCTGGATATTTTTAATTTCAAATCCATCGTCATTAGGATCATTTTCTCCTTCTGACTCATTATCGCCATCATCAGTCGAATTCTTTACCTTTATAAATGTCTCTCTAGCATGTTTTATATGTAAGATTTTAGAACGGTTAGATTCACTATCGTCTCTAATTCCAATTTCATGCGTTAAAGTTGATTTCTCATCTTTGATTAAGGGATAACCATCGACTTCAAATTTTATCATCATTGGATCATCAGAATCTTCATAGTTAGGGATCAGATTAAATACCTCCTCTTTCTTTACATTTAGCATAGAGACGCAATTTTTCAAATCAAGATCATCTAAATCGGCCCCCATTCTAAGATGTCCTGTGAATAGTCTAGTAGGTTTATAGAACCTGGGCGGTTCTTTGTCCCAACTTTCCGTCAATTCCAGCGCTTTTTCAGAATTTGCCACAGATGATTCACCAACTCTTCGACCTAACTGACTCAAGTGATCCACGAGAACATTTATATTGTTGAGATTTTCATCAAAAATGCCTTTATCTTTTGACCCGTCAGAAGGGCTAGAACTGAAATATACAATTGATATCAGAACATTAAAACGAGAGGCAGCTTCGACGATTAATTCAGTAAGACCATCCCAGCTGCAAGCATGTCTTAAATCAGATAATAGAAAAATTGTGTACTTCTCTTTTTTAAGTAACTTAGGATTACCATCTGCTATCTTTTGTAATGCAATTGCCAGGGCTCGTGGAAGATCAACCTCGTATTCTTCAACAGGATTCTCATTGATAGCGATTCTCTCTTTCACTAGCTCTATTAACGTCTTCCAATCATAAGCCTGTGGTTCTTCCAGCTTGCAATTGTCCCAATCTCCTGGCTTTATATCATCCATGGGATTACTAGTTTCTTTGTCATGCAACTTAATGACACATATTTTGTCTTGTTTTTTACCCCGAAGGATTTTTGTCATGATAATGCTGGATAAAAATCGCAGTGAAGTCTCCATAAAGGGCTTCATGGAAGGCGACTGATCGAATATGATATATATGAACTCTTTATCGGCCATCACAGATTACTTTGTATACTGATCAACCTTTTGTTCTCTTTCTATGCTCAGTATCTGATGCTACTTTCAATTTGATATCTGTATATTATCAGAGTCAATACAAGTTTTATTAAGATCAATTGTAGTTAATCGCGTATTGGTGCCCCCACAACCTCAAGATAACTAAATATTTAAGTTACAGTTCCCACAACCAATTTTTATCCTATATTGAAATATTGATGCTGCAAACTGTCCAAGATGACGAGGAATAGGCTTTCCAGATATATGTTCTATACAAGAAAGTTCAATGCTTGGGGTTCAAGACTTCATCAAGTGAGATATTTAAATACCTATGAACAAGCAACAAAAATAAGAAATCCTCAGGAGCAAGAGAGGAGAAGATACGAGGAACATTTTACGAACCAACAGAAGAAAGTCAAATGGAGTAAAATCATCACTTCCACTGTTATGGCTTTGGCAGGCACTTCTGCTGTTCTCTATCTATGGCAACCATGGAACCCGTTTTCCACTGGTGTGAGCGCATATCTTCGTAAGGGACTATGGGAAGAGACTATACGTGAGCCAAACTATCTCAAGGCCTTAGACTATTACCAGCAGGCACTCAAACAATGCCAAAAAGAGAATATGGATCAGCTAGATCCACGTTATACTGGAATTGTTCTCAAAGTTGCCGAGATGTACGAAAAATTAGAAATGGTGGAGAGGGAAATTGATGTATATACCAAACTAGATCAGTATCTGTTTAGCAAATTATCATTTAATGAGGTAGAAGAAGAACAGAAAGACGGAATTATCAAGCGGGATTTACTTGTAATCTCAAGACTGGCTACTCTTGCACCCGAGGAGAAGTCTAAAGAAATAATGAATGACCTGGTTCGACGAATAAGTTTTGCTGAGGCTCGAGTGAAGTCTAAATGGCCTCAATTAACCATCAAAGAGAATAGTGCAACAATGGATATATTTGAAGTCATACAATTAAACTCATGGCCCGATAAAAAAGCATTTATTCAAAAATACATGCCGGAGAAATCATTACCTTTTTTTGAAAAGTGGTATCAAGAATGGCCAGAGTTTTTAAATGAACTGATAACAACCCGAGATCTTTATGCAACATTAGGAATGTTTATGAACAAGGTAGATCTTTCTATTCGATTATTCGAATCCAATATATTACTCATGGAGCTATCTGGCTCAGAGCCAATATTTTTGGGCACTGCATTGACAAATCTTGCATCGGCATATTACTTCAAAAGTGAGAAACATGAGGCTAACCTGATGAAGTTGAAGGATCAAGTCAAAAAATCAGAGGATGAAGAAGTAAAATATACACTGCGGATGATGATTAAAGAACAGGAGAACGAGTGCGCTGCTTCTATGCAAATGAGTGAAACGATATATTTGAATTTAGTGAATAATACGCCTAAGAGTGATGGAGATTCCTCATCTAGTGCCTCCTGTTTAGCCATGTCCTTATTTTCGCTAGGGGTCATTTATTTACACAGAGGTCAATACAAAAAATCAGAGGAATACCTCAAATTGGCCAAAAAGGAAGCAATTGATAACGGTTTAATCCAGATTGTCGATAGGGTTGATAATGAATTGATCATATTAGAACAGGAATCTACAAACATCATGGTATATTCCCAGAACGATCTATAACCTTAAGGTCTCAAATAATGTAGCAATTTAAATTCACCTTATACATAGATTCTAAATGAAACTTTGACATATATTTCAAGACTGATTTTTTGTTATTATATAACTAAATTAAAATAAATCCTTCCAAGACAATAATAGATTTCGATATTATAAGATTACAAAAAAAATTATTGGGAGGTCATAACTTGCCAGACTCTGATGACATTGTCAGTGTAACCAGAGAATAGGTTTTGACCATCGGCAGACCAAGCTAGAGAAATACATTCAGGAGTCTTACCTTCAGCGACTTCTGGTTTCAATTCATCCTTCAAGTTTCTTTCTTGCAAGTTGTAGATCTTAATTGAGCTGGAAGTAGCAACACACAACCAGTATCTGTTTGGAGAGAAAGCTAGAGCATTAATTTCATTACCAGCAGATAAGGTGTATAGAGTCTTCTTCTTAGCGCTCATTTCCCATAGAATGATAGAACCATCCTTACCACCAGAGGCACATAGAGATCCATCTGGGGAGATAGTGATACAGGAAACGTAACCGGTGTGGCCAACAAAGTCAGCAGCAAGTGCGTAGTTTTCCAAATCCCAAGCCTAGAATCGAATGGTGAAACCGTTAGTATTTAATATTATAAGGAAAATGGTTATTATGTTCCTGACGCCCATTTCATTCTCTCTTTTCTCTCATTCTTCAATTTGACTGTTCACGCTGTAATATGTGTCGAATTCAAGGTGAACCAGATAAATCCATCAGAGATCTTGGTGATAATTAGTATGTCTCATTCGGTACCTAAAAGGCTTCCGTCTGAAGTAGCAAATATATAATACATCATCTGAAAGAGATCTATGCGAGAATGAAATAAAACGATGATAGTGAAACCATTATGATATAACCATATGAGATCCAAATTTTCATATTGGATTTGTAAAAATAACTTACCTTAACAAGTTTATCCCAACCTGCAGAGATAACAGTGGATGGTTTGTTTGGTGAAAATCTGACGGCAGAAACCCAGTCACTGTGTGAATCTAAGGTAGCCATACATTGACCCAACGAGTTCCAGACCTTAACAGTCTTGTCTCTGGAGGCAGACACGATCTGTCTGGAGTTGCTAGCAATGGAGACGGACAAAACGTCACCAGTGTGGCCAACAAATCTAACAACAGATTCACCAGAGTCGATCTTCCATAGTCTTAGAGTTTTATCCCAAGAGGCAGAAATAGCGTAAAGTCCATCTGGAGAAATAGCACAGTCTTGAACAATGTGTGAGTGACCCTTCAAAGCCTTCTTAGCAACACCATAGTTGTTTTCATCTCTGGTTAATTGCCAAGTGATCAAGGTCTTGTCTCTAGAAGCAGACAAGAGCAAGTCTGGGTTAGCTGGGGATGTAGCAAGGGAAGTGACCCAACCGTTGTGACCTATGGTAGAGTGACGTTAGTATTTAGTAAAACCTTCTATGTTGACTGAAACAAAATTCGTCGAGGACCATTTTTCATATCTAACGCAAGACATTTTATATTTAACCAGTTGACCAAACTTAAGCTGGCACACAGTGCCATCAACATTTTGATTTGATAGAATCGATCTATCTATGATGTTATTTGCATATAGTGTATATCTTGTTTGTCACTATGAATAAGCTGGGACGACCAGTGAAATGTTTAAACAAGGCCTCGAGATCTTTTGCTCCATGACTTTCTGTTCTTTCACTTACCTTGCAAGGTTCCTCTTAGAACTAAAACTTCAACAACTTCGTCAGCCATTTTCAAGTATTCAATGTATATGTTAATCTGAAGATCTAACTGCCTGTAGTAAATTCAAAAATAGTTATAATGAACAATATTTCTACAGTAATGTATTATAAAATTTTCAAGGAAGTTTCAATCTCACTCAACAGACTGAAAACTCTCTGGAGTGAAAAATCCGAGGACCTCCCTGGTGGAACATGATGTTACCGGGAGACATGCATTCCTGGACAGGGAAAGTTGCTCCTTACAGTAAGGTTGTTACGGCCTACCAGGAAACCCGGGAAAACGCGAGGGAGTATGATGGAGCTGATGGCCTTGCCGACCAGCTTGCCTGGCGTAAGTCGAAAAATTTGTATAGAAAATAGATCCACATTAATGGATTTAGGTGTGATTCACCAAACTGGAAAGTCATAGTTTTGTGACTGCGTTTTCATCTAGTGATAATGGTGCAAAGATGTAACATTCATATTAGCCACATTACTGTTTGTTATGGCGCAGTATGGCGCAGTATGGTGTATGTCAAACACAGGATACGACCCAAGTCCAAATAGAGATGGATAATAATGTTGATTTTAAGGGTAACATTACGGCAAAATAAAAACGACGTTGTAGCAGGAGTTAATCTGTGGTGACAAGTAAATATAGGTTAATTGAATCTATAGTATTATCTGCTAGTTGGAAATTTAATTCTCAATGTGTGATGACAAGGATGTATCTTATATTCAGCAAAGGTTGAACTCTTTGCATGACATAGATACAAGAATTGTTTCCCTCCTGGACAATCTTTCATTGACACTGGGTACTCTGGAACAAGGAAAGAGATCAGGCTCAAGTTATAGTTTGGAGGAGTTCAAAAAGGCGGTCGCCAATTTTTATGAGGATCTAAGCTCAACTGCAATTGGTCTACGTAAAGAAGTCCGAATTCTTGATAATAGGATCAATTCAAATTCAGACGGATTTACTCTGTTACCAATTCAGATAAACAAGAAGGCCACATGGCTGAATGAGTACAAATTCAAAGAGGAAATCAATGAACTTGACGAACTACTCGGCAATATAACTGAAGAAGACAAGGAAGACCAACAGCAGATTCAGGAAGCCAAACTGAGCGATAACCAAAAGCATCTTGCTGAATCCCATGAAACTACAGAACCGATAGAAAATGATGAGAATACTGAAAAGAACAATGATAAGGATAAGGAATTTGAACAAAAATCGGAGGATAAGCTTGAAATAGCGGAATCAAATATACACGACCTTCAAAACGATGCTCCATTGCAAGCACCAGAAATCAAGACAGAGCCTACTAATGCTGTTAAAAATAATTTGGACGACAATAAACGGGAGATGAATGCTGTAATTTCTCCGAAAATCGAGTCAACTATAATCAAGGAAGAATTCGATAAAGAATCAAGTTTTCCCGTGCAAGATCTTGATCTTGATATGGATATGGACGTTCTTTAAATCTCTTAGTGATTTTCTTGTGTCATCCTGTTACTGAGGAGTAACTAGGGTTAGAATACTTGTAACTAAAACCACTATGAGCCATATTTGTATTCATTATACAGTGAAAACTGAGCTATTTCTTAGCACCTAAAATATACCCGGTGAGACCAGCTAGTATAATCAGGCTTAACGTAACTAAGTCATCCAATGATGGTACTCTTACCGTAGGTAATTTGAAGAAAGTCAATAACATCGATGCGTTTTTGATATGATAGGGAGGATATCTTGCGAACAAAAGTGGCTCAGTCCAGTAAGGTTGTTGAAGAAGTGTTCTCTGATGCGTGAAACTGTTAATTGAATATGGACCGTGATAGTTACCAGATCCTGAGTTACCAATTCCACCAAAAGGAGTAGTGAAGACAGCAACATGAATCAATGTCTCATTAATACTAACTGTTCCACTTCGTATGGTTTTGATAAGCTCCTGCTCTTTCTTGTCGTCCGAAAATATATATACAGCTAGGGGTGTATCATGATGTTTCTTGACGCTTTCGACCGCATCAGGAAGAGAGCTATATTTCATAATTGGTAAAATAGGACCAAATATCTCCTCATGCATTAGGCTATCATCCCACGTAACATCTTTTACTATTGTGGGAGAAATAAAGTTTGTATATGAATCACACTGTCCCCCATAAATCACAGTGCCGTCTGTCTCCTTTAGAAACCCTGTCAACCTATTGTAAGAATCTCTGTTTACAATATGCGTGAAATTTGAAGTATTAGTAACATCTGAGTATAGGAGTTTTGTAATTTCGACAATTGTTGTCAATACTTCATCATAGATCTTGTCTTCCACAAGTAGATAATCTGGAGCAACACAGGTTTGTCCTGCGCTTGAGAACTTTCCCCAGATAATTCTTTTAAGAGAGGTTTTATAATTGGATGAGCCTGAACTTATAAATGCTGGAGATTTACCACCTAACTCTAAGAGAGTAGGAGTTAAATTCTTTGCTGCATTGTGAAGAACAATTTTTCCAACTGCCGTCGATCCTGTAAAGACTATTTTGTCAAACTTTTGTTGTAACAAAGCCACTGACTCCGGAATACCTCCATTTATAACTGACAGTATGGAGGGATCAACGGCCTGTTCAAGGATTTTGGTAAGTTCCTTACAAAATTTAGGACAGTTCTCGTATGGAAGCTTTAAAACGACATTGTTTCCTCCAGCCAAACACCCGATTAGAGGACTCAGGGACAAAAGTAATGGATAATTGAAGGGTGTAATAATCAAAACTGTTCCCAGTGGAACTTTTTCAATTTTCACAGAGAGAATAGTCAAAAAAGCCGGAAGTTCTTTCACTGGTTCTGACTTAACCAAGCTTGATAAATTTTTGATGAAATAATTCAATTCGGCCATCAGTGGACCAAATTCCATTGAGTAGGTTTCTTCTAGTGCTCTGTGGAAGTCCTGTTGTAAACAAAAAGCCAAAAGTTCCTTTGATTTTTGTAGGCAATCTCTGATCGAAATTAGCTGTGACTTGATGAAAGATAAGGATTTTCTAGGGTTTTTATGAAAGTTGTCAGATATCTCTAAGACAATTGAAGGGACTTCTTTCTCAGAAGGTCCAAACCTTGATTCTGGCATTGTGTTCTGCTCGCTTGAATGATTTATATCTCAAACTCTACTAACCTGGAGCTAAGGCTAACTAGTGAGGAAGAGAGAGTGATTTATACCTTTGATATCCCGCGAGGAATAAATTCCGAAAATAGCCATATTCGGCTAAACTGTTAGGTCCGTAGAGTCTCTAGGTAGGTAGATTATTCAGTCCTCATAATTTGCTATTAAAACCATGATAACATGATAGTTTAATAGTTACTCTTTTCCGGATGATGATGTTGTAGCTGAAAGTCGGATTTAGTAGGTATTTGTACCAAATTATTGTATCCGGAAAAGTCATCGGAGCATCTTTCATCTAATCCAGTACCAGTAATTTCAGTTTCACAAGAACCATTATAACACAGAGACATGTTGTTTTAGGGAATCAATTCACCGAGCTGAGCAATTCTTATTCCACCTAAGTTCAGATAAACTACCTTAGATGTCTGTATGATGGGCTATCAATTAATTGTCGGCAAAATAGAAATCGGATTAAATCAACGACGCCGCAGACGCACAAAGTAAGAACAGATCTGATTTCTCTGGAGCTAGTCCATTAGAATCTGTCTTTACCCAGAATAATACTCATGCTTATGGGTAATATAAGATAATATATCCTCGAGACCCATTATTGCAAAATATAGCCGTCAAATCAACGAAGAAAAGCTGATAAAAAGGGAGGAGTTTTAGAATTACACATTTTAGAGATGAGATCCTTTCAGTATGACGAGAAAACGCTCAAAGGGACCTTATCCCAGAAATTGGCTTAACCACACAGAGAGAACATTCTAACTATTTTTAATGTGTGTACAACTAGAGATCTGGAGCAAACACTGCCGAAGTTTATTTCTCTAGAAATAACATCAAGCAAATAATTTATGGAAAACAGGATTATCCCCTAACAAAATGTAATTTAATTGAACCCGCCAATAGAACTATCATATAATAACAAAAATAAGCGAGAAAGCAAGCGAAAAGACCAGTTCTGCTTGCTTTATTTTCTTTGCGCAAAGAACTCTTTGATAAGTCTTTGTTTCTCATCCATATCCTCATCCACCTCCTTGTCAACCATACAATATAGATGCGAATTTGATTGGGAAAGGTAAAGACATCTGCGTGGCATCACATTAAACCTACCACTAAAAAGCATCAAACAATACCCACAGAATACCAGAATTAGCAAAAAGACAAACGTCAGAGAAATAATAATATATGTTTCATGTTCCTCAATAAATCGAACCCAGCCTTCTTGATTTTCCTCTTTATCGAGATCTAGGTCATTAACCAAAAATATATCTTGATTCTGGTATTTAACTGACGCCGAAATCTTGTTGCCACAAGAAACACTAACATTGACAACGAAACTGACAAGCGAATAATCTAATATTCTTACATTAACCAGTTGGTTATCACGATAATCGCAGACCTTGTTCACTATGCTCGATGGCTCAAGCATAGTAATAGTCTGCTGGGACTTATTGAACCAGCTATTAATAAATGACGGGTACCAGCTCGACTTGCAAGATTTGTCTTCGGGAACTGGAACTTTATAAATGATTTCCTGGTATAAAATATTGATCAATCTATGCTCTTCGTCGAACCTTTTTACCATGAACTCTAGCCTGCTGAATTTTTCCTTTAGCTCTGTACACCCTTCTTCAACAACAGAAAAATGTGATGAGTCGCCTGAACCTTCCATACAGTTACTTACCTGATACTGAGTACTCAAAAACACATTTAATCTCTTGTCCTCATACGAATTAATGCTTAGAAGCAATTCGTTATTGTAGTTGATATCAAAGGGTTTCTGAAAATCAGACTCAACCATATCACTTTCATCCAAAGAATATGAATAAGGAGAGTTAGAGTCAATTGCTGGCAGCTGCAAACTGAGATCAAGTCGGAGCAGAAATAACAACCATATTGTAATTAAATGATTTACCCCAGGAAGACGCATCTGTGAGCTTTCCAGTGAATTGGGTTCACTTTCAACAAATAAAATCCTAAACCTCTAATGGTAGTTTTTGAGATTTCAATATTTCTGGATTCCCAGCTCTATTTAATTCCTTGTGATTTACAGTTAGTGATCTCTGCCCCGACTTAGAAGCAAAATTTCGTTTGCCCCTCTTGGCACCACTCCTTTCGGATGTTACGCAACGAGGCCCTAATTTTTTGCGGATCCTATTAGGGATCTATAAAAACTTTCAAAAGAATGTTAGAGAGCTTTTTATTAAGGGGTTGATAAGTTATGTAAGAAGATGCTAAATACAATAAAACCAGCGAAACTTCAATAATGGCGAGAAAAACGTAGTGTCATAGGGACTTTGTATATGGCTCTCATTTGTTAGGAAATAAGCAGTAAGAGTTGAATCTATGGACCAATACCCCGTCTAGCTGAGATCAAAGTCATCAATTTTGTTCTTGTATTTGAGTACATTGTGCTTGATCTTACTGGAATCTACCCAGGTCAAATAGTCTTCCATATTTCTGGTCACAAGGTAAGCTGGATCTGTAATCACATTCGGACCTACTCTCACGTGACCTTGCTCAACAAACTTTACAGCATCACCAACGGTCTCTGCCATCTTGAAGCGACACATGACCACCGAAATTCTGCGTCTACAGAGTGCACTAACGGTTATCTTATTTTCTAAATCAGAGATCTTGGACTTGGTGGATAGTATACCGATGTTGTATAATTTATCCAAAAGAAGTTGTTCATGCTTGACTCTGAACGGATCATTGTGTTGAAGTAGGGCTAACTTATGAGCTAGCTTCCGTATACCTCCACATATTTTGTTGTATTTATGATAATCTTCCCTGTTTTGTATATGATATGTTCTCATAACCTGGGTATCACGATGACCTTGATCCTGTTTCCATTCTAGAAAGTCTACTTTCTTGAGCAATTTTTGCTCATGATGCTTGAGTTTTCTCACCATTATCCAAATATAATTAAGATACTCTAATTCAGCGTAATCAACAGATGAATTATTCGTTTCTGTATGAGCTTTATCTTTGTTCTTATACCCCGTATCAATGCTTCTCAATGTAAAATTTTAAAGTTGTTCTACGATTTTTTTATAACACCCATACACATTTTATATCAAAGACTACAAAATGTATTACATAATCTATCGACAATGACAAAGATCAAGATGCCTCAAAGAACGATTCAAATATGGTATATGTGAATCAAATTGTTTAATGTCGATTCATCGAGGATTTAAGATGATCTATAAATATGAGATCAGTATCCTTATGTTCTTTTGTCTGCCTGTTAAGAGAATATATGTTTCTTAAGGGAATGCTCTCAAGAAACATAAGCTAGCTGGTTCAGCTCATATAATTGTATATTGGAATATTACTAAGTAGAAGCTATAGTTATTAGTAGTCAAGATAAAGCTATAGAGCAATAGTCAAGCCATAGTAGTCATTGAGGAAGATATTGACAAGGAAACCTCCATAATTTTAATGTTTAGTCAGGCAATTCAAGATTGAAGCTCCTGTCGAATTATCAACGCGATTACCTAATCGAAACAGACTCTCCAAAATTTTTCATAGTGCTGAGATGAAGATTGGTTGAAAATAGATTCAAGAAGCTAACATTAATATCTGAAGGCAACGGAATCAGAGGTTAACGTCAGCTCATCTCTTGTGACTGTAAATCGACAGTTATTTTTGGGTCCAATTAGCAGTGGTCAAAATGTACAGATTTACAGTATCACCGGTATGGTCTAAAGCCAGCGGTACAAGACTGTTTTCTTCAACTCATTTATTGGCTTCCCACATCGGATCTTCACCAATCTTTTTATCACCTGATGTAAATATCAAGGTGGAGAAGCTTCTTATACCTAAGATTATTCCAAAGGGTGCAGAAGCTATCCGTTTGACGAAATCCGTGACTATCCATGGACCAAAAGGAGTCTTGGATTTCTCCTTGCCAAGTTTCATGAACATTCAAACAGATGGAGACAAGGTCAAAATTTCTATTAAGGACACTAAGAATAAGATCCAGAAGCAGCTATGGGGAACAATGAGATCTCTTATAAACAACAGCGTGGTAGGCGTGACAGAAGGTCATTCTTCTACTCTCAGATTCCAAGGTACAGGTTACAGAGCTCTTATTGAAGAAATTGATGGCGTCAAATGGGTGAAAATGAAGATAGGTAAATGTGACATGCAAGGTCTCCCTATACCTGCAGGTGTAAATGTGAGCGCCCCAACCCCAACTTTACTTATTTTTGAAGGATGTGATAAACAACAGTTAAATTTGTTTGCTGCCAGACTTAGAAACATGCATCCTCCTGAGCCTTACAAGGGTAAAGGTATCTACTTTAATGGCGAGACCATTAGGCTCAAGTCCAAGAAAGTGAAATGATGTGACCTATATATTTATGATTATTTTCTCTTATTGGCGAAGTATCCACTAGTGGGACATCTTATTCTAACTCTGGCACATTCTCATGGAACCTTTGCTCATCCGTAACTACGTTGTCTTGTATATAGATCCAAATGCGATGTCTGTTGTTATATATCATTTATAGATTTATTCTACAAGTTTCCTTAATTTTGTTTTGCTCTTCTCAACATCGTTGTTAACGGCTTCGAGAAAGTCGGTGTAAAGATTTTACCCTCTAGAAGCAAAGCAAGGGCAATAAAATTATCTAAAAAGTATCTACCATGGATAAACTTATGAGATATAATTGCTGCTCAGTAATAGTCATTGCTGCTGAATATCAGATATCTCCTTGGGGTCGAAATCATCTGGAACTATAGAGAAGATACTCTAAGTGAAGAGCTTGTGACGTTATTTTATTTGGTCCTAAATAACCTCATATTAGAGGGCAAAGATTGATAATCCCTTTTCGTTTTTCTCACTGAAGCATCGAGGTTTGCTATGAGCATCGATTCAACAAACCCGGAATTCGTGGGTCAATTTAATCTATCACAGAAGCAGCAAGTTTATCCTGCTGCAAACTATGTCACGTTGAAGGATGGTTCTGTATCTACATTTCAAGTTGGTCAAAGCTATCCCAGAGGAATGATTCACCCATCGCAGAACCATAATCAGGGTACAAATATCTATCCGGCAAGTCCTGAATTACAACTGTCACAGAATCTGTCTCACGATATACTTCATCAACAGCAGTTACAGAATGATGTCATGTCGAATAATATATACCCCTCTTTATCTCCGTTGACAGATCAGCATACTAGCTCAATAGTAGATGATTGTGATAGAATAGAACAGTGTTTTAAAACAGAACCAGAAATGAATGATTTAAACCATCAGTTTCAGTCCAACGAGGAACGACAAGAGGTTCATGAATTTAATGGAATGGAACAAGCTACACCATCTGAGAAAATATCACTTACACCTGATGAAACATCTGATTCATCATACCAACTACAACCTACCGAAGAAGAATTGCACCAGAAAAGGAAGGCTCAGAATAGGGCTGCACAGAGAGCTTTCCGTGAAAGGAAGGAAGGTAAATTAAGAGAGCTTTCAGCTAAGTTATCTCAGTCTGAAACCGAGAAACTCAATTTAAGAAAAGAGCTGGAAAAGTTGAAGGAGAAGAACACAATGTTGGGTATAGAGAATCAACTACTTCATAAGTCTGGGAGCTCATCTGGAAGTCTTTCAGGTATGATGAGTCATTCTGAACCTGCGAATTTTCAGTTCCCACTTAATAGAGACGAATTTATCGTATCAATCGTAGATCTTGAGAGGCACCATATAGAGAAATCTGCTAACCCATTGGATGATAGCTCTGAAGATCCTCTAAAAACACAGGACAGTGACCCTACGGCTTTAACGATAGGAGGTAGAGCTTTAAAAAGTCAAAGATATGAACATAATAAAGAAGAGGTTTTGACAGTGTCTGCTGTATGGGATTATCTCAATGAATTAAATGCTCTTAATGAAGAGCTTGAGATAGAGATTGACATATTAACAATAATGGATCAACTAAGAGGAAAAGAAACATGTCATGGCCGTGGTCCTGCTTACCCTTTGAAATTAGTCAACGAGGTCGTCAAACGCAACCTTTTATAAGTGGAGTATATTCGTCTTTTGGTTTGTATTGAAAATTTGCTATCAGATAACACTTATCGATTTTTTACTGATATAGTATTTGTAAATATGTACACGATTATGAACAGTCCGGATTATCGAAGACACAAGAAACTGCCTTTCCTTGTCTTAGTGACAGATATATTGAACTTACTTCTTGACGGGGCTGGTAATAATATGTGTTCCATGTTTCTTCAGAGCATCTCTTATCTTGACATATGATCCGTTGGATCCACTTACACAACCCTTCAATATCAAATAACCCTTTTCTGCGTTGGAGTCCAACACCTCTAAGTTGAAAATCGTATTCAATTCATCTCCAAGATGACCTGCCATTTTCTTTCCTGGAAGAACCCTACCAGGAGATGTGTTTTGACCAGTAGAACCAGCAGATCTGTGTGCCAATGAGACACCATGGGAGGCCTTCAAACCATGGAAATTCCATCTCTTCATAACACCAGCAAATCCTTTACCCTTGGTTTTCGATACCACATCAACGAGTTGCCCGATCTTAAAATGATCTGCTTTCAGTTGTGTTCCTACCGGAAGCAATCCCGACTTAGATTTCACTTGGAATTCCCAGACACGTTCCTTTGGAGATACTTCAGCATTACGATAATGGCCTAGCATCGCTTTCGTTTGATTCTTAGGTTTATAGCCATAACCAAGTTGAACTGCAAAGTAGCCATTTTTCTCTACTGTTTTGTTATATGTGACTTCAACTTGATCAATCTCAATGACGGTTGCAGGCAGTTTAGTCCCTAAGTTATCGTAGAAACAAGTCATACCTCGCTTCACTCCTATCAACCCAGTTCTATCCAACAGTCTTTTTCTTATTCTTTTTGCTTCAGGAGAACGTTGTATCAGAGGTGCCACAGATTCAATATAAGGGATAGCAGAAGGGGACATAAGTTGTCCTTTTGGTAGCGAATTAAAGGTCGAATTTGACCTTTTGAAAATGATGTTCAATAGCATCCTTGATGGTGGGAATGATGCAGGCATTGCTCTTATAACCTTAGACAGTCAAGTATAGCCAAACTATATCGAGAAAACACGCCTGTTTGAAACTACTTTAAATATCGGATGCTTGAGTCAGACTTTAACAATTCCTTGAATCGGTAATGATCAATCTTAGGACGAAGTACAAATATTTCACTTCGCTAATAGAGCTCACCAGTGAACAAAAAAATTCAGGGCGCATAAATTTAGAGTCTTGTACAAGTGATTTATGCACTAATATTCAGTATAAAATATTGTAGGGATAAAATGGGTACAAGGTTGAAATATAGGGCATAGATACAGGATATTAGCTAAGCAATTACTAAATGTTCTGATATGTAGTTAACATGTATTTAAGTCCAGATCAAAACAGCGATCGGAATATACTTAAATAAAATTAATAAGGAACATAAGGATACAAACATCTCTTTCCAAGCTTCTTCGAAGGAGCTTCCGCAGTATCTTCTGATGGGATGAAATCTCTCTTGCTAACATCGGCATTTCTCAGACTCTCCACTTCATTTGGATCAGGCCCATCATAACCTTCCATACCTGGCTTGATCTCACCTTTACCATTGTTCTTCCATGATCCACCAAACTGGTGATTCACATAACAGAACTTACCACAATTGTTTTCTTTGTCTTCTCTGAAAGATGCCCTTGGATAAATGACAACATCATCGATCATCACTGGAGCCTTCAAACCAGCGAAGAATCTCCAAGAAATAACTTCGTCCTTGTCTACTTCGGGACCATAAAGCTCACCAGCAATATCTCTTTGATTATCAATATCAACAATAGTTGGTTTGTCGATCGAGTTAATATGCGAATAAATAGTGTCTGTCCAGACAACAGGACCAGTCCACTCCATGATATCAACAGAAGCACACCTGTCAACACCCTTGAAATCCTTGTAATATGCTTGTAGCTTGTCGTTCTTCTTGGCTTGGAAGGTAGTCTCAACGATCTTAGCGATCAATTTTCTTAGAATAGGATGTCTGGCTTTTGCCTTGAATGTCCATTGCTCGAACTGGATTCTTCTTGTCATGTAATGCTGCCAATTCTCGACATTAATATCCTCCTCAACAGCCACAACGAATCCAACATTTCTATCAGAGTCAAACCAAGTATCCACAGGTTTTTGCAGATCTGTGTCAATATCTGCATATACACCACCATTTAAGAAGATCAATAAGTATCTTGAGAAATCAGAACGAATGATTTTGTTTGGTAGCATTTCGAAAGCTTCCAAAACTTCTGGAACAGTATCCTTGAAATGAATATTCAAAATGTCCAAAATTTCATCATCAGTTAAGAGTTTGTAGCTGTAAAGGGAGTTTTCGTTCTTCCATTTGTTAACTAAATCCCTGTGTGGGAAGTCTGGATCCCTTGAGTTCACCTTCCACATCTGCCAGATGTTTTTTTCAATTCTTCTTGGACTCTCGTCATATGGGAAAGATTTGGATAATCTGTCGGCTGTAACAGCTGCGTCGTAAGGGTTAGCACCTCTTGATTTTGGATTTAGTCTATAGAAATTATTCATGGCTTCTGTGATGATTTTCTCTTCAGCATTAATGGACCAGTTCGTGGAAAACTTGAAGATGAGAAATCCAAGAATCAAACCTATGATCACTGACAACCTCTTGAACTTCGAAGATGTTGTCGCACTCGATGAGGTGATACCTCTATATGGAGATGATTTGTTCATCTCAAGAATGTTGCAGGTACGACTTTTCTCACCTTCAATGAACAGAACAATAAGATATACCTTTAGTGATTAATTAGACCAAATCAATTTCAGGTCAGATTTGGTTCTGTAATAGATGTTGCTTTCTTCAATATTACCACAAGAATAACTGATATCTGTGTGGTTTATATGATCTCGGAGGGATGAGAAGCAAGTGCGTATTCAAGAAACAAAAACAGTTAGATGGCGAAAATTATGTGTTCTAGTACCAAGAAAACAGTTAATTAAACTGGTAATTCAACACAGAACAATATTGTCAATCTGGTTCCGTACAAACAACAAAAACGCACTTTCAAGTAAATATACCCGTTATCTGGAATAAATGATTAGAGAAGTGAATAAAGAGACCTAAGTTTAAAATGTTAAAATCCATTCGTTGGCATACTGAAATTGTTTTTCTTCCACGTAATTTTTTATCGCAGAAGCAGAAGAAATTAATTCTGGTGTAGATCCTTAGAACTGGACAAAAACAGGCGCGTCCTGCAGCACTATGACTTAATGGAGAGAGATAACTACGCAAGATTCTATAAGAAGATTCCTGAATTGGAGCATTTGGTAACCAACTTTTATTTCTTGTTATAGAAGAGTGCTTGACAATTTCAGGTCTTAATATTTCGGTTTCGGACTTTTTTATAGAATCCATGTAATTGCCCTTGTAGTTTTATAACCGTGTGCTAACAAGCTCAAATGTCGGTTGCAAATCTTCGTTCACGTGTTTCAGGTGGCCCGTTGATCCATCTCTTCAATCCTGGCCCAGGCGATCTTCGTGTTTAGAAACAAAAATAACAATACATCAGTACACCAGAATAAGAGGGCTTGGAATGGTGTGAATCGAAAAATTTGAATTTTTAGATGATAGATATATAATTACCATGAGAACAGGATATATTGGATAGTGGTCCAGCTTCATCGATTGATAGAAGATCAAGCATATCCCTTTGTGATTATGTTCAAAAAATTTACAAAAGAGGACGTTCATACACGTTCTAACGTAAAATCATCGATACAAAGAGGACTCAAAAGTAAATTTGTGGAACAATATCCAGATTTTGAAAGTATAATCGACGAAATTGTGCCGAAGAAATCAAATGTATTGTTATACAAGTGTGAAGATAAAATTCAATTGTATATTGTTAATAACGAGGTTTTATTCTTCCAAAAGTTTGATGAATTGATACCAACATTGAGATTAGTTCATAGGTATCCCTCATGTTTCCCTAGGGTGCAAGTAGATAGAGGAGCTATCAAGTTTGTCCTTTCTGGAGCTAACATTATGTGTCCAGGGCTGACATCTAGTGGTGGAAAATTGCCCGAAGATTCTTTACCAAAGGATACTACAGTTGTGATATATGCCGAGGGCAAGCCACATGCATTGGCCATTGGTAAACTTTTAATGAGTACCGACGATATTCAAAAAATTAACAAAGATATCGGTATTGAGCTAATCCATAATTTGGGAGATGGTTTATGGAATTTTGTAGTGGATTAATTCAACTTTATGTCTTAATGTGTCTTAATGAATTTTAAAACGTTTTTCAGATAAAATCCATAGATGGATAAAAGCAAAAAAAAGACTTGCATTAGTGTAAAATGTTTAGTAAGAAATCTCGTGCCCTTAAATAAATATTCCTGTGAGCATCCGAATTATTAATCGTGAATTCAAATAAAATTACTGGTTATAGAATTGTATACTATCAAATGAGCCATTCTAAGTTGACCATTCAACAGTTACTACAGTGATATTTTGTTGGAATGACAGCTTTGGATGATAATTACGGAATAGTTGTTGACTCTGGATCATCTGGATCGAGAATCCAGATTTACAAATGGAAAGATCCTGCATATTTACAGAAAAACTCTAAAGAAGATGAAGTTTTGTGGTCCGTTCCTCAAATCATCCAAGAAGATAATTGGACTAGTAAGATAACCCCAGGTCTTTCATCTTTTAAAGATGATCCAGATGATGTTTGGGAAGAACATTTTCGTTATCTACTTGAGTATGCTGAGAAGATCGTGCCAGAGTCCAAGATATCTTCCACTCCTATCTTTGTTCAAGCTACTGCTGGTATGAGACTTCTTGAAGAGAAAAAACGAAACAAGATACTAGAAAATGTCTGTGAGGCTCTTCAAAAGCACAGCGACTTCCTGATTGCAGACTGCAAAGAGAACGTTCAAGTGATTGATGGAGAATTGGAAGGTCTCTATGGTTGGATAGGACTAAACTATTTAAAACGAAAGTTGAATAATTACAATTCTAAGTTGAAAATAACGGATCATGACTCATTTGGATTCATGGATATGGGAGGAGCGTCTACTCAGATCTCATTCGTTCCCTCAGATTCGGCAGAATTAGATAAGCATAAAGATGATTTGTATACCGTGAATTTGAGGAATGTTAACGGTGAAAAACAAGAATGGCACGTTTTTGTGTCAACTTGGCTTGGATTTGGTGCAAACGAGGCCCGCAAAAGACACCTTAACAATCTAATTCGGTATTTGCCCGAAGGAGTTAATTATGACAGAAATGGAGATTTGATGTATGATTTGGTCGACCCATGCTCTCCCAAGGGTATGGTTATAGAACAGTCATTGAATGGAATAAAATACGAAATAACTGGATCTGGTGATTATCAGATGTGCTTGAAATTGATTTACCCCCTATTGTTAAAGAACTTACCTTGCAAAGACTCCCCTTGTCTCTTCAATGGAGTTCATGCCCCGGCCATTGATTTCAAACGTGACAAGTTTGTGGGCGTCAGCGAATACTGGTATACTGCTAATGACGTTTTTCATATGGGGGGAGAGTACAATTTTTTGAAATTTGAAGAAAGATTAAAAGAGTTCTGTGAATTAGAGTGGAGTCACATAGAAAATAACTTCGATAACGGTAAATATGGAACTAATATTGACCAGTCATTATTGAGAGACTCCTGCTTTAAGGCTAGCTGGATCGTCAATGTTTTACACGAAGGATTTGAGCTGCCAAGAATAGGAATAGACACTAATGATTTAAGTGAATCAGAGATAGAGAAGTTAAATAAAGAGGATACTGAGCATATCCCATTTCAAAGTGCCAATCTGATTGATGGAGCAGAACTTTCATGGACATTAGGTAGAATAGTTCTCTTCGCATCTAGTCAGGTACCGGGTAAAAGTGGCCCTTCAGTGGGAGTGATCCCAAGTGAGTCAAAGAATTTTGTTACCTCTTCTTCAGCAAACTCCGCATCTGAATCGGGGTCAACAATAGAGTTGAAAGATGGGGAATCGATTATTGGAACATTTTTCTTTATCATTATGTCTTTTTTATTATTAGGTTCACTGGGGTATGCCTTGTACAATAGAAAGTTCTCTTTTGTTAACTTTCATCTAGGACGAGGATTAAATTCTATTCTCTCGAATAGCACGTTTATTCGACTCCAGCAGCTCTATTTGAGAATCACAGGAAGACTTAAAAGTGCCTATTATACTAACTTAGCTTCCTTAGAGGAGTTAGCGATTTTTGATAACAACCAAGCTAACTCAAACCTGGAAGAAGGCAGAATTTCATCCACTTCTAACAAAGGTCTTTCCGAGAGCTCAACCTTAAGAACCAGATCCACAGTGAACCTTCATGACATAGGAATTAAGCCAGAGATTCCAAACTTCAACAGATCAATATCTGCAAACTCTTTGTTTGGAAGAAGCCCATCTTCAGTGCCATTATCGGTTGACGGGAAACCGAACTCTTCTCTGAGCTTTGATTTTATGGGCAAAAAATATAACAAATATATGGCTAGATCGACATCTCCCACTTTACACTATAATCTTCCTCAAGCGGTTGCCAGCGGCTCTAACTTGGAATTGAAATCACTGTTGAAGGGCAAGAATAATGAATAGATAGGTAATGAAATAATAAGGAGATAACTTTTTAATAGAAGTCAGCCGGCGGGTTTCTACAGTTTATCTATGCATGTCCTTTACTATGATTTTCTAGAGAAAATAATTCTGTAAAGTCCATATCAGACTTAAAGGAGCAACAAGAGCCTGATTATATTAGATATCAACCTCTATGTGAAGTAATTTAGTATGTGCCATAATCCCGTATCGTATCTGATAGCCATCTACGCAGCCTTGAAAAATTTTTTCCTTTGGAGAAAAGATTTTTAGAACTATAAATCTCTAAAGGATATAGATTTAAAGATCGGTCTCCAATTAGGATTGTTAGTGGCTTCAAATTCTTATCTAAAGGTTGTTAAAAATGAGAGTGAGAAAGCCAACATCCAAAAGAATTACCACTCGTATGAGGGAGGGTATCAAAAAGAAGGCTGCTGCTCATCAAAGAAAGGAGAAAAAGAAGGCTAAGAAAGATATTACTTGGAAATCAAAGAACAAGAAAGATATGGGAATACCATCTAGTTTTCCGTACAAAGACAGGCTAATCACACAAATAGAGGATACCAAGAGAAAAGAACGAGAGACCAAAGAATTACTGAGAGCTGCAAAGAATGCTGAAAAATTGGCCCATAATGATAGTGACATGTCTGAGGAAGAATTAGAAGAGGAGGAAGATGATGGACAGAGCGGTCTAGCTGCTCTTTTGGAATCTGCACAGAGAGCCGCAAAAGAATATACGGGAGATGAAGAGGTAAATGACGATTCTATGAAAGAAGATGATTTGGAAGTCCAAGAGTATAACATTTCTCTTGATGAAGATGATGAATATACATCACAACAAGAAAAATCTAGAAAACAATATGACAAAATATTCAAGTCAGTCGTTGATGCCTCCGATGTTATTTTATACGTACTGGATGCAAGAGATCCAGATGGAACTAGGTCTAGAAAAATTGAAGAGGCTGTACTACAAAGTCCACAAAAAAGACTGATTCTGATTTTAAATAAAGTCGATTTGATCCCCGACGATGTTTTAAAAAAATGGCTTGATTTTTTGAAATCATCCTTTCCAACAATCCCATTGAAATCCTCAACTGGTGCCACAAATGGTAATGCGTTCAATAAGAAATTAACTCAATCTAATTCTGCATCGACCCTTCTACAAGCTTTAAAAGGATATTCTCAAAAGTCAAATCTGAAGAGAGCTGTTGTAGTTGGAGTTATTGGTTACCCAAACGTGGGTAAATCGTCTCTGATCAATGCGTTGACATCAAGACATGGAAGTACCAATAAAGTGTGTCCGGTTGGCAACCAAGCTGGTGTCACTACTTCTTTAAGAGAAGTCAAGATAGATAACAAACTGAGGATATTAGATTCACCGGGTATTGTTTTCCCAGATTTCAAAACAAAGAACAAGCAACAACAAGAATCTGAATTAGCCTTACTAAGTGCCATACCACCAAAGCAGATAGATGACCCTGCGGCTGCAATAACTCTCCTATTAAAGAGACTAGCAAAATCAACCGAAATGGCTGATAACTTCAAGAATTTATACAATTTGCCAGCTCTTCCTTCATCTGATTTGAATGAGTTTACGAAGCAAGTTCTGATTCATGTAGCAAGAAAGCAAGGAAGATTAGGTAAGGGAGGTATTCCAAACCTTCATTCTGCGGCTGTATCTATTCTGAATGACTGGAGAGATGGAAAAATAATAGGATGGAGCTTACCGAAATCTTCGAAGTCTACTGCCACTGAGACCAACGAACTCAGTTCATTGCCAAATAATGGAGCAAAAGCAGCACCAGAAAAGGTTGAACAAACTACAATTGTTAAAGCATGGGCAAAAGAGTTTGACTTAGATTCTTTATTTTCGGAGGTCTTTGGATAATTCAGTTTCGGTTTCAATCAATCAACCACCAATCACAAGATTACAGATAAAATCGAGATCGCAAAATGCTATTAGATAGGTATAGTCTGAATACATTAATTCTGCTTTTTAGCATTATGGTAAGATAATTAGTAATAGATTACAGTTTCAAATCATCGACTTAAACTAGGAACATAACTGTCATTGGATAATAATCAGGAACTGAACAAGGAAAACCAGAATCGCCTTGATTCAAAAGATTTCCAATAAATTTAGGCCCATAACTATCCAATTACTTATCCTAAAAGACTTGATCAAACTTAAACATTTATCGTATATCTATGAACGAGTTTTAAACATAGCTCTCGATATAAAAGGTAACTAAGCAAATTTAGTTAAAGCCTGCTTGATAGCAGCTGGGTTGGCACCAATGACCTTTCCAACCAATTCAGAGCCCTTGAAGAACAACAAGGTAGGCATTGAAGTAATCTCATTAGCAGCAGCGACATCTGGAAGCTCATCAACATCAACCTTATAGAATTCAGCTGTTGAGTACTCCTTGGAGAACTTCTCCAACATAGGAGCGATCATCTTGCATGGACCACACCATGTAGCAAAGAAATCAACAACAACCAAGTTACTGGCGGAAGTGGCCTTAGCGAATTCTTCCTTGGATTTGATAACGGTCACCATTTTATCGTTTGAGTAGTTACTATTGAGTTTTGTAGAGGAACCTGAGATTGAACCACCTGATGTTTGGCCTGCACTCAGTATCTTATTTATAGCGAAAACAAATACAATAAGAATCAAAAATTCAATCATTAGTTTCCTGCTTCAAAAAGGGCTTTACAATACCTATTTTATATAATTTCTTTTCTCTCATGTATTACAAATAATCGCCCTTAACGTCGAACAAATTTGGTCTGCCCTGATCTAAAACAAGTGACCCTGCGAGAGCCCTACGTTCGCCGTTGACTAATCCGCATAGGATTTGTCATGCCGTGGTAGTTTCTGGAAGTTAAGGACACATTATCTCAGGAGTGGCGCATATAGTGGCTGATTAGTCAACAAGAGAGAAAAATCAAAGCGGGTAACCAAATGCTCTACTGTGTCCATGTTGAAATTTTTGAGAAAGGACACTGAGAATAGAGAAGAAATTCAACATCACTACTGTCTGATCTTACAATAAGATGTGTATTTTCCTAATTCCATTGTTAATTTACCTTTGAAGAATCGGTGATTCCTTGAAAACCGTTATTTTGAGTGATCTTTGCTCATATATGTGCCGGGTAATCTGGTCTTTCTCATATCTTCGTGCCATTCGCGAACCACAGGCCATGGAACCGAGCAATCTTCTCCGGGCGCTTTGGCAAACTGTTAGCAGATGGCTAACGAAATTCGAATTGGCGAGGTGAGCAGCTCCGAGAAATTTCCCGTCTGGCACTTGACAGTTGTAAGAAGGCAGCCGATGTAAAAAAAAGATAGTATCTATGAGTAATAAAATAACCGGCTAAACAATTTAAAGTATTTATATTTTATATATAATAAAGGGCAAATAAAGTCCATAGAGAAAGGTTGGGCCAAATATTGAGTAATATTTAGTCTATAGACTCTGCTGAGCAATTGCGACATACCCCTTTTGTTGATACTTCGGTACTATTTTAGTTTAAGTCCAACTGTGTTAGTGCCAGCTTTCAACTCAGTTGACATATTCTGTCCTTGTTGAACAAATTGGAACAAATTGTCTCATATTCCTTTCCGTTGAGAACCAATACATTCTACTGGCCAAGTAAAGTAAAGATAGAGTGTGCAATACTGGAGAACATTTGGCTACAAGTGAACCATAAAATAATACAAAATAGACTTATAACTATTTACACTCGAGACAGCGCAGTTTCATATTTCGGAAAGACTCGCTTCCTGTCTCTGTCACATATCGCTTGTCCTAGTTTGCAGCTTGGTCATAACAGCGACAGGGTACACCAGCCAAGAAACTTTGTGCCGCGGTGAGTTTACCGCTTCCTGAGTTATTGTACTAGATTGACGGACTTGAACTACAGTGTCATCAGCAAAGAAATTGTATTCAATCATTAGAGCATCACATTGAATTCCTCTCACAATAGAAAGAGTTAACAGCTGATCTTCTTTGAGGACCCATCTATAGAGAATTATTTCGGAATAATTGGGTATCTCGCATCCATATTGCTCGTTTCAGTCATCTTATGAATATTTCACTGGCGCCGTAATTCACTTTAGTTAACAGAATCAATAACTAGAGTTACAGGACATCTAATTATTATAGCTTCCTTCGATTGATTTCAAAATCATTTTATTGTGGACCGCTTTCCCTTCCTAACCTTATTATGTCTTTCTGGTCCTCGCTATTTTGTTGTTTTGACGTCCAGGGCAACGAGAGACAAGAATCTTCAATTACCTCACATCACCCTAAGTTGACAAAGACTCAGTCCAATATTCAAAAGGCTTTGAGTAATAGGAACTCTAACAGTCAATTATCAACTACTATTTGTTCGTCAGATCCAAGAGGCACCAAGTTAAATAACACCTCTATAAAGGGCGATAACACTCAGAATCAAGTGAAGTTGCCAACTAGTTCTAACTTAGGGTCCAAGAAAATGGATGAATCTTTTACAAATGAGCAAGCAACTATCAAGGCTGCTGCTATGACGGAGATTACAGATTTAAAGGATTTCACGGACAGCTCGAAAGATGACGAAACGATACACATCAATCAGGATCCTGTTTCTACTGAAACAAATCAGCAAGATGATAAGGAACAGCATAACTACCATGCGAAGAAGCAAGCGATCCCTAGATCAATGGATACACCTCCTGCATCAGGTGTCACTACCAAGACCTTAGAAGATGAGGAACTCGTTGACGATGAGGATGAGGAAGATGCTTTATTTCAAGACGAAATGGACGAAGATCAGTTTGAAGAGCTGGATTTGACTAAGATTCAGACAGAGCAAGTGGTGGCTTCGTCTGGTTGGCTATTGAATCCCCCATCTGAGAATTTGAAAGGCAAAAAATGCTTGGTTTTAGACTTGGACGAAACTCTAGTCCACTCCTCCTTCAAGTACATCAGGCATTCCGATTTTGTCATTCCGGTGGAAATTGAAAATCAAATCCATAATGTGTATGTGATCAAAAGGCCAGGGGTTGACGAGTTCTTGAAAAGATGCGGCGAGATATATGAAGTCGTTGTGTTCACAGCATCCGTTTCAAGGTACGGAGATCCTCTTTTAGATATACTAGATCTCCATAAATCCATACACCATCGGCTTTTCAGAGAAAGTTGCTACAATTACCAAGGAAACTATATCAAGAACTTGTCTCAAATGGGTAGACCTTTGAAAGATCTGATTATCATCGATAATTCTCCTGCATCATACATCTTTCACCCTCAGCATTCTGTCCCTATATCCAGTTGGTTCAGTGATACACATGATTGTGAATTAACCGATCTCTTACCATTTTTGGAAGATCTAGCCAGTTCTGATGTGGATGACGTTGGTCTAGTGTTAGATGTTAATTTATAATTCGGGACACAAACAAGCGAATGTGATAAGGAATGCTGGCCTTTTCTTCATCACTCTATTTTGATATATCTGCGCATCCCTCATTATTCCATGATAAACCGTTTATTTTTGATGTTGATATCACAGTGATATATTTGGCTTGGTAGGATGCATATATTGACCAAAGCTTTTGAAGAGGGAACTTTGCATGCAATTAAAGAAATTAATAATTCATTATTAACTAGAAGGCTTCACCAAGAAGACAGTATATTTTGCGAGTCTCGGGATGATAGAGACTACCAAGACTGCCTGTTCATTAATCATTTACATCTTGCTGCTTCTCTGCGGTTAGAATTTTTTCATTTGCCTCTGCTGGTTGAACTAGACATATTTTTACATTTGACAGCCTATATAACTAACTGGATGGTTTGAAGGCCTTTGCGAATTTGTATATTACCATTACATATACACTTTTTATTTTTACGATCAATGTAACTTTTATTATACAGTAATATATGGTTGCAAGGTGCAATCGTTCTGATGCCTCTGCAACCTTTTTTTTTGATTTAATTTTATGGGATGCGAAGTTAATAGTAAACCCTTTTTAGTGTTTTGGGCGGCTGCTGGTGACAATTTAGATGTAAATTTCCTGTAACGATCGTTTACGCCCATATTTCCTGCTCGATCAACTTCCCTCAATATCATGCAATTGATGGGATGAATGGCTCAAGACGCGTACTCGCACCAAAAAAACTTAAACAGGAAATCCCAATGCCCGAAATGTTGGAGAAATATTTGCTTAGTTTGCTGTCGCGACCGAGATCAGTATTCAGGCCTAAAAAAGAGTTATGAGTGAAGGAAATAGATTGCCACGATAAGTCATATTTAGTAAGTTGTTTCATATTAATTGTACATATAGCAAATTACCTCATATGGTGACGCGTTTAACTGTTAGGGACTCGTTTTGATTTTCAATTAGAAGTTGGCACATAAGGCTTCCAAACAGGGACCCTAGGTGAGACTCATCATGAGGAGAAGTGAAAGTTCCCGGAGATCCCTTTGGGGCACACTTCGTGCCTCCACATCTTCAAACAATCTCAATAAAGTAAAAGATTCTAAGTCATCAAAGTCTAACAGCAGCAAGTTCTCAATACTTTCAGGATCGTCTAAAAGCAAATTGGAAGAGAATACACCGAGCATCCCATCTACGCAATCACAGCTAAAACAGACTATAAATACGAATAAAGGAATTATAACAGAGAAAAACGACACGCAAAATAAGCGAAGTTCTATGATGATGGACTCAGGACGCAGGCGAGCAACTACTAATCCGTCACATGCCACGGTTTCCAAGCGACAATCAATGATGATCATAGATATGGATGACCTTCAAAAGTTAGGACACATATATGAAGAGGACGAGCAGACACCTGAGGAGCCCTTATCTGAAAATAAGGAGAACCTTCTAGCTGTTAATCTTGATTCAATTGATGATGATCAGGATACCACGGTCTTCGATCATGGTGTCCTATCTATTCATAGCATAGATGAGCAAAACAGCGGGTTCGAGAAAGATCATAATATGACGCTTGACTCAGATCTTATATTAGATGGCTTAGATTCAGACGTTCCAGATCCCACAAAGCTTCTGAATGCAGCTTTTGATGATTATAAGATTGCTCTCAGCGCCCTCTCACTTGATAATGGCCATACCAAAAGTCATGAATACGATACAGATATGAACAATATACATTCCAACAGCCTGGATCCTGACCTTGCAGCTGATACAAAACTAAAAAAGAGTATAACTTTCAAAGATAGACAGAATCTAGACAAAATTTTGAACAGTAATTATGGATCAAGAGATAGTTCACAGTCGCTCGAAGCAAATACCACCGAATCTGCATTTTTTGATGCTAGTGATTCCATTGAACTCATGAATGTCGATGGAACATCAGGCTTCATTTTAGTCGGTACTAGATTCGAGTATACAGATTCCCTCTATGCCATAAATTCATATCAATGCTCTTCGATATCATTGGAGAAGAATAATGGATTACAATATTCTGAGAATATATTTGGTGGTGAACGAAAGTTCTCTCTCTCTATGGAGGATAGCCTCTTCTATGGAAGCCTGGATAATATATTTGATTATGACAGAGAAATACTAGCAAATGATGAGGCTACCATAAGAGAAAGGGAATTGAAAAGAAATGTTCAGAGAACATCATTGTATTTTAATTGATCAGGTATTTTTTCTCGATCTATAGTCGCATCCTAGGAGATAGTCCTTCTAATACATATAAAGTAGAATGGTTTTTAATATCATTAATATACATAAAGGGATTCTAACACTATACACTACCCACTATAAACCTTTCCAGATCACCTTTTCGATGCTCTCAAACTTATTTTTACCATCTTTTATGAACCCAAGGATTTGCAGCTCTACCAAATTCTTTAGAAACCAACTCAAGGTGATCTTGTCCCATTGTGAATCATCACCATTATTTATATCAGCTAGAACCTGTAAGAGATCAGAGACATCCAGTTTCTCCGCTTTTTCTGTGCTCTCTAACTTTTCAATCAACAATGATACCAATTGATCTTTCGACAAAGAACTTTTGAATACTGCATAGAAATCGAATATATTGATCACCACACCCGCCTCTCGGTAAAGCTTAAAAATTTCAATAACTGAAGGCTCAAACACCTTATAAAGTCTCAAATTGATGTCCCTAGAGCTAAGAAGATTAAGATTAGAGTGTATTGAATTGAACAAATATAACTTCGAATTCAAAAGTGATTCACTAACAACCTCACGAACTTGTGGATTGAATGAAGTTGTCAGTAACTTTTGGGCAGAAGATTCAACACAACAAATTTCCTTGAAAGGTATATGATCTAGATTCAATTCTTCTAATTGATTCATCAACACGGTATTGAATTCAGTTATCAAGCTTACTACCTCTTTATGCGAATCTAATAATTTGATTTCTGAATTAGAGAATATTGGAATAAAATCTTCATCCTGAATAACTGTTGTTAGAAAAGAATTGATGGCATTAAGATCGCTTTTGTTCAAAGCAGTCCATAGTGGCCTAAGAAATCCAAAATTGTCAACATTTTTCTTCGTATCCTCATAGTCGTAGTTCTCAAATATCAGCTTAAATAACTCCAGATTATTCAGCCAAATTTTGGAATCGATGAAGTAGTCCTGCAAAAAATTTAGGAAATCAATTAGATTTTTTAAATCAAACCTCCAATTAATCAATCTATTCAGATTCACTCTCAAAAATCTGCCAATTAATTCATTATCATTTGTTAGGACGCCATTATAAAATTCAGAAATTTCTTCCCTTCTGGCATCACTAACGCCAAAATGTACATTTGTTGTGATAGACCTATCAAATTTCCTTATAGATGGCAGTCTTTTGAATACCTCAAAGTAATGCAAATTTAGTTTTATTTTGCTGAAATCATTGGTCCACATTATTGATAATGGCTGACGGAAGTAATGCTCCATATAAACTAATTTCATGCTGTTGATAAATTGAGCAATGCTTATTCTAGATTTGACGCTCAAGAACTGTAATACCAATCTCGGTTCGAAAATCAATGAATCGTACGTATCATTGATATTCAAGAGCAGATTTTCCATAATTTGGTTGATAGAGTCATTGGAATTATCAATCTGGAAATTTCTCAATCGCAGATATTGAATTGTTAATTTGGGAAGTTTCTCTCTGAAGATGACGAAAGGGGTCGATATTCCAATGATGAGTCTAACAGTGGACCGAAATTGTTTGTTACAGTTCCACAATACTTTTATCATGGGAGTCAGAATGGAAGTGGGAAACGAATCAGCATCTTCAACCAAAACTATGAGCGTAATATTGTTTTGGCTTAATTTCTCGACTACATCATCAATGTCAATTCCTTTCCCTCTTGCTATCGTTGTAAGCTCAACACCTTCATCTTCTTCTAGCTCGGGCTCTCCAAAATTCTTAATCGCTTCCTCAGACTCTGCTCTTCCACTTGTGATGCCTCGCAGTTCATCCATGACCTTTGCTGCCAAAAATTTTATCGTTATGGCAAGAGAAGTGCAAATTTTACAATTCAGTCTAACCACGATGACATCTTCACTATATGTTGCTAAATATGTTGACACTTGGTCTAGTAATCTCGAATGGTTGGAATTATTTGATCCTAGATTAAGAAGTGCAGTATTAAGGTTCATGTTAACTGAGTCAAGAGTCAAAAAACTATTATTGTCTTCTGAAAGTAGAAAGTCTTTGAGGTCTTTAAACATGTCTCTATCATTAAAACTCAAAACTTCATTAATTACTGTCAGCTGCCTAGACCAATTCCTATTGAAGAGTTCATATCTCCTTTGCATATTCTCTATTGGCTCATGACCATTCATTAATCTTAAAAATGGAATGTCGGAATCAGAACTGGGTATTCCTTCCTGATAGTAAAGCATTTCAGTGTCATAGATATCATTAGAAGCATCCACATCCTCAGGTAATTGTTTCAGTTCATAGAGGACCTTTTGAGAGTCCATAAAATCTTCGTGGGAGCTCATCTTGACACGATCTCCCAATTGAGCATTTTCCTAATGAAGTTGAAGTATTAGTTAATTGATCTTAATGTTCTTCGAAAATTGAAATATTAAATTTCGCTTCCCCCCAAATAATTATTTTGCACGACTTCGATTTTTCAGTTTCATGAGCAGTTAGTTACTTTGTCATAAAGCAACTCTCATACCCATAAATTTGCATGTCTGTAAATCACTCCTTCACAATCGCTTCGTTGAAAAAAAATTGCAATTAGAAAATTGATTTCAAGATATTTAGTTTATTGACACAATTACTCTGTAAATCTCCCTACGTCTTAGTATGTTCGTATTATTTGAGGCTGTGAAACTATGATAATCGCTGGATCTTATTGAACTCAAACTACTGCTATTGTAGCCAATTTATTCACCAGTTAATCCCAATTCAGAATCGTTTAAAATGAAAATATATACTCAGTATAAAGATATTGATAAACATTTGAAGAAATCAAGCATTAAATACATAGATTCAGTATTTAAGCAGAAACCTTAGCAACGTGCTCAAGCAAGTCAACAACTCTAGTAGAGTAACCGTATTCGTTATCGTACCAGGAGATCAACTTCACAAAGGTTGGAGTCAACAAGATACCAGCTTTGGCATCGAAAATAGAGGATCTGTTATCCGTCAAGAAATCAGTGGAGACAACTGCATCTTCAGTGTAACCCAAGACACCTGCTAATTCTCCCTCAGATGCCTTCTTGATGGCGAGGCAGATCTCTTCGTAGGTGGTTGGCTTAGCCAAGTTAACAGTCAAGTCAACAACAGAGACATCAGTGGTTGGAACTCTTAAAGACAAACCGGTCAATTTGCCGTTCAAAACAGGCAACACCTTACCAACAGCCTTAGCAGCACCAGTAGAAGATGGGATAATGTTACCGGAAGCAGTTCTACCTCCTCTCCAATCCTTGTGGGATGGACCATCGACAGTCTTTTGAGTAGCAGTGATGGAGTGGACGGTGGTCATCAAACCAGACTCAATACCGAAAGAGTCGTTAATAACCTTGGCCAATGGAGCCAAACAATTTGTGGTACAGGAAGCATTGGATACAATGTTCAAGTCCTTAGTGTATTCTTTGTGGTTGACACCAATAACGAACATTGGAGCATCCTTAGATGGGGCAGTAATAAGAACCTTCTTGGCGCCAGCGTCAATGTGCTTTTGAGCACCTTCTAGAGTAGTAAAGACACCAGTAGAGTCAATGACGAAATCAACTCCTTCCTTACCCCATGGGATGTTGACAGGGTCTCTCTCTTGGAAGACCTCAATCTTCTTGCCGTCAATGACAAGGTACTTTCCATCAGAGGTGACTTCCCCCTTGTATCTACCGTGAGTGGAGTCATATTTGAACATGTAAGCAGCGTATTCAGCAGCAATGAATGGATCATTGACAGCAACGACATTGATATCCTTTCTGGACAAGGCAATTCTGAGAACGAGTCTTCCAATTCTTCCGAAACCGTTGATACCGACGTTATAAACCATTATGAAATTCTTTTATAAATGTGATGTTGCAATTAGCTTCTAGGCCTTTGATTATTGCTAGTTAACTGATCTAAAAGAGGAGCCAATTCCAAATATTGTTATGACCAATTTCAAAAAAAGTGGACAATCGTCTCCTTATATATCGTAAGCAGCATCACCCGTCATACAACCCATCCTCCTCTCCAGAGCAATTACCCATTGATTTCGCCGCCCGCATAGGTTACGACTACCTGGGGCGCACGCCAGCCTTACATGCAGATACAGAATATTCAAGAACGCCGGAGCGAAACTGATTTTTTGACCTGGAGGGTCAGTGGTCGTGTCCCGGACGCATCATGCCAAATAATTAGTTGTATGACTACTCCGGGCCAGTGTTAACCAGTATTTTCAAGATGTGGAACAATTTGTCCTGCAAGAAAGGCTTATTACAGAAGGATTATCGAGGATGGAACTCAATTAGCTTATATCTAAATCGACTAATACGAGGTCCACAGATCTCTTTCAAACATTGTAGACCATTTACGGATACCAGGAAATAAAATCATCAGGGTGCCGTGAAAAGAATATGTAATATGTGTCTAGCCAGCGGATGACAGCTCATCCTTCAAATGATATCTCCGAGCCTAATTCGACCTGGCTCGGACATTTATTTGACCAATTATGAGCACTAATCCTTCTAAGACAGCCCCACACCAGCTTTACCCGTTGGACCCAGAGATGTCGGATGGTTTCCTCCGAGGCCTGTTCCTCACTATGACCGAATTTCTCCACTCTTCCAACGCAAGATCCAAAAGTTTCCGAGTCCTGCCTTATATCGTTCTGGTGTAAAGATGCATGTTTCATAGCGCTTCTCTACAGCATGTTGTAATTGTATCTTGCCTAATGATGAGAATTCGTTTAAAAGAATACAGATTGCGGAGCCTCTAATAAACTCTGTATCTTGCCTACATATACACTGCTAGATGCGTTTACATTCTGCAAAATATGAATAACTTAGCCTTGTTCCTTTCGGTGGCTAATTTTTCTTAAAATTAATTAAAGGGATAGAGAGTAGAGAAAAAGATCCTTCGTGGTGTGGGCTGATTGAAATCCGTTGTCAGAAATCAGGCAACGCATCGCCATTGTGTTTTCATAAGAGATATCAGTTGATAGCTCCAGTATAATTGATAGGTTATCATTATCCATCTAATTTTAATATAAACATACAATTGTTAATATAGCTAAGTGCAATACTTTCCGATCTTGAGATGATTAGATCGTCTTTCTTCTAAAATTTCCGGCTTATCGGCGGTGTCTAGAAGCACCGGGCACCAGGATCAAATTACTCATATTCGCTGTTTTGAAAATATAATAAAATAAGCATGTTCTATGTTAAAAGTTTTACCTCGCAATATATATATGCATTGGATATCGATAACTAATGAGATTAATCGTCACATATCTCTTTTGTTGACCTCAAAAGAATTGGTCCTTAGTGTTCCTTGCTTGGGAGATTTCATAGATATTTAAAGAAACATGGCTTGCACAGCCTCAATTTCAATATTGTAGATTGATCGCCGGGAGTAAGTACAAGATCTTAACCTCTGGTTGAACAATGAAGAATGTATGGCTGTTCCAGTCCTTGCTGTTCCTTCCAAGTCAATAAGAGACTAATATGATGTAGACTGGAAATTTCCCCAGATTTTTGAGGGGATGAGCGGAATACTCGCTACTTTTCATGTCATTCCGAGTTACGATTTAATGAAAATACGTTGTCGATGATTTCGAGCTACATATGAGCCTTATCCTACAATAAACCTGTGGCTCTGGTGAAGTATAAGTGTGGCTGAGTTTATCATCATTAATCACGCCCAGATATTATGCTCAAATTGGCATTGCCAGAGTATTGAGTAGTCAGCGGCCCCTCAATAACATCCTCAGCCAGAAGAGGATCTTCCTTGAGGGGTTCAAATATTACTGTGCTGCGATTATTTTCATAAATTACTGATATTGGTGGTAGTGTTAGAATTAAGTAGATTAATAATCACCGAACCTAGTGACTCATTTAGTTGAGATATCAACTCGCTTGACATTTTAATTGAATCCATATAAATATGGTAGATTAGACATCACAAATTCAGAAGTATTCATTCAGTGGTCGTACAATCCAATTCATATAATACAATGGCAATCCCAAAAGCGATTTCAATTGGCATCCCTAGATTGGGATTTGGTACTGGAACCTACTACTTCAAAAGTACCGAAGGCGCCCTCAATGAAAAATTGGTGTCCATGTTAACAAATGCATTGAAAAAAGGTGTTATTCATATTGATACAGCTGAATGTTACAACACCCATTTAGAAGTTGGTAAGGCAATTGCAGATTCTGGCATTCCGAGAGAGGATATTTGGTTGACTGATAAGTATTTTCCAGGATCAGGTAAGAACTCTGACGGATCTGAGCCGGCTAGACCATACGAACAACTCAAGGCTGCATTGAAAAGACTTGGTGTTTCATATGTTGATCTGTATTTGATTCACATACCATTCTTCAACAAGGAGACGCATGGCTTCAGTTTGACTGAGTCCTGGAAGTCTGTTGAAAAGATTAAAGAGGAAGGGTTGGCAAAGCATATTGGTGTGTCTAACTTTAGTGTGGATGATCTTAAAGAAGTTTTGGCTGACGCAAAATATAAACCAGAGGTGAACCAAATCGAATTCAATGCATTTTTGCAAAACCAGACTCCGGGTATAGTTGAGTTCTCACAAAAGAACGGAATTCTAGTTGAGGCATATTCGCCTCTTGGTCCATTATACCGCGGTGATCTAACAAAGGGTGCTGGAAAAGCATTTGATGAGTATTTGGACTTGTTATCTAAGAAGTATGGTAAGACTAAGAACCAGATCTTACTTAGATGGGTTGATCATAAAGGAGTTTTACCAATCACCACTACTTCGAAAGAGTCAAGATTAGATGAATTCTTGACTATATATGATTTCGGGTTGACTCAGCAAGAAGTTGATACTATTACTACGCTGGGTGCTGCTTACCAGCCAGTTTTGAGACAGTACTTTATCCCACAGTATTCTAAGTATGATTAATTTCGGAAGGCCATTTAAGGTTTTAAAAGAAATCTTAGTACCTAGATTTTTTAATTGGAGTTATGGTGTATGTTAGCTTTCCAAAGGCAATCACAAAACTAGCAGATGGAACGACAAGGGCACAATACAGAGGAATTTAAAATTGGTAAACTTAGGTCATAAAGAACTGCATATTCACATGATCGAGCACATAAAACATATCACGTGATGATAACAACTCTTTCTGGGCGAATCTACACTACTTTTAAAATACCCCTTTATCATTTGACAAAGATGCCTCCGAATATTACAAATTACTAAATGAAAGGTATAAATTGTTGGCAGTGACAGCGTTCACCGACATTAGATGTTACTAATGCCTGCCAATTAGGAATGTGCCGAGGTAGATTTCTTTATATGTATAAACTCACCGAGCCGGATCCTGGTTTATAGCTTTTATTTCTTACTAATCAGTTGCAGTTGAAAGGCTATAGAATTGAATATTTTTGATTAAATCTTCCTAGTGAACATTTTTTTGCTCATACAGAACATTAAGTAGAATTGCAATTTAATTGACCATGGTTTTCAAAGTGGCAATCGTTGGAGCAGGATCCACTGCCCAATCCTGGGCTTATGCTAGCCATTTGCCAGCCTTAAAGATGCTCTCTAAATATTACGTCATTACTGGCATTCTGAATTCTACGGTAGAATCATGACAAAAGGCAATAGAGCTATTTAGTCTATCCGACACCACCAAGGTGTATGAAAACTTACAAAAAGCTGTGGAGGACAAAGACACAGATTTAGTTATAATCACTGTTAAGGTTCCACAACATTGGACTTTAACTTCTCCATTTTTAACGTTCAAAGTTAACAAGACTATTTATGTCGAATGGCCGTTGGCAAATGGCCTGAAGGAGGCAGAAGAAATGAAGAGTTTAGCAAACGAACATGGAATTCGTACCATTGTGGGTCTCCAAAGTAGAACTAGTCCAGCAATATTGAAAGCTAAACAGCTAATATCTTCTGGTGCTATCGGGAAGACCACTTCGCTTTCTTTCGTAGGAAGGACTAAGCACTGGGGCCTAACAAAGTCTCAGGAGTATCCTTCATATGTTGATGATGTTAATAATGGTGCCACTGCTCTTACAATTCCAGGTGGCCACTCTTTGGATGCGATCAGATTCGTGGTTGGTGAAGAATTTAAATCACTAAAAGCCGACGTTTTCACAAAGTTCAAGGAAATTACTGTGGTAGATGACGAGGGAAACCAGGTGGAGCATCGGACAAAAACAAGTCCGGATCATATTAACGTCATCGGTCAACTAACTGGAAATATTCTGTTTTCCTATAGTGTTTCAGCAGGCGGTGTAAGCCCACTTACTGTCGGTCTGGAGTGGCATATAAGAGGAACCATAGGTGATATATTCACTCAAGGGCCTAGTGCCTATACTGAAATGGTACCATTGACTGTCAGTATGGCTACAAAGGGGGGGAGATGAGGTAGCTAGTGAGGTTTTTAATGAGTCCTATGACCCTGTCGTCGGTAACATTGAAGCTTTATGGAAGAGTCTAGCCGAGAATAATGGATCAGGTCTGCCTAATTTTTCCACTGCGGTTAGCTTACACAGAGTCATTGATGGTATTACGAGGGCATCAGAGACAGGTAAAATGGTTATTCTGTAATAGAGTTCAAAATAACTCTCATATTTATTTTTGTAATTCGGTCTTTTCGTCCCCTTATTACAATAGTAAGGGTGAAAAGATATACCGCTGATTGCAATAAATGAGTGCAAAAATCAAGTCCATTCCAACATATCCTCATTAAACTCAACAAGACTAGGTCCATTCTCCGGACTAGAGTGGTATACCATATCAAATGTAGTTCCTTCCATCTTCTCATCCGATTGCTCAGAATTAATATTGCCAGAATGTTTATTTTGATAAGGGACTTGTTTATATCCGTGCTTCGCATCATTACTAATAAACTCTGTCTTTTGTTTCTTGCTATTATTGTTCTCTTCGAGTTCAAAATCTAGTAACGATAAACCAAGCGATGCATCTACTCCAAAATCGTTCAACATTAAAAGGTCAGAATACGATTTAGCCACATTGTTATGGTCTCCAAAGGAAATCTTCGGTTGCATGTTGATTCTATGATGTTGAGAGTCAGATGGGATGCTTTTATGTGATGTAAATGACTGTGAACTAGCATTGCTATCTTGGACGAATCCATTAGCCATATTAGATAATGTCTGATCATCTGATTTATAATCGAATACACCTGGAGTAGGGGTATTATAGTGTTGGAAGAACGGAAAGGAACTGTCTATGTTCGAAGCTGTTTCCGCCTGCAAGGTGTTATACAATTGCGTTGAGGCTCCCGCTGCTGAACCTGACACATGCGCTGAGCCATTCTGAACTGTGGCACTATGATACGATTGTTGTTGAGTCTTAGAAATAGACGGAATTTTAGATGAGAATATATCATTAATTGCAACGTCACTTTCTTTCTTTACGGAAAGCAAACCACTATCCTTCTTGACATTAGGAACCTTTGAAAGCATTGTTCTTAGAGGCGAAGTTGATTTCTTTTTACTATCCTTCTTCAATGAATCGATCTGATTTTGAGAAGGAGGCGAATTGATCTTGGGTGGCGACAAAACAGCATCTATCGCATTTTCCAAATGGCCCATACAGTTCTCTGATAAACAACCCAGAAGTCCTATTTCGGTTTCAAATTTTAGGTCCCCTATAACCATCGTAAGTAAAGTCTTTGCCTCTTGAAATAGAGCACCACCTCTGGTATACTCTAGTGCACCCTTTGCAGCCAGTAACGCAAACCTAGCCTTTTGTCTTGATGAGTTCATTGGTAAAGGCAAATGATAGAAGTCATATTTTGAGGTATTTAGTACCCTCGTAATCGTTAATAATGCAGTTGACGATTGCTGAATAGCAATGTATGAAGCTGAGTTCTTGGAATTAGTAGTCTCAGTTGCCATCAAAGGCATGTATATCAATGCTCTAGCTTGGTGGTATAAATAAAGGAGAGTTAATTGAGTCTCTGACAATTTTTCAAAGTCACTGGATTTAAAGTTTCCATTTACATCAATATCAAAATTAATGTTTGAGGTAAGCTCTCTCCTCCACGAATCCAGCATATCTTCTAATATCAAGGAACTAGCTTCGCTAACATTTGTTTTCTTCATATTGTTGCTTCTTTTAAAGACGGTGTCGACAATAGTGCCCAGAACCTTTGCATATCTCATAACACTTAAGGCTGAGTCAGAGACCTTACCAACCAAAGATAATTGGGTATTGTTGAATGTAATCAAATTGATATCAGTACCATCACCTTTTCCAGTCGAAGATGAAGGTAGAGCACATTCAATTTCATAGTCTTTCAACAATCTTGGAACTCCGAGTATCAATGCACTAAATGAATCCAACGTGTATATACACCAAAATAAGATACGTCTTTCACCTTGTTGTAATTTAGAGACATTTGAACCATTATAACCAAGAACTGCTGCAGGACACCGATGAAGTCTAAGCTGTTGAGACATTGTGACTAGTTTCCCTCTCAACTCATAACTAGTGTTTAAGTCGGCAGTTGATAAGCAGTACAGGAGTTCCATTGTTGTCAACTGCAACGATGTAATCGAACAAATAGAATTCATATTGGATTGAATGAATTGTTTGATTAAATGGTCGTAGAATTGTAATATTTCGGAATGGCTAGAACGTTTATCTTTCCCGTTGTTATTCATATTATTTCTTTCCTGGCTTAGCATCACTAAGGTGGTAATTATAATCAACATTTCTCCAAATTTCTCCAATCCATGTAAAGAACCATCTATGAAATTATTCTCTCGACTTTTGTTGAATTTGATATAATTTCCCATGAATATCTCTTTGTTGAGAACCGGAGTTATGGTGTTCCATGTCTCAAAAAATATTGTTATACAAAGGTCCAAGTTTAGATGATTAGGCAGATTGAGGTTTTGGAAGAACTTCGTTGATTCCCCTTGCGAAATATTGTTGAAGTTCTGGGCTTTGAAACTTATGGGGAACTGATTGTATCTGTTTTCCTCATTATATGCCTCCTTTAACAAAGCAATTGATCTTGAGGTAAGAAATGGTGCCTTCGAATTGAAACCATGCACACTGACAATTTTGGCAAGCAAAGAAGGTATGAATAACGTCTCTTCTGTTGATCTAGGAATAGAGGCAGCAATGAGGTTTGCCAGGTTTAAAAAGTTCTTGGTACGCAATTTATTTTGCAATGATATTGCTGCTGCTGCACCTGGTGCACATGCTTGCTCAAATGAATTGTAGCCGTATCTGTTTCTGAGGTCATCGACGTTCTTTGTGTAATGGAAATGTTCTGGCATAGAAGTAGAATAAAGAGAAACATCGTCATCGCTCAATTCTCCTTTGTCTATATCCACGGAACCTGCAATCGAAACAGGTCTATTATGGACAGAGTGGGGATAATTTCCACAATTACAAGTTTCATCGTGGAGATGTTCTTCTGCGGACTTGAATCTCTCCTTTTTGTTGAGTAAACTCAGATTTGCATCATTCAATAATAAAGACGTCGAAACCGGTGATGAGTGTTCATTCTCAAAGTTGTTGGTCAACTTCTTAGAGCTGGCACTGAGGTGATCTTGACGGGCATTTGATATCGTCGGCTCCGATTGTTCTGTCTTTAGATTAAGCAATTTTTGCAATTTCTTATTTTCGAACTCAAGTTCTCGCACTCTTTCTTCTAATGACTCTGTATACCCCCTTGGGAATGCTTTTCTTGCGAGCTTATCAGTGAAAATACAATCCAAGCCAACAGCTTTACAGTTTGCACACTGTCTCTTTCCGTCATTATCGGTGGCATGAGGATCGCCATCTTCCTCATTATAAAAGCATCTAATTTTCTTCTTTCTGCATCTATCACAGGCCACCGATACTCTGATTGTATTTGAGCCAGGTGTCTTTATAGTCTTTGGTTTCGTGGAACTTGTAAGACCACCACTCGGAGGGGACTTACTTGAGTCGCTAGTTGAGGGTGCCATTTATGTTGGGCAGACAGTTGTCCTCTAGCTATCAACTTTGTATACACCAAATACTATAACACGAATCTCAGTACTGAATTATACGTATTGTTTCACTGTAAAAGTACTTGATTTGCTCCTGAAAACAAATGAGATGCTATCCAATAATGACTCTGGTGACAACTATGTCTCATGCCGAAAAACAGTAATTCTGGTGACAAAAAAAACGGCGGGAACTCGCTGTGAGTCACGTCAGGTACCTCCGGCAATAAAAAAATCTGAACACCACTATCTAAGTATTGCCAGAACTTCTCACTTCTTATGAGTTACCCAATTTTATTCAAGTTGTACATTCTACAGAGACTCTAGATAATAGCTTTCCAGGGCCAATTAGCCGCCGATCTAACTTCCCACGATGTATTTTGCTTCAAGACCCCGCCTGATATCTAGAGCCATGAGATAAGACCTCACAGATTTTTGCTGTCGTCCGTTACTTTTTCGCATGCTTGCTCTTCCCCACATTATTTCTCCGGCACCCCATAGGACTAAATGAACTTGCATTCTGCGAGTCGGTGTGAGGGCGAAAATCAGACGCAGTTGCCATTGCCTGCCGGAAATTGAAATTTGTTCCTGTGCCGTTCATAACTACACTGTAGATTAAAGGACGTTTTCGATTAAATTCAAGCGAGCATAACCATGTCCGGCCGTCAATCTGTGATGAATGATGGGTCCCTGTTTGTAGGAATACTATATAAGGAGAAGAGCTTTGTTAGTATCAATCGATGCTACAGCTTCACCTCAAACAGTGCGTCTTACCTAAATATTGGTAGGATATACACCTTTTCTTGAAAGAATTAGGCTGATGGATGAGCTTTCCTTACGTCCTATCCCAAAAATGGCCCACCAGCATCTAAATCTGACAGGTGGGGTGAGGAGAAAATCCAGAAAAAAGAGGGGCGCCATCTACAAGAGGGCAGTGTAGTGCACGTGATTCAGAATATCATCTATCTCTGTTGGTGCGCTAAATGTTCTCTAGTTGGGCGACTTGGAGAAGCAAAAGGTTTAGAATTCTTTCTAGACAAAGAAGAGAAGCTTTCGGGACTCAAAATTATCATTCTAATATTTTTAGAATTCCACTTTGAATATAAAAAGAACTAAATGATGATAAAGAATGATTTTATTGCATTTTTCATATTTTCATAACAAATAAATAAAATGATTCTTTTGAGAAGTGTGTCTTCATGATCTGGGCCACTAGATCATGGTTAATTTAATTCACTTGGAGTTTGACTACATTCTCATTACCTGAACTACTTTCGTGGCTGAAAATCAATCTCTATATTGTGGCTAGTGACTCTCATGCTTCGAACGCCGTCGAAAAAAAAATCTTCAACATGAAAATTTGCATTCTTTAGTTTCTTGCAAAAAAACAATTAAAGATAATAATGTAATGTTTTTATGAACTGGAAGAAAGGAAGACGATCTTCAATGCTGGATTACAGTTGTATCGAATAGAGAAGTATATGACTTTTCTGTACTGATATTTCTGCAATTTAATATGTATGTTCATTTAATTTATTCAATCGACACTTCTTCTCTGGCAATTTCGACGTCTATTTGAGATGATGATACACCACTTTTAACAACGAATTTCTTCACCTGAATTCTATGTGGATAAACTTACTTTGACAGAGCTTTTTAACCCTGATTATCGACTAGATGTTTGTTTTTGCACCAACAAGCCAAAGAGAAGTAAAAAGAAGTGCCGATTATCGAATCTATATTACCATCGATCACTTTGATTACTAACAACTCGACAGTCCCATTCATTATGTTAGATCTGATATTTGTATAGTCTTATAGCTTTCTATTAAGCAAATACCGTCCATCTTATCAAAGCTGTAACTTTTAACCCAAACAAAATTTTTCTAGCATTATTTTTATCTACAGTTATTTTAGTTAATATTTTATTGTATGAGATATCGACTCTTTCCAGGGCCATATATAAGTAAGAAAGATCTAGGCTATGTCTTCTTATGATCAAGAGGTAACTCCGGCAGTTTGCTCAAACTGTTTGGGATCTAATCCTTATGTTGAAATGATAAGGGAGAGAAATGGTCTTCAATGTAAATTGTGCACTAGACCATTCACCGTCTTCAGATGGGCTCCTTCCAAAGGAGGGTCATTCAAGAAAACAGTCATATGTCTCACTTGTGCCAGATCACGTAATTGTTGTCAGTCATGCATGCTGGATTTGACATTTGGTATCGACCTCCAAACTAGAGATCAACTTCTGAAACTTGCTGATAGGAAGGCGATTATCGATTCTGGTCCGAAAAACCAAGTTTCGAAGATGTATGTTGCAAATCAACTAGAGCGAAAGTATATTACAGAGGGAGAAGCAGGAATAGAAGATGCAGAGGAGAAAAAAAAGGCAGCTCAACAACTGCTTGACTCAATTTCAAGCTCTGTTTCGGCACACAGTAACGCTAAAGTTAAAGCAAATACCGACCAACAGAAAATGAGCAGACATCATGATGATGACAAGATATCTAAAGCTGATATGTTGAAACTTTGCAAGAATTTACCCTTCAATGGAAATTTAACAACATCTCCTAAGAGTCTAAAGATTAAGTCCTTTTTCATATTTGGAATCGACGACAGAACACCTGATTACTCTATCAAAGACTTTTTTGCTAGCCATTTGAATGGAGGCGATGTTTCGAAAATAGAATCTATATTTGTTAACCATAAGGCAAGGGTCGGATTTGTGAGATTCACTAATAGAGCTATTGCTGAAACTCTCGCACAAAGAATCTTGCAGTCTCAGAATGAACGTGAAGATTTGAAAATAACGGAGATTACTGAATACCATAGACCGTGCTTGGTAATTATTGATAATTGTCCAGTAAGAATATGCTGGGCTGGGAAGGAGACGAATTGCAATTATTCTGGACCTGAACTGGCAAAGATCAGACTCATTGTCAGAAAGCAAATGGTGAAGTGTGCAGAAAAGGATCTCGGAGACAAAAAGCACAAAATTGAGGATGAAACAACTAATGTGGTCGAAAAAGTAGAACACAAAAAGCCTAAAAAAAAGACCATAACATCCATACTCCCAGGAAAGGCCTCGCATTACAAATCGTTGAAAGCCGACATTGAATTATGATTATGCAATGATACGTTGTATATTAATTTCTTCCTGTAAACTAATTCGCATTATTCATCTATATAAATTATAATAATGAAATATCTATACCAGTATTCCGTAGTATTCACATCGTTTGTGTTTTTTGGCTAATGTTTCCCACTGAACTATTATTCTCTCAGATATAGGCAGAATGAGATACCCAGTTAGACTCAAGCGATTGACCCTCGTCAAGCTTTCAATATATACAATTTTTGTTGCGCAAAGACCTATAACTTTGAAAAAGAATAAAATGTAGGCAATAGGGATTGCCGTTCCCGGGCCATTACAGAGAAAAACGTCAGGAAAACATCGAAGATTGGTAAGTTTCACGAACGTGACGCAGAATGAATACAATGTCCTAAATGTTGCAGATAGTCTTCCTTCTCCTATATTTCTGGCTCTGGGTAAAACTATTAACTCAAACTTCTGCTTAGATTTTGATATGCTCTCTTCAAACTTGGCCAATCTCTCCAAGGAGGTGGTGTCGGAACCAGTTACTACATAACTTCTTTTGAGCGCATCGATATTATGAAATTGTGACAGAATTCGAACCAGCTCTCCGGTGTGTCCTCCTGATCCCAAAAGCATCATCATGGACTTAGTTTGTCGCAGAAGGGTTGGTCTGGGGTCTTCAGTCTTGATTTCTGGTGGATGAGAAGCAGGCAAAACATGGATCAATCTCACCATAAATAGGATTACTGGTACTAAAAGGCATGACACCAGAATCGTGAAGAAAGTCTCATCCATTTTCAATATTGTGAATACACAATCTAGCGATATATGTTTCCTAGATCAAACATTACGTACCCTGAATGGTATATACAGGGCGATTTAAAAGTAGTGAGCTTCACCCAGAAATAATTGGATATACACGTGATCAAACACATAATATCTATCACGTGACTTTCCAATTCTTTCTGGGTGAAGTCACTACTTTTAAATCGCCCTGTATCAAGAATCTCGAAAAACGGAGATATTAAAACATCCTTACCCTTCAAACACCGCTATCGATCTAGATCGGCTTTCAGATCGCCCTCACTCGTTTCCAGTTTTCCTGTCTCAATCACCCGAAAATCGTAAATGTTTTCGACTTGTATATTTAGGCATGGCACATGAAGTCACATTACATAAGTTTCATATCTCCTTCCAGGCAATAAAACTAAGATGATTCCTGTTTTATACTTATTTGTTTAAAACCGATAAATTTTGGTATGGAGCGAATTCACAGAATATCAATGCAGTTTTTAATCTCACGGATCTTAAAAAAATTACATGATAATTGACAGATTAGTATACTATAAGAGATATATATATATATATTGCGGGCCGAAAGATAATCTGGTAACTGAGTTTTGAGAAAGCATACCAATAGAATAATGTCACAGACACCTGCGAGTTTCATCTGATCAAGAAAGCAATAGGATGAGATTGAAACTTGGTACACTGAAGATTGTCAAAGTTCTGCTTATCACTATTGGGTCTTCGAGTCCCTTGGGCTTCCTAGGTGTCAACGCATCTAGGTTTGGCACAAAGGACTCGGTGCTTTTTTCTTGTTTATTGACAGGAAACAAACTTCAGTATGACTACGTTACTCCAGGAATGAAAAGCTCCTTTTGGTACCCTGCTTGTCACTATGGCCCATTCACAGGAACCTTGTTGGCATGTTTCCATGACCAATATTTTGATGATCCCATTTTGTTGAACTACACTTATGACAAATTTGCTAATAGTTGCAACAACTTTGCAGATGCCAGCCTAGATATCAATAAATTAATTCTTCTCTACGAAAATGCTACTCAATATATCTTGGGAGAAGATCCAAATGGACATAAGGATGAAAGTGATAAAGTTCTGCTTCATAATCCGATTTTACTGAACAGAACATATGTAGAGTCCTTTGCATCATCATACACCATATTTTTTGCGAATTTCGTGTCAACTTCCAGATTCAGTGATCTTGTTTGCATATTCTGGATATTGGTAATGCTGCTCATAGGCGCATTCAATCATATCAAACACCATTCAGTTAAACAGTGGCTGACAGGGCGTCTGATAAATAGATTCCGAGCATATTTCACGATTCCCACATTAATAGACGGCAAACACTTCCAGCCTTGGAATATATTTGGATCTACCTCCAAACTCCAATTTTTTAACTGTTTATTACCGACCACTCAAGAAGCTATCATAATCATAATATATTGTGGGCTTATTTTATTAGCTACTATTGTTGATTATAACGTTCAGGGTCAAAATTTGCTCCTTGGATCAAAGGAAGCCCAATATAATCGTTATATCGCTGACAGAACTGGTATATTAGCATTCGCTCAACTGCCACCTTTATTCCTCTTCGGTGGTAGAAATAATATTTTACTCAAACTGACTGGTATACCTTTTAATTCCTTTATCATATTTCATAAATGGATATCGAGGATCATGGTTCTATTAGCCTTCATTCATGCCCACGCATATATCAATTATTGCACTATCCATAACACCATAGATCATGAGAGACAAGTTCCCCTTTGGAAACATGGAGTTAGCGCACTTCAGGTAGGAATGTTGATGTTGATTCAAGGGATCTTCTTTTTCCGTAGCCGGTGGTATGAGTTATTTTTGGTGACACATATTGTTCTAGCCCTCGTGTTTCTGGTGGCTGCATTTTTGCATTGTAAAGATATTGGATACTTGGAATGGTTATATGCTAGTATTTTTGTGTGGGCCTTTGACCGAGCCATGAGATTACGAAGATTATGGAAATTTGGGTTTCCAGAAGCAAAATTTAAATTGGTCGACCAACAAATCATAATTACAATACCAAAGCCTGATAATTGGAACGCATACCCAGGCTGTTTTATCTATCTTTACATATTTGACGCGAGAATGTCATGGAAAGTATGGGAGAGTCACCCTTTCACAATATACTGCGATGGTCACAACTTAATAATATATTCCAAAAAGAAAGAGGGGATGACATTGAACTTATACAATTATTTAGTAAGCAATGGTCGTGAAGCAACAATGTCAGTTGGCATAGAAGGTCCATATGGTCATAAATCAGAGCTCAAGGGATATGAAAACATAATGTTGATAGGTGGTGGAAGTGGTATTCCAGGTCCTTATTATCACTGTATGCACCAGCTACAGAAGCTGCAAATAAACGATCATTCAGAGGAGACTTTAATTAATGTCCAGTTAATTTGGATCTCGCAAAATTACTCCTCTCTTGATTGGTTTATGGATGAGCTTATAGAGTTGCAGAGACTTGATATACATAACCGTATCGGAAAAAACATTTACCTAACTAGAGAGGTAAAGAGTACTGACAAAAGATTGCAGGAATCACCGTCAGCTTGCACAGTAGATCAGACCACGGCATTACTACAGGCACCAGGTACTACCACTAGTGAGCGAGTCAACCCTATTACTCTAACAGGCAATCTACGAGACTTTCGATTTGTTTTTGGTAGACCACACCTTCATAAGTTAATAGGCAACATAATAAACAGTGGTAATCCTGGAAAAGCCTCTCAGGATACCAAGAGCGTTGCAATTGTTGTTTGTGGATCTGACATCCTAGTCGACGAAATAAGAAATTGTGTGGCACAATTTCTGACCAACCCTGATGGTATCTTAGGCGAGAAGGAAAAGTTCAGAATAGATTTATTTGAAGAGCTACAAGTTTGGTAAGCGTTTCTGCAATACGTTAATTTATCCGGTTATATAAATTGATTCCTAATAACTATTTTTTACTAAATTATACCAGCAATATAATCTCCCTGTGTATCAATTACTCTTGAAGGCGACCTGATGAAAATTGTACTCCTTCATGGCCGTGCAAAGATTTTTGCCTGGAAAAATAAGGGTGGCGGGGAAATTTCGGCACAATGACGAATTCCAACTTGTGTTTGTAGGTAATTTTTTAATCACACGCTGGGAGATTAAAACTTGAGTTGTGAATTCTACAGATAGAGAGTATACAAGAATAATACGGTGCCATATATTGGTTCTTGAATATACAGGTTTGCAACAGTTATCAGTATATATTGGTGGAGTTGAAAACTGACGCAGAAATTGCAAACTCGTTGTTGAAATCTATATTTGTATTTGTTTGACTATTCTGTGTTTCTGTAAGCGTCACAACAGATCAAAGTTGCACCAAGAAATATATTCCAGAACTGTACAATACAGGAGAGATTCAATCGACTTTTGTTTATGCCTCATACTATACAATATCTATTCTGAGTATTTTGTGTATATTTTTTTATTATCAACCACCAGGGTCACAGACTATTCACTGGTTGAGTTAGTCTTCAGACATAATCCATCATCGATATCATATTAAACATGGCAACTCAAGCAGCAGCAAAAAGACTCTGGAAAGAGTACAAAGACATAGCTAATCCAAGAACAGGACTCAAACAAGTCAGGGTAGAGATAGATGATGATAACATTTTTCTCTGGAATGTTGCTCTCATAGTGGTGGATAAGGATGCCGATTATAACGGAGCATACCTAAAGGGACAACTAAAGTTCCCGCCAAACTATCCTTTTTCACCTCCTGGCTTCAAGTTCACCCCTGCAATCTACCACCCTAATGTATACAACGATGGAAGATTATGCATTTCTATCTTACATGAATCTGGCAATGAGCAAAATGATGAACCTGACAACGAAACATGGTCTCCAGCGCAGTCTGTGGAGTCTGTTTTACTTTCGATAATTTCACTGCTTGAAGATCCAAACATTTCTAGTCCAGCTAATGTCGATGCAGCCATCTCATTCAAGAAACACAGAGATGAATACAGAAAACGGATAACAGTAGAGGTCACCAGGTCCCGAGCAAACATCCCTGAAGACTTTGTTATGCCTAATTTAGAGGATTTCAAATCAAAGCATAAGGAGATAGAGGAAAAGCAAGAAGATGATGAGTGGTGGGAAGACAACTATTATGACGATGAGGAAGAAGCAGATATATCTGATGAAGACGAAGACGATGAGGAAGAAGGAAAGGAAGAGTACGACTCTGAAAATGAAAAAATGGATGATGATGATGATGATGATGATGATTGATTTAATAGAACTAATGAGTTCAACGACATGCCACCCATTTTTTCTTCCATTCTACATTGCCGTGTTTCCCTTCCTCATCTTGTATTTTTAGTTTCATAGTTGAGTTTTATTTCCCGCTTAGGGTATTTCGTATACCATAAGAGGTTAAGCAGTATATATATGCCTCTTACTTTTTTTTATTGTGATACACGCTATTTAGGTCATTATAGCCCATTCATTAAGGGCTGCTTCATGCTACAGATCTAAGTTGTGACGAAATAACTTTAACAGAAGATACCTTTCTATATTATAAAGTGATTCCTAGAATTTCAAAGTCTCTCTTTAAGTACTGAACTCAATTTTTCTAACCTTTTGATCGCCACTGCCTTAGGGTAATTTAGATCACAGCACATCATTAGTAGATATTCTTCATTCACCCTGTAGAGATATATGAAGTAAGAGTTGAACTGCACCACTAGCCAATCCTGTGTCTCTGTTCCCAGAGGTCTTTCTTTCCATGATCTGATTGAAATTATTGACAATATTTTCAGATTCTCTGTGGGACTCACGTTTGCCTTTATGTAATCATCAATAAATTCATTCTGTGCTTCAGTGTGTTGTGAAGCAAATGTCTCAGGAAGATCTTTTTGAAGACAAGAGACCAATGGTTGCCCTATCTTCAGAGAAAGTAAGGAAATAGAGGTTGGCTTTGAACTTGTCAATTCAGCAACAGGTCTGAGCACCTGTGAGAGCAATGATGATATATTTCGAGAACTCAGCATCCCTTTGGAGTAAATTATTGAGAAAGATCACACTCTATAAATGGAACAGCTAAAAGACAAAAGATGAGTTCGGAAACTTTTGAGAATCGCTATCAAAAGACCTATTACTTTCAACGATTGAAGGCAAACTCGGAAATAATGAGCTTTGGAATAAAATGAAAAGTATAATACTTAAATTAGGACATGGATTATAAGACAAAGCACAAAAAGTAAATAGTCTGAAGTCTTTAATTTATCTGACTTTCATACTTCGGTCGATCTTACATTTCCTAGCTTAATTTAGCGTGAAGCTCACTACTTTTAAATCGCCCTGTAATTATTTGATTTGCCCATACACCACGACAATATCCATGTTGTATTATACGACCGAGGGTCAGAAGCTCATCTCTGCACCGCCTTTCTTCAAAGGGTTTTTTTTTGTTTCTATGAAGGCGTGTTTTGTTTGTTGATTTCTTCTCCGACCGTGTAGACAGTATTTATTTAAAAACGGTAAAAGCTTGAATTAATCTATAGACCATATCTTCTACTGAATACAATCCCTCTGGAAGGTTTATTTGAGTACTAGTCTTCTGACTACGGAAACTCGAATTTAGAAACTGGTATAAGCATTTGTTTTTGTCACTTTATCACCGTCGAGATTCTGTGATTTCATATTGTCCTTGAATGGATTGAACCATTGTAGTAGTGTTTAGCCTACTGACGACCATTTTTGTATATCAGATTGAACCCATTGATAAGATTATCACAATTTGGGCACCAAATGAGTCAAATTCCAGAATCACAACATGTTGTGCGACAGACTCAACCGCAGAAGAGAGTTCCTCTTAGGGACTCATCAAAGAACTTCTTGAATTCCAATATCATTCCCTCTCTGACACATAAGAAAGATGTTCTCGAGATGAAAGCTGAACAGGGTACAAGGCGAGCGGTATTACCCGAATCACATATATTGACCCCTTTAGAAAATGTCGTTCCTGTGATAGAAGAGAGAGCTGCCACAGATGCCGAATTCAACAAGGGAAGTGCTCAACCAATTTTGAATATTGGGGCTGATTTGACTGCTAAAAAACAATCAAATCGTATGACTGGTGCTGAACTAAAGGAATGGCAGCGCAGTTGGAGGAAGATCTTGAAGTCCAGTGTAGTTTATTTTGAAAATGATGAAGGCAAAAATGGAAAGGAGAAAGAACGAGCAAGGCTGGCATTACAGTCTTTAGGTGCTTCCATTGAAACATTTTTTAGTGAAAATGTCACCATTATAGTATCAAGAAGAGCTTACAATAAGTCATTAGAGTACCCAACCGGAGACATATTCCGAATAGCAAAGAGAAACGAACTGAAAGTATGGACTTACGATAAAGTTTTCAGATTCATGAGTCATTTAGGAGAACCTATTCCAGAGGATGAATCTTATTTGAAGAATAAACTTTCATCTCTGCTGAAGAATGAGAAGCTGTTTGGTCCGAATGACAGAGATCCGAATGCTAAAAGAGACGACATAAAATATTTCTCCGCTTATTATTTCTACGTCTATGACTTACGCCAGCATACAAGACCTATTGCTATTAAAGAATGGTCCCTTAATTCCACAGACTATCCAAAGTTGACTAAATCGACAAATGGTAGGTCGCTATTTATCGAAGATAACGCTCCGGCCAGCAACCCAGAAAAACGCCATAAAAGAAGACTACAATATCTTGAAGACACAAAGGAATATAGACAGAAATTGATAAAGGCTTCCTATATCTCTGAAACATATGAACCAACCTATGAAGAGCGAATCAACTATCGCAGAATCTGGGAACAATCATACTATGGAGAATGCGAAGATACTCCAATTGCAAAGAGAAAGAAAATGGTAGTCACTAATGAAAAGAAACCTGAAACATCTTCAGAGGTATCCGAACAGAATGATATGGTGGCGTCAGTGGCTAGAAAGCCAATTTGTATGGCACCTCCCACCAAATTGGTCCGTGAAGACTCTACAGCAGAACTGTCACATGGTAAGTTCAATAATGAATATGGTGAAATAGAAGCATCTGGTGTTGTACAGAATCAATCAGGTTCCGCTGCGCTTTCTGGTGCTGGAATCAATACAAACAGTGCTGCCGCAATTGGAAATGGGTTAGGCCCATCTAACTCATTAGTTTTCAATAAAAAGATTACAAATGAGAAAAAGAAAATGATGACATTCACGTCTGCTGATTCCATCGCATTATCGGGTCTACAGTCCAATCCCTCTTTGAAAAAAGAGGCGAGCTCCATGAAAGTATTCAAAGTTAGAAAAGAAGACAGGGTTGTTAGGGTTGTGGATGTTAAAAGAGATTCTAAATTTGTTACTTCTGAAGAAGCTAGAAAATTGTCATCACAACCTTCGAAAGAGAACTGTGATCCCTTTGTGGATAATTATGGTGCTACAGACACAGCCAAATTTGGTCGTTCGCTGCTTCGAACTCCCACCTCTAAGAAGATTACCAATAAAGAGATTTATTCTGTGACTCCTGCACATACTAGAGAAACAAATTTAGAACAGAAAATATCTGCTGACTTAGACAATCACAAAGAGAAGGCATTGGGAAGGGAACTAAATGCCAACCCTCCTGCAGCCAAGCTGAGCCATACCCCCTTAACTGAGATTAGAAAATGTACTGGGTGGGTAAAAAATAGAGATCAGATAGACTCCGTATCGCAGAATCAATTGTTGCTGGAACATACCCTTCAGACAAAGCAAAGAGTAAAATCAGATAAAAAGAGAGACTTGCATAATACCTCTGCATTACTTCACCAACAGTTACTTGCAAAGAAATCAAAGAACGAAATGAAGCCAGGTTACTGTGAGAATTGCAGGGTCAAATATGATGACTTTGACGAACATATCCTCATGGATAAACATAGGCACTTTGCAAAGAACGACAACAATTTCAGGGATATCGATAAACTGATAGATGACGTGAAGATGACAAGAATAATGAGACTCTAATACTTCTCTTGTTTATCTTTATAAATTATCGCTATCGCTATAGTTACAACTCCCAAAAATGTTGCCGTTATATAATATTATACAATCCTGTCTGTTGTAACATTATTAACATAATTGCGACTTGGATACCGCATGCTAAAAGCATCTAATAAAATACTATAATCTATAATCTATAATCTAAATGAACGTGTTCCATTTCGTTAAGCATATGCATGAACGTCTTAGGTGAAATAGCTTCTAATTGTTTTTGACTAGCTCCTCCCATTGAACTCCACACCATTCCTCAACGTATCCGACATAGTTTTCATCAAGTAGATGGTCAGGAACGCAATCTGAAACATCAGTTGCCACTAATATAGTTCCCCATTCCATTCCATCTATAATATCGACTAATTTGTTCTCAAGATCGATAATAGCTTTGGGCATCAACTGCAACTCAAATCTTCTTTTTGAAGGACTAAATGATGGGTTTGGTATCAACGATTCTGGGCGTAGGTTGCCGTTCGAATCATAGAATAATTTTGCTACCAAATCCTTTGAGGAGTATAGAAGAGGCGAACCATTGAGTTCGTACCTCAGAACTTGAGAAACGTTATATGAAATCACATTGGTGAAGTTTTGAAAGGTGGGATCATCAATCATTTTTATCAATTCATCATTTTCGCCCCTTTCTGAATCAATCTTAGGAAGATTAGATGTCGATAAAGATGTCGAATCAGAAGACTCGTCCACGCCAAATGATGCAGGAAGAGGTGGGAGTTGCTGCTTCTTTGGATCCAAAGTCTCCTGGTCGATATATAGAATATACCCCGGATATGATGGTAATTCGAGATCAAGTTTCTCTGGTTTTGCTCTGTTTTTAACATTTGCCGGTCTTGCAACTTCCGCATAAGAGGGAGTCATTGATTTTGTATCCCCAGAATCTGATTTAGTAGTTTCAGAAGCAGAAATAGATGGTTCATTATGATCAAATGGATTTGTAGATGTAGCAAAAGGATTAGACAAAGAGGATTGTGTAAAAGGGTTAGAGGAGTCTGCTCCAAATGGGTTTGTGTGATTTCCAGAACTTGTGTCAAAGAGATTATTGGTTATCTGTCGAATGTGTTGTTTCTTTTCCTCTGCAGATTTGAGCTTCTCCTCCTGCTTTCTCTTATACTCCTCAAGCTCTAGTTCTCTTTCCTTCATTATAGAGGGGTCTTTGCGGACAGCTCTAATAGCTCTGACAGCGCCGCTCTTTCTTCGACACCCAGGTTTGTTGCACCCAAAAACATATATTATTCTGTCGTAAAAAGTGGATGCAAGATTTGCTGAACATTGCAAGAGTAAATACATCGGAGAGCCACAACATTTACATAGCAGCAAGTCTTTTGGAGGTGCTGAATCAGGATGCAACCAGAGCGGTTCTCCTCCTATGAAGGTGTCCTCGAGATCTGGTCGCTCCTCTTCTGAGATGGCCACGTCCACAAATCCTAGGAAGGTGGATGATTCAGTGAAGTTTTCATCAAATTCTTCTGAGTCAATCTCGAAATCTTTATTATTATCAGGAGTCATATCTCTAAGCTATACTTAACAGATCGTAGTCTCGATATTGAATACCATTTATTGTAGGGCTAGCAGTTTATGTGTAGCTCATAATTTTTCAAATAATTTTTTTTCTCAACTTTATCTCCCAAGTAGAACTATCTAGATAAGGAATCTTTTTTGTCCCACTATATGAAAAGTTTTAGCATGCACAAACTCAAAGAAATAGATAAGGGAGAGTGGATAAAATCAACATAATTCAAAGAGGAATTCAAAACAAAAATAACAAATTGTAGGATAAATGACCTAGAAAGACTCATAGACCAAAGACCTAACCTCATAATTCTCATTAGCTTCTTCAATATCTTCCCAGTTACCAATATAGTCGTCAGTACCTCTAACTACTCCAGGAAGAGTCTTTCCACCACTGTACCTCTTCCAAATCTTCTTGGCATTCTCGTCGGTACCCAAGTCCTTAAACCCAAATTTAATCTTGTTCGCAGTAAGAATTGTTTGCAATCTATTGGTTCTTGTCATAACCTGGAAGCCACCAGCCAGAGATGTGTAGATGTGAATTGGTTCGTCCTCAAATGTCATCTTAGAAGTTCTGGCAACATAGACAGAACCATCAACTCCTGTCTTTTGTGGCTGAGAGGACTGCTCCTTTTTTGCTTGTTCAATAAGCTCATCAATGTCGTTGTCTTCATCCTTTTTTGATGCAGTCTCATTCTGTGTTTGTAATCCCTTAGTCAGTTCTTCTACTTCATCCGCTTTTTTTGCTGAAATTCCATTGTCCTCCACAGTATTCTCCTTTTCAGAGACGTTTGTTTCATTGGAAGTCTCAACAACAGTCATTGGGGTCTTATCTATATCGGTTGGTTCTTCGTTCACCTTATTGTCTTCCTTGGCAACATCCTCCTCTTCTGGTTCGTCTCCAATCTGATCCTCAATTGGTGTCTCCTGCGGCTCCTCCTTGATCTTATCCTGAACTTCTCTCTCTTGGGGCTCCTCTTCCTCTGCAACTTTATCTAATTCAGATATCGTAATGGACTCCTGGAGATGGCTGACTATCTCCTCCTTTTCCCCCGAAATCCTAGACCCTTCTTTGACACTCTTGGTCCCCTCCACAATGCTCAAGGCGTTAGAAATGGCATCTTCTAAATCTGACATTTGTGAAAACCCACCATCATGCAGCAACGCACCCTCATTCTTTAGTTCTTCTTCATCGGTACCTCGGTCTTTTCCAATGGCATCTCTATCATTAGCAACCCTTGATCTAGATCTGGATATTGATCTAAGATATCTTAGTGATGAGGAATTGGATATGTGAACTGATCCAGGCTCATGTCTTGGCCTTCTTTCCATTGGTTGATCTTTAGTGATAGGATCCAAAGGTTTGGTAACAGAATAGTCATCATTTGAAAGACCACCGTGATAAGATTCTCCTCTGGCAAGATTCGGCTTATATAGCCCTGTTCCTTCTCTCATTGGAGAACCTCTACCAGTACGTGATTGTGATCTTCTTTGTTGTTTCAACAAGGCAGAAGACGATCCTTCTCTCATGCTAGCTGGCGCAGTTAGCTCTGAGTCTAGTTCAATGGAGGGAAGTGGAAATTGTGGTTCGTCAACATTAATATTAATCTTCTGGAAGATCTCTTTGTTCAAGTTTTCGTCTTCTTGATCCCTTACATCAGCATTATCCGATTCCCCTTTGTTGATTTTATCCAGAATATCGTTCACAGTAGTTAGTTCCTGTGGCTTAATTAACTCTGGTTCCTTCTCTTCCGGATGAGGAGTCATACTGTGAGGACTCGTGTACTTGTAACTCGACAGTTCCTTGGAAAGAGCAGCAGCAGGAGCAATAAATTTGCCACTATCACCTCCAAAGAACTCTAAATGTTCATTTTCTTCTTCGTTATTGACAGTCGAGGACACAGATTGAGCAGTTTTAGGATCATCTTTCTCCTTTTCCTTTTCTTCATCTTTTTGCCTCTCGACTTCTTGCAACGCGTTATCTTTAAAATGACCTTCATCATCCAGTATGGACTCCAAAACCTCTCCCTCTTCGTCGTTGATCAATCCACCCTCAGCCTTCAACTCTGCAACAGAGACATAATCGTCAGACGAAATGTTCGATTTTACCACAGGTCTTGAAAGAGAACGAGCTCTTTCGGTAGATCCAGTACCATTGTTGTCAAGATCACCACCTGGAGAGCTACTATTCCTCACAGAAGAACCTATTAATGATGGGGTGTTCTTTTTTTGGAAGTCTTCGAATTCTGCTTCCATGTCCATCTTGATACCAATTTCTTCACTCTTCTCGATGCTAGTTCATTCAATTATATAGGTTATACTTTGAATAGATAACCATTCACTGAAAACTATTATATGGTGCCCAATTAAAATGTTCTTATTATTGATGACTGCTCACACATTTGTTCGCAAACGCTCTCACCAGATTTGGGGAGAAAAACAATTCTGGGGTCACACGAAAACAGGAAGAGACCTCTACGACGATCGACCCTAGTGTTCAAGCCCAGATTTGTTCACATGTACTTGTTCCCAACTCTTCATCAGGGAAAGCGCCCCATCAAGTTGTCTTTCACAGAAATACCACCAAAACATTAGAGCTATAAAGCCACTTATTTTTGAAAAGGATGTATAAAAACAGAATTACGATAAAAAAACTAAATAAAATAAATCTATAATAGGAAATTAAAAAGTTCCCACTTATTTGCTCTCTTGGACCAATTCAAGCATCCTGTCCTTCGCCTTCTTAACATTGTCAGGAGATCCTCGGACATGAATGGTATCAGATTCAACACTGACCTTAGGAATATCGATACGCACCTTGTATTGTGTTTCGAGCTCTCTTCTAACTGCTCCACAGAATCCAACAAGTAAGCTGTGCCTCTTCTTAGGGATATCAACGGTATCATCAACAACATTCTCTAATTCAAAAACCAGCTCTTTAATTTGCTCTATGATCTTGTCAACAACTTTCTTGTCACCAGAAGAAACAACTTCGCTTGACCCAGAACCTGCAGATGGAACTTGTAGCAATCTTCTGAAATCAAGAACATCGCTTGGACCAGCTGCTTTAGTAATAATGGACTTCTTAACAGAAGCAGAAGGACCAATCAAATACCTGTGCCATTTTGGATCAACATCAATAGTAACGGTGACGTTATTCTGGATCTTGTACACAATAGCATTAATCTTTTCCTTCGCTTCCTGTATTCCCTTTCTACTGCCAATTAACTCAAGATCTGCCGTATCCTGTGATTCACCATTCTCTTTTTCTCTATTGTAAATTTCAATTCCTGTCTCCGCAGAGATATCCTTGATTTGTTTTCCGGATTTACCAATGATTCTTGGTAATATCTCAATGGGCACAGAAATTGTCTCTTTGAAGCCATTCTCCTTCTCATATTGCAACAGTTCACGGAGTTCATCCTCAGCTTTGGCAACACCTCTAGAAGGACCCTTAATCACAACCTCATCCTTATTCCCAGAAGCTGATTCGAAAGGAAATCTGATGTTAACGTTATACTTATCATTAAGTTTGTGAACATAAACACCAGAAGGACCGATCAGTTTTCTGTGATATTTCTGCTCAATGTTCAGAACCACAGTTCTTTCATCAACCCACTTCTTTCCCAGTTGTTGCAGTTTTTTCTCGCACTCATCGACCTTACTCTTTAGTCCGGTCAACTTAATCTCAGTCTTTTCAGCTCCCTTAGCTTCTTGCTGCATGACATCAATCTTGACATCAAACTCGTCTTGAAGAGCCTGCATGCTTGAACCTTTTTGTCCTATTAGCCTCGATAACTGACTGGTAGGGAATTCGATCGTATGGTTAAATTTCGATGCGACTTCATAATTCTTAATATCCTCAATAGCCTGCTGAAGAGATTCAATAGCACCTGAAACTTCTGCTTTATATCCCACCACAAATACCTTGTTTGGAGAAGGTCCATTTTCATCTTGACTCATTTTAATAACCACTGAATTTGGTTCGAATTTGTTCAATATCAGTCTCAATGTATTTCCTTCTATAAGTTTTTGATCATTTGCATCGATGTCTATCACCTCAGAAGACACATGCTTTGATAATTCATGTAGGCTAGACAATGATGTCTCGACGGCCTCAAAAGCCTCATTTGCTTCGTTCAAAGAAGGAAGGAATTCATTGCCATTCTGTTGGAGAATCAAAATTAATTTGTTTGAAAAGCCTGCCAGTTTACCCAACGGAACAATAGCTACATTTTTTTCAATAGCAACAGTGTTATCCAACTTGTCCAACACAAAGGATTGGATATCGGCTATCACCTTAACAAATGAAGGAGTGATCTTATTCACGGTGTCAACAATATCTCTTCTAATTAACTTCAATGAATCTTTATGATCCTTAGCACATACAAACTCAAGAACAGCAGTTTTTATTTCATCATTTGCTAGCGATTGATATGAAGGTGCCTTAACTTTGACATCATACTTTGTGTAAAGTTCATCAAAAAACTTTGTGTAGAGGAAATATGCAGTCAAATACTTCGCATGCAAGTAGTTTCCTCCGTGAGATCTGGCCAAATCCAAAGAATCAGTAGCAAATTCTTGCGATAATTCCTTTCCATAAGCGATTGCTTTAGTAATATTATCTTTTTTTCCAACGAATTTGACCACTGAAGATTTGGAATCTGTTTCTGGTAACTGCACAAGCACTTCTGTATTGCTAAATATCTTATCTGGATCCAAGAACTGGTGGATATTTCTAGGGACAGACTTCTCTTCTATTACTATTTCCTGCTCTAATTGAACAAGAAGTGATCTGATAATGTTACGAGCAGAAATAACGTTCTCTCTAGGGCCACTAATAAATACAGAACTGGACTTGGAGTTCTCAAGCGGAAAATCAATCTCGACATCTTCAGGAATTTGATAATTTGAAGACTCTAAACTATTTTTCAAGAATCTCTTCAATGATTCCTCAACATGAACTCTTACACTTAAGATCCGAGTGTGCTCATCCACAATTGCAAGAATCATCTTTTTTGCTTCTTCACAACTTTCGACATCACCTTCAATTGATACCGAAACCAACTTCCCAAAAAGTTCATCATCATCGTTTGGTCCCTCTTGTGAAGGGTCAGTCTTATCAATATCAATTCTAACACCAGTGGATTCTATGATTGGCTTCAGTGTTCTACCTTGAGAACCAATGACAGTTGATCTCAACTTGGAAGGGAAGCTAAATTCGATCTTGATGGGTTTCGTCAACTGTCTTATCACATCTCTTTTGGCCTTTTGGATTGTAGAAGCAGGACCACTCAGAAGGAATGTTCTCTTTTTAGTAGTCGAAGATAGAGTTGACTCAATTTTGACCCCATATTCGGCCTTGATTTTAGAGATAACCTTAAAAATTTCTGCCTTGGAGGATGAAAGCTGTTCATCAGCGTCCACAACAAATGTGAGCTGCGTGCTGGTCAATTTGACGGCAGGCCGGAACGCCGAAGAATTGGTAGATATCACAGAGGATTGATGAGTGCCACTCAATGGAGGCATACCATGAGCATTGGTGGAAGGTTTCGAAGAAGGTCCCCAACTAGAAGGTGTTTGGCCAATAGCAACACCCAAGGTAGGGAAATACGCTTCGTCATTAATGGAGACATTTTTTTTTGGTTTATCGACAGAGTCTAGTTGCTCCTCTATATCAAAGTCGTCAACTGTGGTTGGCTCTGAGACTGCAGAAGTAGGTGCTGACGATTCAACAGTAGACGCAATGGCAGTGTCTTGATCTTCTGCCGCCTGCGCGTGCTTGAGAGCTAGCAATTCCGCTGGAGATGGCATGTGGATATGCTTATATGTAGCAATGCTTATATAGTAATGTTGGAGTCAGCAGTGTGCTGTTAGATTAGGATTTTTGTCTATTGAATATGGCTTTTGTTATTCAACTAGTATGACTAAATGTCTTCTATAAGTAAGAATATGTCTCCTCTGGAAAATACTCTTTCTCTTCGCAAATACCGCTGGATATCTTAAACAGCAGTCAATCCTTACGTGTATTTGCTCGATTGGTCCCCTCAATGAGTTCTAGTTACTGATATTTTCTCAATCTGTCTTCTTACTCTTCCACGTCACCATACAAATCACTTCCATTCGTGTTTCCTTCTCGAAACATTGAAAAACATCCCCCAAATGCCTGAAAAATTCCTGGGTGTGATCTGCCACAACAAACCGAGACACCCATTGTCTGAGAGGCAGACAATGGGTAAAAAGCGGGCGAACGACCGGGTAACAATAAAGAGGTGAAAATCAATAAAGAGAAATCAGATAAGATTATGTCTTACATAAGCCATATAAATCATAGAGAGAATAGACCAGTACGTTTCTTTCCAAGAGGATAGACCACTAGAGTGGCCATGTAAAGTCCAATGCTGATTCCAAGGGCAACCTGAATCATCACCATACCAAACGAAATAGAGGAAGTCGAACTGGTAGACGAGCTGGTTCCGTTAACCAGCTGGTTGGCACTATTAACTCCCACCAGTAGAGACCCCTGAGACGCAATTCCAGAAGGAACTTGCACAAATACGGCAGGAAGCATCAGAGAAACCGTCATAAATGATCCTTTTGTAAAGACTCGGTTAAATGACTTGAGCATTCTTGTGTATGCATTACTGAGAAGTCCAATTGCAAAACAGCCCAGAGTAGCATTGAACTCCGTAGCTTGACGGAAATGAAGACCAGAAAAGTACGTAACCACATACCCAGCTCCAGAAAAGGCAACCATCAATGGCAATTGTGACCAGTTAGACTGATTGATCAGAGCAAGTCCAATTGTAAACAGTGGAACCAAAAGAATCCTCCACAAAGGATCAACATCAGAAGTGCAAGTTGTTTGCGAAGTAGCGTTCTTGTCTATCCACCCATACAATGCCGATCCAAGCGTTATTCCAAAAGATAACATCAGGGAATAGATAAATGCATAAAACATTCGCACCGATCCTGCGACCAAGTTCCTACTCTGTAGTTCTAATGACCCACAAAGAATGATGTATCCCGGCAAGATCAATGCCAATGACCCCTGAACTATCCCAGCAAAACAGAATGTATTGCCACCATTTATAGATCCGATAGCTCTTCCAACAAAACTAGTAATAATACTGGCACTAACTTCAAAAACTGACGAATAAAGCACTGACCTTGGCGAAACAAAGAACTGCAAAAATCCAATTATGAGGCCAATTCCAAATGAAATAGGCATGTCAATCCATGAACCCCCAAATCCCCAGGGTGTTACCATTGCTGATGAAAATCCATAAAAGAAGACGCAAAGCCAACGGTTGTATTTCGGTTTTCTTGCCAAAAGTAAATCCAATTTCTCACTTGCCTCTTCCACGCCAAGTCGATCATGAACAACACTCTTATATATGTCATGTGTTTCATCCAATTTACTCAGATCCAGTCCCTGGGCACATCTAACCAATTTCATATCCGATGTTCTGGTAGCAGCATCTCCAAAAGAGACAATGATGCAGCCTGGTGAGTAGATAAACGAACCATCTATTTCTAATACCCTTGCTGTTAGAGAAAGGTATTCTTCCAATCTATGTGTAGGAGCTCCATATAACATAAATGCTTTAGATAATGTCAAAATAAATCTCTGACGTTGAAGAACATCTGCAATATGAACTGTGATTCTAGCAGCTTGCTCGGTCTTGAATCTCCTTCTGATTTTTTTCCTTTTCTTTGCTCTAAATGCAGATATAGAGTCAGTGTCAAAACCTTTTTTACCTCCTTTGGATTTCTGTGTAGCCTTCTTGGTAAAGTTAGGTAGTTCAAACTTCTCGGCAGTTGCCTTCTTGCTACTTGGTTCAAAAGAAACTGATGGATTAGGAACACGGAAAATGTTAGAAATAGAGGAAGTAGACCAAGATCCTCTCTTATGGCGTGGAAGGAGATTGTCTGCAGATACCGATCTATGTAATTTCACCTCAGATGGAAGAGAATTAAAAGAGCCATTGCTAACACTATGTAATTCAGAATTCATATTTTGTAAATTGTTCAACTTTTCTTCTAGTGCTTCTGGGCTCATTATCTTTTCCAAATCAGACATTTCAGTAGCAGGGGTATGTGTCCCGGATTCCGAAAATTCTGATGGGGCAAAGCTTTGTGACATAGCCATGTTTGGATTATAGAGCGCCAGCAAACTTGAAACGACACCTTTTCGAACATTCTTAGGCTTGGCAATGTACGATTCACTATCATTCAACAAAAAGTAACTATCATTCTCCAGATCATCAAAGCCACCATTTGCTAAGTCTGGATTGGGAGCCATAAAAGAGCTTAATCGTCTAGAGGGTGTCACAGAAGACGACACTTTAGCATGAGAATGAGCCCTGGCATAATGTTGATTGACTATTTCATTTGCTTGATCTTTGATTTGATCGGGATCGATCGAGATTGAGGAATCGTCATTTCCCACCAACTCCTCCTCATCCATCTGTCTTGTAGGACGCGATTGCTGAGCCCCTGGGGCAAGCCCAACGGGACGATGATCCATTCCCAGAACTTTTGAAACAAACTGATCAAGCGCTCCTGGGTGAGAGGGAGAATCTCGGCTTTCAACTTCTATATCGGGGGTATGGCGACTGAATGTGAATCTCCTCTTCATTCTTTCTCTATAAGTTTCGGGTTTATCATTGGAATTGTTTGTTTCCATGGTTGCTGATGATCGATTTCCCTCAGAAACGTTACTTCTTTGCTGTCTGACTTCCGGAACGACTTCACCTTCATCTTCGGTGGATTCGTCTGCCGATGATGCTTCGCCTAAAGTCTCTGAATCTCTTTGGAGTTTGAACTTTGGGGCCATATTTTGAAGAGTTTGGTTTCGATTCAATGCATCACTATAGAAATCTTCGTCAAAATCCTCATCTATTTCTCTGCGAAGTCTGTCTCTAGTATCCTCATTTGAAACTGGAAGAGGAACGGAAGACGATGCATCCGGTATTTTCTTTGAAACTGATTCATCCTGATTGGAAGCCTCCACAGGATCGTTGAACCTTGGAAGTAGTGGCCCTTGGGGTTCCAAATCAGACTCGTCGTCTTCCAAGATTGGCATCGAATCCAGGGGCTGGTTGATATAATGTGATCTGATTCTAGCTGTGTAATTACTGTCGTTATCGTCTAAACTGTTTGTCGGAATTGATTGTTTGATGTTTCCAGTTGGAACGTTGCGAATGCCATTCGTATCTGTGTTGTCATTTGATTTCGGTTTCGATGAGAAGGTAGAGTTGGTGCCAGAGTTATTTCCCACTCCCGTTCCGGGTTTTCGGGACCGTTTAGAACGTAGCTTTTCAGTCAATTTGGATGGTAGCATGATTCAATTTCATAACCACAATGAAAAATTGTATATATTTGATAATGAATGGAGTTGACCTTAGTGGTAATATCTTGGGCGATGCAGTAAATTTTCTGAAAAGAGAGTCTGGTAAAGTTTTATATTCGGAGACTCTCAGAGCATAATTAGGAGCTTTTGAGCGCTTTGATTACTTGTCTTATTTCAAAAAGTATGACAATAAGCTTATACAACAGCAAGTGAGATAATCGGCCCAGGGCTTTGCATATAAATCTCCCTCTGCGCGTTGTTTCTATTATATACCCCACCGTGTAGGAAGAATTTTTCGTTTCTTCAGGGGAAAAGTACACGATATTGCTAAAGATAGAATGTTAGAGTATTTAATTGTATATAATTCCGAAGTAGTCACAGAATCATGGATAAACTAGTCATAATGACGTAAAAGCTCGTACTCATATATACCAAAGAGGGAATGGTGCAAGACGAGTAAAGATATACCTAAAACCATAGAACTATATCTATATTCTGCGATGCGAAAATGACAGACACTTGACATCTGGTTACGTAATAAGGAACAGGCTGGAGGACACAGGATTATTAAGAGTCAGCTAAGTTACTAAAAGATCAAATCCAAAGCGAGATAGTATATATAATATGAAAACAATAAAAGGAATATACAGGAAGATGAATATAAAAACCAATGATGGAAAAATAGCTCCCAAATGTCGAACAAAAACAAAGATAAGAATTATAAAACCATTAATTAATCATTACGTGCACCAAAAGTAACACTTTTCTATCAGTAAGGCCAAACGAGACAGACAAAATGGCTATAAACACAAAAGGGAATTTGAGCTCCCCATTAAATGTTTTCTATGCTCTATTAGCCCCAGTCTAATTTTGTCACAATGCAATAATATAGTAATAAATCATCAGAAAAAAAAAAGGAAACCACAATTCGATTGATATCAATAACCAATAATAAATGTTGATGCCCATGATGATGATGTATTAAAAAAATAATAGAAAAGTGGTATAATATTGGAATACTGTGTGCGGTAACGAATCCCTATGCTTTCTTTCCTACTCCATGTAGATAGAGTCATGTAAAAAACTCAGAGCACTTAATAAAATTCTTAATCAAGGCATAAATGAGTGAGTTAGAAAGGGTCATTTCATGATAGAAAAACACTCGATAATCCTTTTATAACTTAATCAATGAAAAACCGAGTAGTTTTCATTATGTAATATTAACCACCCCATTTTCCAGATGTAAACAAATATTTCTAATTTCACAATCCTTCTTCATTTGTTCTTTTATATTCCTTCCCAGATAGCAAATAACAGTAAAACAAAATTCAAAAAAAATAAAATCACCGTATTCCGGTTCTTCAGAACGGCAATGACCCCATATTATAAATCAAAGCAGGTCACAGGTTTGAGTGATCACCACCATTGGGATGATGATGAAGTGGAAGATCCACCACCGTAAGAGGAATAGCCTCCAGATGGTGCACCGCCTCCATAACTGTTGTTGTAGCCACCACCGTAGCTGTTACCACCACCGTAGCCAGATCTTCCGTAGCCGCCTCCGTAACCACCGCCATAACCAGAGTTTCCGCTGTATCTTCTGAAATCTTTGGTTTGAGTTCTGCCACCTCTTCCACCTCTGCCCTTACCGGATGAGTTCTCTCTAGCAATAACTGTCAAAAACTCTGGAACTTCCTGGTTAGCCTCAGAGAGAATTTCTAACAGATCCTTGGCAATGTTCTTGTTGCCACGATTAACAAATGCAGTGGCGATACCGGTATTACCAGCTCTACCAGTTCTACCAATTCTGTGGACATAGTCATCGATGTCATTTGGAAGATCGTAGTTGATAACGTGTGTAACGTTTGGAATATCCAATCCTCTGGCAGCAACGGCAGTAGCAACCATGATAGGTGTTCTACCGGTTCTGAAAGTCTCCAAAGCTCTTTCTCTCTCATACTGAGATCTGTCACCATGAATAGAGGTAGCTGGGAAGTTTTGTGTAATCAAGAAGTCAGATAACATATCTGCCATTTTCTTGGTTTCAACGAAAATTAAAGTTAATCCGCTTGTTAATGTGTCTTCTGTGGATGTCAAGATATCTAGCAAACTTGATTTTTTCTCGTCGTCCTCAACATAAAGGACTCTCTGAGTGATGTTCTCAGAAGTAGAACCAACTCTTCCAACGGACAAGAAAATATAGTTGTTCAAGAAGTCTTTAGCCATCATTTGAATCTCTTTCGGGAAGGTGGCCGAGAACATCAATGTTTGTCTGTCTTCAGTTCTTGGCATATCACATTCCTGGACAATGTTTCTAATCTGTGGCTCGAAACCCATATCCAACATTCTATCAGCCTCATCAAGAACTAAGTATTTGATATTCTTCAAAGAGATTCTACCTCTCTCCATAAGATCGTTCAATCTACCTGGAGTGGCAACCAAAAGGTCACAGCCCCTCTCCAAGCTTCTGATTTGTTGGTAAATATCAGCACCACCGTAAACAACACATGGTCTAACCCAGGATCTGTAGGAAAACTTTTTAGCCTCCTCAAAAATTTGAGAAACCAACTCTCTGGTTGGTGCTAAAATCAGCGCAGTTGGATAAGCTTTTCTTCTATCAAAGGCATTCTCTTCTGTTGCGATTGCTGCTGGACCGTTTTGAAAGGATTCAGATAAGACTGGAAAGAGGAAACCACCTGTTTTACCGGAACCAGTTTGGGCACATGCCATCAAATCTCTGCCATTTGAAACAATAGGAATCGAGTATTTCTGTACAGGGGTTGGTTTGGTGAATCTAGCTAATTTGATGTTCTCAACAAGCAAGGAATCTAATGGAGGAGAGGTAAACTCTGTAATTGGTTCTGGAACATTGTCACCTGAAGCTTCGACAGGAATATCATCATAATTGTCGAAATTTATACCAGATGATTGAAAGTTGGAATCACCAGCTTCTCCGAACAACTCGAGCTCAATTCTTTCGTTTTTCTCGGCGGGCTTATGGACTCCCTCAACAAAGGAACCTTGTCCTGGCTGACTTCTTTGGGAGCCACCTTTGTTACCGTAGCCACCTCTGTTTCCATAGCCATTACCTCTGTTTCCGTAACCATTACCATAGCCTCCTCTATTACCATAGCCTCCGCTGTAGCCGTTTCTGGAGAATCCGTTGCCTCTGCCTCCGAATCCTCCTCTGGACTGATATCCCCCTCTGTTCGACTCCCCATTTTCTCTTACTGGAGCGTTGTCCGATCTGGATCTGTGTGGCGGAACATATGACATATTCTTGTTCTTTTAGTTCTTCGATGTATATATCAGTGTATGATATCCTTCTATCGATGTTATTTGGATGAATCCTAAACTGTCAAAGAAGAAATTGGGAAATCTATCTACCAACTTATATATACTATATTATTTTTTTTCCTTTTTTTGCCTACCTTTCATAATGAAAGCGAATTTTCTATAGATAGTCTTTCACGTTCTGGTTTCGTGGCGCACACATTTGAACAGGTTGAAAATTTTTCACTCATCTGAGGATAATTGGGGTGACCCGGCCAAAGACATACACAGATTCAGGTAAGGGGAGCAGAGCAAGAAAACAAGCTTGCTCTCTCAGATGAGCTAAGCAATTACGTGATTTACATGATAAAATAGCGAGGAAGAATCTCTGATTAAAAAATGGTTACCTATAGATTACATAAGCCGCCTAAAAACAATTGAGAGCTTCTGTCAACACATCTAGTTCTCCAAGTCCTTCTTCAAGGTACCCAAGAAAGCGTGCTTCTCGGCTGGAGTTTGGAATCTACCCTTACCGAACTTGGAGGCAGTGTCGATCCACTTCAAGTTAACCTCCTCCAAAGCTCTTCTGGTGGTTGGGTTGTACAAGGACTTTCTCAAGGTGATAACTCTCTTGACTGGACCTGGGATAGAACCCTTCAACAAGACGAAATCGTTGTTGATGTTACCGTATCTAACAAATCCACCCAATGGAGTGATGGTCTTCTTGGTTCTGTCGAACTCAGTGGCACCTGAAGCCTCGTCGTTGGCCTTACCAACTCTATAGACCTTGTGGTTAATAGAGGTTCTGTGGTGGTAACCGTTTTGACCAGCTCTGGCAACAGTCCATTGGACGTGAGATGGATGCCAAGCACCAATACAAGCAACCTTTCTGACACCTCTGTGGGTCTTTCTTGGAAGCATCTTGGTACCCCATCTGTGGGTGACACCCTCAAAACCGTGACCTTGAGTAACGGCAATGACGTCAATCATCTCGTTTTGCTCAAAGACAGAGTCAACAGAGACGGTCTTCTCGAAGTGCTCCTTAGCCCAGTCAACCTTGTCGGAGATGGAACCACCATTGATTTGGATCTCAGCCAAGTGAGCCTTCTTTTGGGAAAGAGGGGTCTTTCTGATTTGAGTGTGAACCAAAACTCTGATGACAGAAGCGTACTTCTTAAGTCTGGCCAGTTCCTTCTCAATGTCAGTAGCGTTTTCAGCGTACTTCTTGGAGTACTTGGTGAAAGCAGTCTTCTTAGACTTGTACCAGTTCTTGTAGAATCTTCTCTTGACTTCATCAGACAGGTGCTCAGCCCAGACAGTAGTCAAAGATCTCAAACCTCTTGGGGTCTCGACGTAACCAACAACACCGACAACAACCAATTCAGGGGTGTCAACAACAGTGGCAGCCTCAACAACCTCTCTCTTATGCATCTTAGAACCTGGTCTGTCCAAGTCTCTGACAATGGTAGTCATACCAGCCTTGTAACCCAAGAAAGCAGTCAAAGCAACTGGCTTGGACTTAACATCCTTTGGGAAGGACTTACATCTACCTCTCTGCTTAGCAGCTCTCTTTCTTGGGAGGAAACCTAGGGAACCGTGTCTTGGCTCTTCGAACTTTCTGTGAGACATTTTTAGAACTTAGTACTTTTAATATTGAATAAAAGAACGACAACTGTATCAGAAACTAAAATGTTTATATGAAGATAATATGAATAAATCAGATTTTAAGTGCTCCTCTCAGGCTATGTGATGAAAAATTTTTCAAATTATTCTTACACCGGGTAATAGTAAAATATTTCACTGTATTACCCGGTTTAAAGATTATTTCGCTAACATCCGTGCACATGGTAAGAGATCTAATCCCTATCGATCTGGGGCCAAATTGTCCCAAATAGGCAACGCGGTATTTGTGAATTGGCTTAGCGAACGACTCTGATTGCCAAAAAAATTTTCACTTTTATAAAATCAACTAGAGTAGTGAGTCAGGCTGTTGGCTACTTGTAATTCAAGATTCTTGATCCAGGTGATTTTAGGAATTTGTTCTCATTTGTTTGAACAGATTTGATTTTCTTGTCAATAGCTACTGCTGATAGGAAACTCGTTATATATCCATTGGAAAACCCTTTTTGCGTCATCAGAATTCTTTGATACGTTTCATGAATCAGACTAGTGACGATTACTTATCAGATAGAATTTGGAAAGCAATAATCTAGAATAGATTTAATCATCCACAAGAATTTAATCAACTGATTCCATTGATCATTCTTTCGATACCATAGAATCACTCATGAGTCTTTTTGTCAAATCATTCATTAGATCTCTTCCAAAGAGTAGTCTCACCACTCCATGGAAACCATCCGGCAGGTGGCTTCCTGTCAGATTTTCTTCCACAAAGACGATGGACAGAGCTACTCTGACGATCAGAGATGGACCTATTTTCAGTGGTTACTCATTTGGTGCTGATAAGAATGTTAGTGGTGAAGCTGTCTTTACTACCTCTTTGGTTGGATATCCTGAATCTATGACTGATCCATCATACAGAGGACAGATCATTGTTTTCACTCAGCCATTAATTGGAAATTACGGTGTTCCATCTGGTACAGCTAGAGACCAGTTCAACCTTCTGAAATACTTTGAAAGCCCCCACATACAATGTATCGGTATTGTAGTTGGTGATATCGCCATGGAATATTCCCATTGGACTGCCGTGGAAAGTTTGAGTCAATGGTGTAAAAGAGAAGGTGTGGCTGCTATCACTGGTGTCGACACAAGAGAGCTAGTCTCATATCTGAGAGAGCAAGGTTCCAGTTTGGCCAGACTCAGTATAGGGGAGACCTATGATGCTGATGAGGATGCCGCATTTGATGATCCAGGATCCGTCAATTTAGTGCACAAGGTCACCACCAAGGCTCCATTCCATGTCTCTTCTCCAAATGGAAGGTACCACGTTGCAGTCATTGATTGTGGTGTGAAGGAGAATATATTAAGATCTTTGGTGTCTAGAGGTGCATCTATTACTGTTCTTCCTTACAACTATCCTATTCAAAAGATTGCGGACAAGTTTGACGGTGTTTTCATTTCAAATGGTCCAGGTGATCCAACTCATTGTTCAGCTACAGTTGAAAACTTGAAGGCCACAATGGAAAAGAACCCAGAACTACCAATTTTTGGTATCTGTCTAGGTCACCAATTACTTGCATTGGCTACAGGTGCCAAGACCGTCAAATTAAAGTACGGTAACAGAGCCCACAACATTCCTGCTCTAGACTTAATTTCTGGAAAATGTCATATCACCTCCCAAAATCACGGTTACGCTGTGGATGCCAAAACTTTACATCCAGAATTCAAGGAGTACTTTATAAATCTGAACGACTTGTCTAACGAAGGTATGATCCACAAAACCAAACCAATCTTCTCTACACAGTTCCATCCAGAAGCTAAAGGTGGTCCATTGGACTCATCTTACCTATTCGATAATTACTTTGACCTTCTCGCAGAATACAGGAAAAAGAGTGGATTAAGTTTTAATTCTGATGACTTCTTAATTGATATCTTACCAAAGCAGAGAGTAATTTAAATCAAGATTAATGCACGTCCCTTTTTTAATATAAATTTTCAAATCATATAGTGTCTCTCTTCTATTTAGTAATGCTATCATTATCACTATAAATGCTAATAAGCATGCTTAGTTTGATGAAAATCACTCACATACTGTTCGTGGAGCCCTTAATTATCTCTGTATGAATCAGGAAACAATTTCCTTCAAATTTCACCTTACATACACGACCAGGCGTCTGTCAAAAGGGATCATAATAAGGGCTGCTGCTGGTATATGTAATTGTGGATTACAAAGGGACAAATGTATGGATACAATAGCTGACTGCATTCTTTCTTAAAGCCGGCTTCTATTAATGGTCTATATCTTGCGAAAAATTACTCGTATTTCTATATAAATTAAACAGAGATTCCATCAATCTCATTATCTCTAGAAGATATTATTTGTGGCTGAGTACAGAAGAGTTATCATGAAAGTAGTGTTAACAAACGACGACGGTGGCCCCGATGACAGCGTCAGCCCCTACATCAAGTATTTTGTGGAGGCAATTGAGCTGTATACAGACTGGGATCTCAGGATCTGTGTTCCAAGCTGCCAAAAATCTTGGATCGGAAAGGCATATTTTGCCGATCGAGATCATAAGGCCGAATTCATATACAGTTTAATCAAAGCACCAGAAGATAACTCCTATTACGGGCCTTTCTCGACCCCTCAGAAACAACATCAAGAAAACCCAGATCTTAAAGAATGGTGTCTTGTTGATGGAACACCCGCATCCTGTTGCGATATCGGAATCAACCACCTTTCTAGCCACGAAGATGTTGATTTAGTTATCAGTGGTCCTAATGTCGGGCGTAACTCCACTGCCATTTATGCAATGTCAAGCGGAACCATAGGTGGAGCGTTAGAGGCATGTCATCATAACAAAAAGGCCATTGCTCTTTCTTATGCTTTTGATGAATACACTGTTTGTCCCAAAACGTTGAGAGAAGCCTCTCTAATATCTGTCAAGATAATAAATAAACTCTTCAAGACCTGGCATAAAGATGCCGACTTCTACTCTGTTAATATACCATTGACCGACAATCTGAAAGATGGACAAACAGATATTCACTGTGCTCCTATGATGGAGAACAGATGGGGAAGTTCTCTCTTCAAGAAAACAGCTTTTACCTCTGACCCAAATCATGACTCTATCGTCTTCAAATGGGATCCTGATTATGCACATATAAACGAAACCGTGGCAAATAGTGACCCCCACACTGATGGTAAAGTAATCTCAATGGGGGGCATTACTATCACTGCTCTTAAATCTATTTTTCATCAGGTAGACCTCATTAACACAGGCAGATTCATTCTATAGACGACTCCACAATTATATCTATTTAAGGCTGTGCACTTTCAACGGTTTTTTTCTATACTGGTTATGGTGTCCAGCAACCATTTCTCAAATTACTTCGGCCGAGGATTAGTTGAGCCACAACCAGCCACAACCAGCCACAACGCAATAATTAGACCGGATTAATGAATGTGCTTTTCTCTCTCCTTATATTAATTTTGGTTGAGATTTGGTTAATTTTGTAAAGTAATTTTGTAAAGTAATTCCCTTAATAAAAGAGTAATTGAAATAATAGCAGAAAAACTGACCAAGAAACATGAAAGTTTTGCTTACAAATGACGATGGTGGACCAAATGATGTCACCAGCCACTATATTAAGTATTTAGTCGAGGCTATCGAAAAACAGACCAATTGGGAATTGACTATTTGTGTACCTTCAAGCCAGAAGTCTTGGATTGGAAAGGCACATTTTGCTGGAAGAGATGTTGCTGTAACATACATTTATTCCTCTATAGATCATCCCGAGGATAACTCTTTCCATGGACCTTTTGCTGTTCCAAATCTTAATTTCCAGAACGATAAGACAATGAAAGAGTGGTGTCTAATTGATGGTACCCCAGCAACCTGTGCAGATATCGGTGTGAACTATGTCGCCCAAAAACCTATCGATCTAGTCTTGAGTGGGCCAAATGTCGGACGCAATTCGTCATCCCTGTACGCTCTTTCTAGTGGAACCATAGGTGGTGCTATGGAGGGATGCCACCAAGGAAAAAAGGGAATAGCCCTCTCCTACGCTTATATGGGATCAACTGATTCGACTCCAAAGATCATGAGAGAGGCATCAAAAATTTCTGTGAGATTAGTGGACCATATATATAAGAACTGGAACCCAGAAGTCGATCTCTTCTCTGTCAATGTTCCTTTAGTGGATGATTTAGAGCTTGGTAAAACCAAGATCATTAGAACGCCAATATTCGAAAACCAATGGTGTGGCTCTCTTTACCAGGCTTTACAACCAACTGAGCATAAGCAGGTAACAGATATTGTAGACCAATCCGCTTCACAAGGCCAGAAATTCAGATGGAGTCCTGATTTTGATTCTGTTCATAAGGTTATCGACTCCAGTCATGGTCTTAGCGATGGAAAAGTCATCTCATTGGGCCATATCAGTGTTACTGCACTAAAAGCAGTATTTAAACAGGTGGACTCGCTCAACAGTGGCGAAATAACTTTAGAGTAAGTTTAGGTGAAATTAAAAACAATTGCTGACAAAAAAGGACTACATTGTGTGATATTATCCTCTTTGATAGAATTCTCTGTTTTTTGTCGTATTTAGGTTTCATTCTGTGGTATTCAAATAAAGAACAGAAAACTAATCAGGTTCTCCTTCCCATTTTTAATATAGACTCAATCAGAAGCTTAACACAGACTCTTCAAAAATTATTATCTCATATTCAAAGGATTCATATATATATCATCCTCTACAAGCATCAGTAGAAAAGCTCCTTGGAAACTGTAAAATATATGGCAGTCTAGATGAATTCAGAGGGTACCAAGGCAAGTTTTTTCATTACGGAGAATACGAGGACTTAGACCATGAAAGGATGAGAATGGATACAAATTACATGACCAACTCATATATTTATAGGAAAGCTTTAATTAGAAAACATTTCTTATCAAATACGGTTGCTGTCTATTCCTCTAAAAATCCTGATTCAGTGTTGGCTACTGCTTTCCCGCGCACTTATCAGCTTGAACTGGATTACGCAGAGTTCCTGGATGATTCATTAGATGAAAGTTATGAGCTGCGATGTGAACTAGAGGAGAATGAAGCAAGTCTGAAACGCACCTATATTTTGAAGCCTGGTATGAGTGACAAGGGGCAGGGAATAAGAATATTTCAAACTATAGATCAATTACAACAGATATTTGATTCATTTGAGGAAGATTACGACTCTGATGATGAGGAAGGTGGTGCTAATGGTATCATTACCTCTCAACTGAGGAATTTTATTGTACAAGATTACGTTGATAAACCTTTGCTTCTTCAAGAATATGAAAATAGAAAATTCCATATAAGGACTTACGTTGTCTGTGTCGGAAACTTACATGTGTTTGTTTTCCAAAGAATGTTGATGCTTTTCAGTGAATCCACATATCAGCCACCTCACACACTTGATATTCATAACATGGAGGGGCATCTAACCAATACCTGTCTACAGGCAGACACAGATAAGAAGGTGGTTGTAGAATTTGCTCAGTCTTGTCTATCAGAAACTGTCAAAAGGACGATCTTAGATTCAATCAACTCAATTGTATCCGAGCTATTCAAGGCTGCGACAAGTGTTGACAAAATAAACTTTCAGCCCCTTCCAAATTGTTTTGAGGTGTTTGGTATCGACTTCCTTATAGACAGTGATCTTAATGTTAAACTATTAGAGGTGAATTCATATCCTGACTTCAAGCAAACAGGTGATGATTTGAAAGACTTGATTGATGAGCTTTTTGACAGTGTAATTAGAGAGGTGGCAGTTCCATTTTTCGGCGGGGAAAAGACCGAGTCAATTAATCTGAAAGAAGTGTTGGAGCTTTCTAATGGATACAATTGAATCCTACATTACATTCAGTGGGATTTAAAGACGTAATTTTAAATTATATAGTGATACAAGCATATATAAATATATGAATTGGGGCACCTTCATAGATCGACATCATTATTGGCGTTATTGCTTTGCGGTCCTACTGTCTCTTCTTCCTCTATTTCTTTACACCACTTATGTATGTTATTCTTTAACCTGTTTGCCCTAATGAAACCATCCCGTATACTTGTAAGAGACCTGATAAATTCCTCATTTCTTTGGAGAGCGATTTGAATCAGCTGTCTTGTCTCCTCTGCGTCCTCAACTTTTCCAACACCGAAGTTAAAGTCTCTTTTATATGCTGGTAGTTGAAAGAATGGATCTTCAATAGACTTATTCATCCTTCTATTATGATTGAAATGACTAGAATTATCTGATGTGCCTGTAGTGCCATTTCCGCTATTGCTGTTGACAGAGTCATTTGCGTCCTCTTCTTCTTCTTGGGTTGCATCCATATCTTTGTTCGTATGCCCAGACACATCACCAGCTTTAAGATCATTGTTTTTTTCTTCAGGAACTCCGACTTGCTTGTCCAGATCCAAATTGTGGTCATAGATTGGCAGCATTAGAGCATCTGGAAGAAGATCATTAGGGTCGTCTCCTAGGAAAACATTCATCAGTTTGCTTAACTGGTTCACATTGTCTTGTTCTTTTTCAATCAAAATTATTGTCTCATCTGCCAGCTTCTGTAAGTGTTCACAACGGTAGACATCTTCTATTTCCTTTCTGGTTACTATATCGGTAGGCTTTCTTATTGGTGAGAGAATGCTAGCAATATCCGTAGAGTTCAATAAAGCCTGCGCTGTATCGTAATCTTCGTAAGCATCTTCATTTTCGCTAATCGACCCAAACTCTTCATCTAATTCCTTTTCGATCAGACTTTCTAGTGTTTGAGATTTATTTCTAATGACCAATCTTGGTCTCTTTTCTTGTGTTGAGCTATCGAAGTCCTCCACTTTCACCAATTTTAGTTCATCTCGGTATGAGTTCAACCGGGTATAATCCACCTTGTCACTACTATACAAAAGTTTGTTTCCTCTGTTAGAAAAATCCGATACAATGCCATCGTTCTGGTTATGGGTTTGAAGCTGGTTGTTTAGAGCAGAAATCTGTCCGTCCTTTTCTAGAGATAGCTTAAATCGCAGTAGATCCTTCTTAAACGGAATATTATTCCTCATTTCCCAATATTGTTCTGTGGTTCCGCTATTATTCTGTGGCTATTGGCCAGGGGTGATAAAAGAATGCTGGAGAAGTAATTCTTAACTCTTATCTCTTGCTCATTAACATGATGTAGAATTCACCACAATCTTAAATTAGGCAAGATATTCTTACTCTGTTTTCAAAATAATTTATGGTGTACGGATGTACCGATTTCAGAAACTTTCATATCGCGGAGTCAAATCATCAAATTTGATCAAAATAGGGTGAAAATGATCCTTAAGGGCAATGATATCAGTTATTATTACATATTTAGAAATAAAAGATGAAGGAAAAATGAGTCAAATAAATCATATTATAAAGAGTAAATGAAAAAATGATTAAGAATCAGGATTATTCGACTTGACAACAATTGTTTCATAACTCTGATCCAAATTCTTTGCCTGATTCGTTTCCTGAGAAGAAACAGGAGTTACGTAATTAATGTTCTGTAGTTTGTGCAACAAATGGGCATGCTGCTGGTTTTGCTTAGAAATATTCCATGTCTCTGCTTTGTCAAGATTCTCGTTACAGAACTTGATTATCTTGTTGATCATATCAAGAGACTCTTGGGCTAAAATCAAAACTTTACCATTAGGATCTTCGATAATCTGCTCTCGGAGAGATTTCTTGAACCATGACTTCGGCTGTGAGGTGTTGCGTTGCTGTCGCTGGTGGCATTGGTTTCGACAATTTCTGTACTTAAATAAATTGCTGATGAGCTGTTGAGCTATTGAGTGAGAAGCACGATACTGGATATCACTCTGTCCTCCATTAGACGACTTCGGAATCTTGTGCTGATACTCCAACGAATCCTGATATTCAGAACTTTCTGATTTCACATCATCGTTGTCCTTCTCATCTAGATCATCATCAGATTCTGAATTCGAAGATAATAATTCCTCTTGTTCGGTATTAGAACCTGTGTCGGATCTGTTTTTCTCCTGCTCGATGGAATATGCCCAATTTGCTGGTAGTCTTAATAACATCTCCCGGACATTAGACCTTGCAGGCTCTGGTAAGGAATTCGCAGAAACCTTCGATACTACACTGACGATTTTTTTCACAGTTCCAATGATTTCGTTCTTAATCTGTTGAACGGGAATTTCTCTGTCGTTACCGGCCTGAGACTCTACATCAGAAAATTCATAATCTGTAGTGGGCAGGCTTCTCAGTGATGTGGTGGAAGTAACTGCGGACAATGATGCTAAAGATGTAGTTGATTCAGAAATCGGTGGTCGCCCTTCTACCGTAAAGTCTCCTGATGTTGGACTCATTGAAGAAATTTCTTTGCCATTCTCTGAACTTGGGCTGGTGGAACTTCTGTTTTTATGTTTCTTATCCTTTTCGCTGGCGACAACTTCGATCAAATGTTCAATACGTTCACTCAATTGTCTGTTTCCAATCTTAAGAAAATTGATTAACATAGTAACTCTTTTTCTGCTTTCAATATTCAAGTTCAAAACACTTAGTTCTGTGAGATCCTGTAGAGAACGTTGGGTGGAGATAGCCGAGGATATAGTAACCTGCTGTCTAAGGTTAGGGTTAAGTCTGGCAAATCTTGGCTGTTGTTGTCCAATTGGCTGTTTCATTGGTATACGATCTTGTATCGATGGAAGCTGTGTCATAGTATGCTGTTGGTGTTTGATGGGTGGTAGATGACTAATTGGAACGTGTGAAGATAAAGAATTGACAGAGCTAGCTGAACTCATATGATCCAACTTTGGCCTTTTGAAGACTGAGTCGTCAACTTCTAAGACAGAAGAGTTATCTTTTTCTGCTATGGAATCGAGTCTTTTTCTCTTATTTTGGTCTTCCTCCTTATCTGACTCTGTCTTCGTTAATGTGGAATCGTGGAGAACGTAGTGATTAGCGGTATTAATTGTCTTCTCCAACATGTAGTTGATGGAATTCGATATCAGAGGATGCGACGTTACTTTATCGAGGATAGTGCCTTTGGGGTTGTGGCTGATCTCGCTCGAGTCCTGATTCTGTACAATGGTGACTCCATTAGCTTGAGGACTGTTTTTGAGCTGTCCAAGGGCTTGGGCTGCCATTATGAGATCTGTCTCCTGGTGAAATCCACCATTTTCTGAGGCCAGCTTCTCGCTATCTATCAGATCTCCGATTTTGAGACCCACTCGTCTGCTTTCGTCTGTCATTACTATTGAGAAGTTCCTTGCACTCCTGCAGACTTTGAATCGGATGAGGACTTATTTATTGCCTCTTTACGCACAGAGTGATTTTGCTGACCACTGATCGACTTTCACTAGATTATGCTCCGACACAGTAGTTGATATCCTGTATTCTTTGATGTGTCTATTCTTGGCCCCACGTCTGTTATCTATCCTTATATTCTGCTTCTTCCTCTTATCTTAATCTCGTGCACACATTCTATATTAATAGTTTTTTTCTTTTTTTTGTTGGGGCTCTTTTTTCTTCTACTCAAGAGCTCCAGGCAGTTCGCGAGACTCCAGGGTGGGTCCACAAACGGGTCTGGCCCGCCCAGAATCGACTGAACCCGTCCGCGACTACAGGGCCACGGGAGGCCGTCACCTCACAATGTGGGGAAGAACTTACGTGTGATAACGAAGGTCATCAGCGAAACAATTATCATTCACATGCAAACGCTATATAGTGATACCAAAATTAATCACATGCACCAAATATGAGCTATGTTTATTCGAATATGGCATAGTCTTAGACAATTAGTCTAATGACGTGAATAACGCCTACTCTTCACCTCCAGCTCGGAGGACCACTCGTCTAATTGGTCCACAAGAAGACCCAATTGGCTCACTCTCTGCTCAAGTACAGACAAATCCACATTTCGTCTCTGTAAACGAGAATTCAGCTCTTTGGCCTCAGAACTACTTGTAAGCAATTTCTCAAGATAGGATTCGAGCTCCTTGTATTTGAGCGTGGCTGAGTTGTTTAAACTCTCTAACAGATTGAGATCTGCCACGCTCGACTGTGTGTCGAGCTCCAGAATCCTCCTCATACATTCGTATGACGCCCTAATTAGCCTCTTGGGGTCATCCAAAGCGTGAACACTATTGGAGGTTCCAGATGTCCCTGTGTTTCCAGACATTGATACCTTCTTCCCAGCCTAGTTTTGCTACTGATCATTTGTCATATGTCTTCCATATGACTTTCGCTGTTTTTCATGTCACCAGAGAATTGGGTAGCACAGCCACGCAATAGAGATAGGGCGCCAAAAAAATAAGGATTAAAAGCGTACAAATGGTTTCGCAATATGTCCCTATCTCCTTCTTCTTAAGAGTATCAGATAGAATAAACCGTGATCAATATATACATTTATCAAATAAACATGGTTTCTTTGGTTAGAATTGGCGTGATTTTGTGGACTTCAGTTGCAACGGGATCCTCAGTACTATCCTATAGAACCAAAAGTGAGCCGCTGGTTGGGCTCCAGAATTTTCACAATGTCGATCACAAAGAACCCAAAGTAGTCTCCCAGCATGTATTTCTTCCTCCAGAACATCTGGGTACCTACAGGTTGGTTGGAAGATCTATGGAAGAGGATGACAATGAGGCCAATTCTAATGATGAGGTTAAAGATGACGGTGTTGTGTCCGCTACAGGCTACTCAATAGAAGTTCCTATCAAGGGACCTGTTCCTGAATCTGAGCAAAGTTACGACGAAGAGGGTAGACAGCTTGTGTACGAGGTGGATGTTGATGAGATTAAATCGATTGTCGATATGTATCTTGCCATGGGTCGAGAGAAATTAGCAGTCTTTCTTGCTACCTCTTCTACGGGACATTTCTTGGAAACGATGAAATCTTTGGCCCATGATATCACAAGTAGTGATTCAGAAGCTGAAATAGGAAGACTCCATGAGCTCGTAGATAATACAGAGGACTATCTCAAGAAGTCAGCCGCTGCTGAGATCTTCAAAAATGCTTTTTCTGGAAAAAGGAATATGCAAGAGTACAAAAATCTTGAGAAGCAGGACAGCTACTGCATTGCCAACGAGAAGGAGTGTGAAGATGAGATCGACCTTAACCAACTGGAAAGTCCTGCATCTAAAAGTTGGTTCAAAAACACTGCGCAGAGAAGATTTAGAATCATCAAGGAGATGTTAAGGGAGATTGATAATGAACTTAGTAATTCTGTAACATCAGAGGAGTTCCAGTACCGCGATGATGATATATTCTTAGAAGAAGACTTAAACGAGTTCGAGAGCAGTTCCGTCCGCCTCCAAGTCCATGGATTCACCTCCACTATTGCCATTTGTTGCGCTTTCGTGGTGTTTGGTTCGTTGATCTAGTTTACATTGACTCCGTCTTGGATAGTCTTAGCTCTTTTGTGTCTACTACAGACATTTTTACGTAAGGACGAAAATTAAATTGAAATCTATTAGAAGATTCTGTTTATTAAAATTTGTGCTGAGCGAGAGGGTCTCGGTTTTATTTAAAAACGATGCAATAAATTAAGTTCGAGAAGTTCAATCTGAGCTTTTCTTAAATAACTCACTCCACTTGACTAAAATTTAACCGGTTGTTGTTCCATAGTTTTTATTGCCTATAAAGGTACAGGTAATGAATGTCATGATCACAACTTGAAGAGCTGTATCCTATTCTAGAAAATCTACAACATATTTTTGCCCTCAATTTCATTGAGATCAAAGAAATGCAGATACCATTGGCTACTGCCGATCTAGAAGTGGGTTCCAATATTCGTCATGTCCCCTCACAGAAGTTAAGCCTTCTATATGAATGTGTCTCATTCAATCCAATAATATCAAATGACACAAATTCCCTAAATCCATGTTTCATTTTTTTGGTTCTGGGGCTATTCTCCATTGGCTTTGCAATTTTAGGAATGATTCAGCTCTTTGACTCCCTTCTTTTCTATTCTAAACATGGTAAACCTGGGATTTTAGCATCTAAGATGCAGATAATCAAGATGATATCAGTGGTGTTGCAGTTGTTACTTCTGATTGTGAGCTTCAGATCTATGTTTGGAACTCAATCTTTCATGAGTCTCTCTTTTCTCTCTTTCATAATTACCATTGCACTAGTGATTTTTCCACTCCAATTGATTGAGACAAGTGTCTCTCGTGTTCAGTTAGCCACAATTCTACTTTACTGGCCACTCCATTTCTTCTTGCTAACAGTGATATTTATTCAACAGACCTTTGGTGACCACAAGCCGTTTTCTCAAGCGCCTTTTTTAATAACTGAAATACTCGGCATCTCTCTTGTAAATGTCCTTTTTATCATCATTCTAGAATATTGCTACTATTTGCCGAATCAAAAACTGCTAGAATACTTCAAACAGATAGAGGATGATTCAGAGCCCGTGAATATTATGTCATTAATGACCTTCTCATGGATGAACAGTTTAATTGTGACTGGTTACCAAAAGAAGAGTCTGGACAACGATGATTTGCCGCTGCCTCCTCGTATGGTCAGTACTGAGTTTTCTGCCCCCCATCTTCTGGAAAATTGGAAAAAACAACTTCATAAAAAGAATCCTTCGTTACTGATAGCCTTAATCAGGACATTTGGCTTTCCAGTTTTATTGTCATTAGTATATGACATGGCCGATAGTGTCATATCGTTCATTCAACCTCAACTTCTAAAGTTATTAATATTATACTTTGGGAGGGATTATGAATCGCCTATCATTGTTGGATTTGGCATTGCAATGGGAATGTTTGTGGTTTCGTTATTAGAAACCGCATTATACAATCAATACTTCATTAAGACTGTAGAAGCTGGATTAGGAACCAAAGCAGCCCTGATGCAATTAATTTATGATAAATCAATGAAATTGTCACCTCAATCAAGACTGACTAGATCTACGGGAGATATTGTAAATCTCATGGCTGTTGATGTTAATAGGTTACAAGAGTTAAGCTCTTATGTCCAGACTCTCTTTAGTGCCCCTACCAGGTTAGTATTATGTCTGAGTTCATTACATCTCTTGTTGGGAAATGCTACGTGGGCAGGTATTGTCACAATGGTAATAATGATGCCATTGAATGCTGTTTTAGTCCGAAGTTTAAGGACATACCATCGTGAACAAATGAGATTAAAGGATGTCAGAACATCTATTGTTGCGGAAATTCTACAGAATGTTAAAAGTATAAAGCTTTATGCTTGGGAGAAACCTATGTTAGAAAGACTTTCCGGAGTGCGGAATGATCAGGAACTGAAGAATTTACACAAAATTGGAATACTATCTGCAATTGTTAATTTTGCATGGACCTGTGTTCCATTTTTTGTTTCTTGTTCGACCTTTGCCGTATTTGCCTTTACCTCTAAGATACCTCTTACACCCGAAATTGTGTTCCCTGCTTTAGCCTTGTTTGATTTGCTGTCTGATCCTATTTTTGCTATACCGGCTCTGATGACTTCCCTCATTGAATCAGGAGTCTCACTAAATAGAGTTTCCTCCTTCCTTTTGGCGGATGAGATCGACAACGATTCGGTTGAGAGACTCCCAAGAAAGTCGCATATTGGTGATATAACTGTTGCTATAAGCAATTGTACCTTTTTATGGTCTAAAGAGCCTTATAAATATTTGGATAACTATGATGAGGAATCTGAAGTTGACCAGTCTAAAGTTGCGCTCAAGAATATTAATTTCCAAGCAAGAAAGGGAGAATTATCCTGTGTGGTTGGAAGAGTTGGAACTGGTAAGTCTACTTTCCTTCAATGTTTACTTGGAGAGTTGACAAAGATACCTTCTGATCGCTCAAAGGGTTTTGGAATACAGATATATGGGTCCGTAGCTTATTGTTCACAAGTACCTTGGATCTTAAATGCGACTGTTAAGGAAAATATTCTTTTCGGCCATACTTATGATGAAGATTACTATGAAAAAACCATAAAGGTATGTCAGTTGGAACAGGATCTTGAAGTCTTACCGGATGGAGATGAGACATTAGTGGGTGAAAAAGGAATAAGCTTGTCTGGTGGTCAAAAGTCTAGGCTTTCTCTTGCTCGTGCTATTTATATGAGAGCAGACATCTACGTTTTAGATGACATTTTAAGTGCAGTTGATGCGCATGTGGGGCAAGAATTAATAACCCAAGTTTTAGGAAGTCAGGGAATACTTGCAACAAAGACAAGGATCTTGGCAACCAACTCTATACCAGTATTGAGTGAAGCCAAAAATTTGTCGTTGATTTCTGATCATCAAATCTCTGAGTCAGGTTCATATAGTAATGTTATGCATGCGAAGGGCAAACTGTATGAGCTGGTGAAAGAGTTTGGTAGAAAGGACCAGAATAAAGATTTTGATAGATTTGGATGCGATGGAGAATTTTCCGAAAGCCAGGTTAGGGAAATGACTTCATCCATGGACGCTGAAACTCTTGGTGGTGACGAACCTGAACTGGAAGATATGACAGAAAGACAAAATCTCCTTGAGACAGCAAGCGATATAGACAGCTTGGACGTGAAAAGTATCGTGTCGCATAGCACGATACGTAGGGCAAGTATTGCTTCCTTCAGAAGAAGACTCATGTCACAAGAAAGAGACATAGATAAATCGAAAAGGACCGCACAGAAAGCCGAATTCAAAGAAAAGGGGAAAGTAAACTGGAATGTCTACAAAGACTACGCTAAGGCCTGTAGTTACTCTGGAATTACAGCAGTGGCTGTGTTGATTGTGATTACAGTTGGATTATCTGTTTCTGGAAACTATTGGTTGAAGCACTGGGCAGAGCAAAATAACAGAACCGGTTCAAACTCCAACGTGACAATGTATGTCAGCATTTATGCTTTATTTGGAATAAGCTCTGGTTTATTCACTTTGATCCGAGCAATGGTGATGTGGAGCTGCTGTTCTATTAGAGCCTCTAAGAAGCTTCACAATGACATGATAACGGCCGTTCTAAAATCACCTATGACTTTTTTTGAAACAACTCCATTAGGAAGAGTAACCAATAGATTCACTCAAGATATGAGCAAAATTGATTCAACATTACCTAGGGTATTTTCAGCTGTCTTTAACTCTGTGATTAAGACCCTATTTACGTTGATTATTATTGGAAGTAATATGCCTTTCTTCCTGGTTATCATTGCCGTGTTATCGGTAGTTTATGTCTACTATCAAAAGTTCTACATTATTACTTCTAGAGATTTAAAAAGAATCGTCTCAGTATCCAGAAGCCCTATATTTGCCCATATTCAGGAATCCTTAGATGGATCTGAAACAATTAGAGCTTATGGACAGAACAACAAGTTCTTGTTCCAGAATTCCGCAAACATTGATAATAACCAAGTTTCTGCCTACTGTATGAAATCCGTGAATAGATGGCTATCCACACGTTTACAATTCATTGGATCCATTGTCATTTTCTCGACATCCACGTTAGCTCTGCTTTCTCTCAAATCTTCACATCCAATAAGCTCCGGGTTACTAGGACTTATTATGAGTTATGCACTGCGTGTGACGTCGTCCTTGAGTTTCATTGTCAAAAGGTCTGTGGAAATTGAATCTGATGTTGTTTGTTGCGAGCGTATCTTTGAATACTGCAAACTAAAACCAGAAGCGGATGAAGATGATCCATCTGTGGATCTGATTGATCCCCCTCTTGATTGGCCAAGTACTGGAACTGTCGATTTTAAGAATTTCTGGACAAAGTATAGAGAGAATTTGGACCCTGTTTTGAAGAATATTAACATTTCCATAAAATCTGGGGAGAAAATTGGTATAGTGGGAAGAACAGGTTCTGGTAAATCTTCGCTGGTTCTATCTATATTTAGAATTATCGAACCTACTGAAGGTCATATTGAGATTGATTTGGTGAACACAAGTGATTTGAAGTTATTTGATTTAAGACAAAACATTTCCATCATACCTCAAGATGCGCAATGTATTAATGGAACTACCAGATATAACATTGACCCATTTGGGCAGTATACCGATGAACAGATATGGAAATGTCTGGAAATGTCGAGTCTCAAGGATCATGTCCTGAAGATGGCAAAAGACCAAAATTTGGAAGAAGATCCTCTCAAATCCGAAATCAGTGAAAGTGGTTTAAATCTTTCGGTTGGTCAGAGACAGTTGGTTTGTTTAGCTAGAGTTTTACTGAAATCCCAAATGTCCCCTGCTCATCCAAACCCTTCCAAGATCCTTATTCTTGATGAGGCTACGTCTAGTGTAGATGCACAAACAGATCGGATTATCCAGGACACTATACGAGCAGAGTTCAAAAACTTGACAATTCTCACTATTGCTCATAGATTGGATACAATTTTAGACAATGATAGAATCTTACTACTGGAGAACGGAGAGGTGCAAGAGTTTGACAAGCCCGAAACACTCTTAAAAAATAAGGAATCACGCTTTTATAGACTTTGTTTAGATGGTGGATATATATACGGAGAATAAAGAACTCCATTAATAGAAGACTCTCTGCATCCATGTCTAAGCCTTAGAACTTTTCAAGTGCTCCAGAAATTTTCCGTATTTGGAACGTATTGTTTCAGAATGTTCGTACCAGGGGGAATATCCGTCCCCACTTTTATTGGAGTGGTGTGACGGTATTTAATTGGTGTTACATCAAAATTCCACACAAACAATAAGTCACATTAGCACTACAATTACGGATTAATGCGTCTCCAAAGCTGGTGACCTGAAGTTCGTCGATGAAATTGACTACGTAACCACTTACAAAAGATCAATTTAAGTCTAACAGACATCAATGACATGTTACATCATCCGACTCATCACTAGAAGTGACCTTCGTTTCTCAATGTTCCGCGAATGACATACCATCTGCTGATATTCTCCTAAATGTGGGTGAGTTGAAGGTAATTTCTGCTTGTTTTTCCGGTAGAAAAAGTTTTTCCGATCGCCAAACCCTCGACAACTCACCAAATAACGGAGTAATGAGGTGTTTGCTATAAAAGAGGACCATTTCCCTTTTAGTCGAGTAAACTTGAGTTTCAGATATTTTTCCGAGTATAACTTTAGGAAAAACAATTCGAAATATTAGCACGATGGGAAGTAAAGTTGACTTGACTGGTATTTCTTCAGCTCTTGCTGCTGAAGTCACCGACTACCAGAAGAAATTCTGGGTAGGAAAGGAAAAATTGGATGAAGTCATTGCCTATTTTATTGAGGAGCTCAAGAGAGGAAATGCCGATGGAACTGATCCTACAGGTATTCCTATGAATCCAACCTGGGTTCTAGACTACCCAGATGGATCTGAGACTGGTGATTATCTAGCCATTGATCTAGGAGGAACCAATTTGAGAGTGGTTATGGTGCATTTAATTGGAAACAGAAAGTTCGAAACTGACCAGCGCAAATACCATATCCCTACACCAATGAGAACAACCAGAGATAAAGATGAGCTCTTTGGTTTCATTGCGCAATGTCTAGGAGAGTTCTTGAAGGAGAAGAACCCTGACGGAATTCCGGAAGGAAAGGTGTTCCCTCTAGGCTTCACCTTCTCTTATCCAGCTACCCAATACAGTATCAACCAAGGTATCCTACAGAGATGGACCAAAGGATTTGATATTCCGAACGTTGAGGGTCATGATGTTGTTCCCATGTTGATGGAGCATGTCAATAAGAGAAATCTGCCTATTAAGATTGTTGCGTTGATCAATGACACTAGTGGAACTTTGGTTGCCTCCAGATACACAGACCCTCTAACTGAGATGGGGTGTATTTTCGGTACTGGTGTCAATGGGGCCTACTATGAGGTTATATCTGACATTCCAAAGTTAGAGGGCAAATTGGAGTCCGATATTTCAGGTGATTCTCCTATGTTAATCAACTGTGAATATGGATCTTTCGATAATGCACACAAAGTTCTTCCAAGAACAAGCTTCGATATTGAGATTGATGATGAATCTCCAAGACCAGGTCAGCAAGCATTTGAAAAAATGACCTCCGGATACTATTTGGGTGAGCTAATGAGAATGGTCTTGTTAGAAACTTACAAGAAAGGACTGATTTTTAAAGACTACTCTAACTCCACTGAGCAGATTAAGAATCTCAAGACTCCTTACTTCTTGGACACATCGTTTCTTTCCATGGCAGAGGCCGATGACACTGTTGATTTATCAGTGACCTCTAACGAGTTTGAATCCAAGTTGTTTATTGACACCAATTTAGAGGAAAGAAGATTTACCAAATTGATTGCTCAGCTCATTGGTACTAGAGCTGCAAGATTATCGGTTTGTGGTATCTCAGCTGTCTGTAAGAAGAGAAAATATTCCAAATGCCATATTGCAGCTGACGGTTCTGTTTTCCTCAAGTATCCATTCTTCCCAGAAAGAGCAGCTCAAGGTTTGAGTGACATCTTTGGTTGGGAAGGACTCAGTCTTGATGAACATCCAATCCAGATCAAAAAAGCTGAAGATGGTTCTGGTGTTGGTGCTGCTATTATTGCTGCCCTTTCTCATGCCAGACAAGAAAAAGGACTCTCTTTGGGAATCAAGGAATCTAAATTATAGTCCCTCTATAATGATTTACGATATTAGATTATTTTTCAGCTATTCTGTTAAAATTAGATGTATGTTTTAAGTATTGGATGGACTGTTGACTATCTCTGTATTTAATCCCCTGTTTAGTTCTGTTGATCGGTCATGAACACCAAATGAATTGATCTCTAATCCTAAGAGATGAAAAGGGCCGGGTAATTTTTGATGAGAAATGCCCTTCTCACTGATAAATGATATATGCCATGATGAGCCTTCTTCCCAACTTCAAAGAGAAGAAATCGCAGAATTCATATAACAATGACAGCAGACAGTCTACACAGTATCCAGAATATTCCAGAAACCATAGGAAATGTATTGTCCTTCTCGTCACATGTTGTTCACGGTTATGTCGGCAACAGAGCTATACAATTACCACTGAATCTTAGAAACTGGAATGTGGATTGCATCGACACTACCAATTTGTCTAACCATCCAGGCTATAAAACTTTCAGGGGCACCAAGGCTGACTCGTCTATTATAACTCAATTGTACGAAGGACTTAAGGATCTCAATTTGAGATACGAAGCTATCATAATTGGATATGTAGGCTCCAAAGACAATCTCGAATCAATATACACTATTCTAAAGAATCTACAGTATAATACAACCATTGTGATAGACCCAATATTAGGAGATAATGGTAAGCTTTATGTTAGAGAAGACATAATTCCCGTCTACAAGAATATATTGCAGGACAAATCCTGTTCAATCACCCTGGCTACTCCTAATCAATTTGAGATAGAAACCCTCACAGACACGAAGATAAAATCATTCAGTGACTTGAAAGCTACAATTGATATATTTGAAAGCACTTATAATGTTCAAAATCTGGTGATTACATCAGTTACATTTGAAAATGATGACGAATTATACTGCGTTGGACGCTCAACAAAAGAGTCTATCTTTTATTTCAAAGTGAATATCATTAATGCAGTGTTTTCGGGGTCTGGCGATCTATTCCTGGGAATTCTTACAGACTGTTTCCACCGATACCAGAGAGACTTAGTAAAATCGCTCAAGGAAACGATCATTATTGTTGAGAGGGTCTTGCAGCAGACTCTTGAAATCGAGAATAAACTAGAGTCTCCAAAGCGATATATTGGTGATCAGATATATATACCCTCCCTGCGACTAATTGAAAGCAAAAGCTTGTTAACAAATAATGTTGCATTAATTGCTAACGGTCCTTTCTATATCTGAAGTCCCGAAATGAGGCTATTTGTCCTCCTTCTCAGTAAAGAAATGGTTCTCCGTGGAGTCTTTAATCTCTGTTATCTCCGTCGGTAGATCTTCGGAAGCTATCGCTAGTTCTGATGCCTTGGTTTTTTGCATATTCTCTCGAGCCTTCTTGATGAGGTCATCATATTCGTTTTTGTATTTCTTACGCCAGCTGCGAGACTCTTTCTTCGCCACTTTATCGTCAGATGAATCCGCTGTTATAGAACGTGTTTGTATATTATAGAGTCCCTCCCATTTGAGCAATTTGTTAACTAACACCCTCTCTTCTACAGGGTTAACAGAGTCTAGATTAGCATTATGTAGAACAATGTATTCTTTGTATCGTGTTTCCAATTGATTCCGAGTTCCTGTTGTTGGAAGATTAGCTTGGGCTAACTTTTCCTTCAATTTCAGAGTTGATATAGTCGGATCTAACTTTGTGATCTTCGGTTTTTTCTTTATGTAATCCGGTTGTAGTTGGTTGGTACTATCTTTTTCTTTGGTGTTTGTTGGCTTTCTCTCAAAGAAACTTGAGATAGCCCCCGTAGTCTTCTGTGATTGCAATATTGGAGATGATGAGCGCTCCTTGTGATGATGATTTTCTCTATGCTGAGTGACTTTGCCTTGATCTGTCCGAGTCAAACATTGGTCAAGATGGATCCCCTGGAGCTCTTCCGCTGTCATAAAGTTCAAACAAACAGGGCACTCAACTAGCTCTTCCGTGCGAGTATGAGATAATATGGAAGGGGTCGACGTCGGAGGTCTTAACTTTGTTTTCTTTCTTGATTCATATCTTATGGCAGGGCGTCTCTTTAATGAATCAATATCGTGTGATTTGATATTCACAACTTCGACTACATCAGCAGCACCATTGATTTCATGTGGCTCATCAGAGTTTTCTCTGTTCTTGAATCTGTCTGTTAGCTCTGGTCTGTTTCTCGAAAACCACATCACCACTTCGTCAAGAAGAAGCACCTTTCTTAGAGAGCTTTCATATGTCTCTTCGTGACATAATGGGCATCTGTTATCCTTTTCCAAACTTCTCCTTATGCACACTGAGCAAAATATGTGGTCACACGAAGTCAATACTGGAGCCTTGATGAAGTCTTTGCAAATATGGCATCTCAATAATGAATCTAATTTAGAGAGACCCGGATATGTGCTGCCTGCCCAATCTGTGGGGTCACTAATTGCATCCAAAGAGTCTCCAAAAACTACCATCTATTTCTTGAGAATTTTTACAGTAATAGTTTCTCATTAAGGGTCTTGATAGCTCATTTCCCCTATCTTCTTTCAACTTCAGGAAGAAACTTAGTGCCATCAAAGTCTAAGCACTGAAAAATTCAACAGTCTGTGATCTTATCAGTCGCGTCTCAGATCATTATTGCTTATGTCATCATAAGGTTATCTCTCTCTATCATTAAAGGACTAAACGAGAATACATACGGAATCTAAGAGGTAAAAGGTTCATATATCAGACCAGGAAGGTTCCGGAGCAATGAAAATATGATTCCCATTGTCAAGTTCGTATTTTCGGGAGAATAAATAAATTATCATCTTGTCAGGATCTGGATCTCTGAACAAGTGAGTTTTACAAACGTCACAGACGGAATCTAGTCTCTTGTTTTCAACACCTCGTGAGGCCAGCTTTCGCAGACGATTGAATTCTGTCATTTTAGGCATTCGTAGGTACGGTTTTCCTAAAATTGAATTCTTTCCATAGACCGGGTCGTTTGATATCGGATACCCCATGTTTTTAAGATGGATTCTAATCTGATGTCTTCTTCCTGTTAAGGGTATACATTCAACAATACTTTCGTCGAGTTCAGAGTTATATTTCACAAATTTGAACAATGTTCGTGACTTTTTGGGCGTGAACACCCCTCCCCGGTTGTATTTCTTTTTAGGATCTATCGAGATTATATTGTCCGTGCATTCCACATTTCCTGTCGGAAATCGTCCCTGTACTCGAGCGACATACTCCTTTACGGTATTTTTCTTGTCTTCTATATGATCATGCATTTTTTGATAGGTTTCAAGATTCTTAGCCATGATCAAAACTCCCGAAGTGGCCATGTCCAGACGATGGCAGCAATACAGACTGTCGATATTTTTTTCATGTTTCAAAATCTCCATCACTGTGTTGTATGTGTAACCTTGAGTCGAGTGTACCGGGACTCCTGATGGCTTATTAACCACCAGAAGATCATTGTCCTCGAAGATCACAGGGATCTCTCGATGAAGAACCGGGATCTCGTGTTTGTGAATGCTGTTGGAAACGAGATCTTTGCGTCTCAGTTTCTCTGTGAATAGTAACTTCCCACTCAATACTTCTGTAACAGGACTCTGATTATCAACACCTCTCTCAATAGTAAGGTCTCCTGTGTTGATCAGTTGTTCATAGTGCTTGATTGGTCGTCCCACAAACTCCTTCTTCATCACCTCTAATACTGTCTTATTGATCCACCGAGGTTTTGCATATGTCTGCACACGGTGGAAATACGGCTCCACTCTTCGAAAGCCTCCTTCAAATATGTATCGAACTACCATCTGCCGGTGACTCCAATCCAAGCCTTCACCTATTCACATCATTCCTATCTGTTTGTCATTAAACACTATATATACAAATAAATAATCTGAAAATTTTCCATATGCACTGCCCAAAGAGGAACATATTCCGGGGTCATGTTAAACAGCACTCACTCTTACCAAAGTCTTTGAACAAATCCGTTCCCGTTCTCTCTGTAGGCAAGGATGACGTTAACAAATTTGATTGTCTTTGTATGGTCAAACTCAATGACCCCCACAAAGGAAATATCTCCAGAGTCCATATCAACATGGGAGTTCTCGGTGTTGATAACAGGTATGCGACCCCTAATGATGATGTTGTAGTCACGGAATACAGTTCCATTGGGGAAATCATTTTCGGTTGAATCAAGACCAACTTCACCACCTGTTACCAGGGGTTCAAGAAACCCATTCAAATTCTCCGATATTTTCACCACCTCACGCTGACAGTACGAAATATTCGGAGGAAACCAACGAAGAGTGCAGTCGACCTGAATTCCCTCGATTGTGAAGTTTTGATATTCAATAGACACTATGAATTTCTCAAGATCTCCCAGTTTCAATGGAAGTCCACACTTCCGCTTGATCTCGTTGTTCATCGAGAGTCGACTCAAAAGGAAGTCCTTAGTACGCGCCTTCAACTTCTCAATATCTACTTTCTCAATACCCTTGGCCTTCTCTAGCGGAACAGTTTTGGTGAAATACACTGGGAAAAATGCAGGTTTTCCATGTAGTGTGTTATATACCACGTAGCCTCCGGTGAATAATAGGAATGGGATGGTGAACAACGCGATTTTGAAGATAGCCGATGTTTTGGCTTTTCGAACATTTCCTGTTCTGACAGCAAGTTCAATTGCCTCCAAAACAGCAGAGTCTTTGTCTTTCAGATTCATTGGATCTGAGGGTCTTCGATTGGTTGCTAGAGGTTTTGCATCTTTGATTGAAAGCGGTTTCTTTTTGCCCGCATCTTTTCCTTTCTTCTGGTTCTCATTGGGACCACCATATCTTATTATTCTAGTGTTAGATATTAATCTGACGGGAGCTATTTTCGCCAGAGCCATCCGTCTAGCAACATCTCTTGATCTCATCATCATACTCGTCTCGAATCTGGTCGAGCTTTTCAGTCTTAATAATGAATCATGTCTTCTAAAAGTAGATGTAGCTAATTAGTATCGAGATTATTTTAGAGTTCTGCTCGCGAGTATGAATTATATATAGATAACAATTCGAGTTCTTTGCCAGAAGATGAAATTATTGCTAATTAGGACATCAGGTGGACATTACAAGGTCAAGTTACATTCCATATCGAAATATCACAAGATTTAGATGAGTGTAGGTCTTTTAGCATGAAATTTAGCCCTTTCACCGTGCTTCTATATACTAACAGAGACTCCAATGTTGGAATCCTAGAACGGGTTGGCCTCCAGATGGGCAGATGATGCCTCCCTCATCGAGAAGGCTAATGAACAGGACTCGCATATTCAAAATTATAAGTCGGATCCGAAGATAAGACCAGAAAATGTGACAAAAGCACTAGGGTCGTTGACCTTAAAGGGAGAAAAGAACGAAGAAATTGGTGATGATCATTCTAACTCAGAATCCAATGAATGGGAAGATGAAAATGATGTTGACAATGATGTTGACAGCTTTATATCTACTCCACCAACCGAACTTTCTCTAGATGCCCAGAGATTGATTCCCATCACAATAGCAAGTCCCAAAGAGAACATTATCCGTAAATCGAAGTCTCCAGAATCCAAGAACTCAAGGCCCTCCACTTCCGAAAGTCTCGGTTCTAGGATGGGTCCGGTGGAGTTTTCGCCAGAATCTTCAAAGGCAGAGGAGCCTCTTCACAGCAGGTATGCGGATTCTCCAGGGAGTTCCAACAATCTAGGAAGTCGTTCTCCAGAAGGACATCGTACTCACCACAAATATAGGGCTTCAAAACAGCCAGAACATGTTATAAATCATGATGAGCGCTCTCATGCACCGACACAAAACACTTTAACGAACAATCACCCCAAATCCAAAGGACATTCTAACAAATCCAAAGGACATTCTAACAAATCCCCAATTGATGCATCATGCTCTCTTTTCTCTAGAATTGGGACTCCTCCCAGCTCAAAATCATCTCCCAAAGAAAGTCATTCAATACCTGGAAGTGCTGGATCTGGTAAATCTTATCCTAGGGGTCAGAAGATCCCTAAGGAACACCATCCAGAAATCAGTGCTAAAGAGAAGATAGAGGTTGAACGTAAGAAAAATGCCCAAGAGTTTGCAAAGAATCTGGATAACTACAAAACAGATAATTGGGCCGAGGATTTTGACTGGTATTAGTCTTTCAGAGTTTGGAGTACGATCATTAATTGTGATTTTTACTAATAAATTGTTGAATTCATCTAGAAAGCTCATTTAACTACTACTCTAAGAACGTTCTTAGAGAACATAGCAAAGGAATATCTTTTTACTGACTGTCTTTAGGTCTTTATTACGTTTGAGTTTTTTTCTCCTTCTTCGCCGTTAACTCTTGTTCTTGTTTATCTAGAGCACCATGTTATTTTATTAGGCGCTTTAGTTATGCAATAGAGAATCATAGTTAGGGTGACATATATAGTTTGGCGCATATATATAATGGGACTACTGCACCAGATACTGGGTTTGAATCGTTTACTAGTCTAGATCTGGAAGTGTAATTGCCTGATTATCGGATTTTAATCACAACAATGGTCCTTCTTAAGCACCGTTTGTGTAGCTTTCAAGCCTTGCGTTACCGATACCAAGGGCAGCTGATAGATTTTCAAAGTCAATGGATGGTTGTGCTGCATAACCACTAATTTAAGGCGATAAGAATCCGAGACATAGTGAAATTGGGTTATATGCAATATAATAGGTTCAAATCCTCCATACGATGCACAAATGCATTTCCAATATCTACTTTTTGCGAACACTCGTACAATTACCAAGTGTTTTTCTGGGAATATATATTTATGGATACCGATCTAATGGTTAAACCAAGCTGTGTCGTTTAGTGCAACCATTGGTGATTGTTATACGTGACGTTGTCTTGGTATATCGCAAACTAGAAAGTCCAATTCTCTGTCAGTAGATAGAATGAACCATTTTTATCCTCATTATTCCCTGTTTGAGCATCATCATGAGTTGATGCCAAGATAGAAACACAGTACAAGTTTCCATGTTCTGAGAAGAGCGTCTGCTTAACGAGTCGACAGTCTGTTGCAAACATTTTGTCGCATTGATGCATAACTCTCACGCACACAGGTTCCAAACTAATTCCATTTCAATCTTTTAGTATTTCATCAGCGATTATTGGCCAGACAAACGCGAAAGCAAGTTATTCAGCCGGGTAATAGTAAAAAGTGAATAATGTGTACGTAAGCAGTGCAAATGGAGAGAAGAAGGGTGGTGAGATTTATCATGATGATGTTATTTTACTATAGTATGGAGGTTTTGGATGATATAGTAATAAGGAGTTGATAATTATACTTAGTTAATTAGACAGAGAGTAAGTAAAGGCTTAATGAACTTTGTGGATGATTTGAATCAGCTGAATACGTCAACTATGTCGGAGATTGGATGAGTACAGAATACAATTGACAACTGAAGGTGGACAAATGTTTCCATGAGGATGAAATGATACGTTTAAATGTTCCAGAAGATGCAGTAAATAAAGTTCCAAAATCTAGACAGTTTCCTTATGTTCTCATATTGTTGAAAGCTTTATGCTTTTGGCCTGACACCCTCTATGTTGGCTTTAATCTCCACACAAAGTTTCATACACATCTAATTCGAGAAGATACTAACAAATGTGTTTTCAGATCAATCAAAATGCCTAACAGAGTCATCGAGTTGCAAAAGTTCTACCAGTCTTCAAAGAAGCCAATTTTCATGGCACACCCAAGATCCAAGTACTACCTTATTCCATACGCTGCTGGATTGACATTGTCCGTTGGTGCTTCTCTATACTACACCGGTAGAGCTTGTTTTGGTCTTAAGGCTAACCAGTAAGCCATACAACAAACATTCCTGCTTCTAGAATTTGAGCTACATGTTTCCGCGTCTGTTGACCTTTGAATATTCATTTATAAATCACATTTAACATTCAAAACTGTTAGAACCGTTTTCAAGTAATTAGTAAAATTAGAATTCGATTTTATGCTATATTAAAGCTATATTGTACAAGTCACTACATAGGTGCCATAGAATTTGGGTCCTCGTAGTTATCAGACTTTTCTTCGTAACCTGAGCCCATGCCATCATCAAGGAAGTCATTCAAATCCATATCAGGGAAGTCTTGTAATAGGCATTGTTCTAAAACGGTACTGTAGTTGAAAAAGTTGTCAGACGGATCAGTAGATATCTTTTTGAGTCTATTAATCAATCTTGCAATGAATTCCAGGTTCTCCTCCTGTGAGGAGTTTTCCTTCACTTTTTCTCTTTGATTATATTTTAGAAGCTTTATGGCTAACGATGCATTATACACCATTGTGAAGTGCATTTGATCCGACAAGAATGCAAAATATGAATCATCCTTAATCGAAGCTGTAAGCCTCATGATCTTAACAGTATGAAAATAAACAACCTTGAAGATTTGTGAATCTGAAAATTGCAGGTTTCTCTTTTCAGTGTCTATTTTGTTCACTCTCAAGTTTATCATTTGCTCTACAAGATGGTAGTTCATTTCCACAAACTCATTTGCAGGTTTGTTGAACAAATAATTCCACTGTAACAACCACGTTTTAATTTCTTGTCTAATGATCTCAAGATCTTCACCCAATTGTAAATATCTATACGCAAGCAAATACATATCAATTTCAGCTATGATCCTATAATCAAAGTTTGTTGATATATTCAGTTCGTAGAATCGTTTTGGCTTCAAAAAGCCGACAGGAAAAGTAGAAACTCTTCCAGAAAGAACAATATAAGCGATGTGGATCAAAATCAATGTGTTGAGGATTCTATAAGATGTTAACTCGTTGAATTCAAACTCGACCTCCCGAGGATCATAGAGGAACTCAAAAAGTCCAAAGTTATTCATTCTTATAAACAACTGAATCCCTAGTTGAGAGAGGTATGTAGGATCAAGTACTAAACCTACCTCCTCTGAACTCAAACTCACATTATAAATAGATAGAATGATTAGGCATTGAAGGAACTCCAAGGTATTAGGCATATCTATCAAACATATTTCCAAATCTTTCTTGATGATCACCAACATATTTTTATAAACCAAGTCTTTCAATAGTGGATCGCTGTATCTCAGAGATAGTGTGCATGCGACAGTAAGTAGCAAGGGGCATCTTCTTCTAATTCTATGGAATAGCTTTTCAGTTGAAAAGTTGTCTGGAAAAGATATCCATCTTCCATATCTATCTCTGAATATCTCGAGGAGTTTCTTAGCCTGTTCATAAGAAAGGAGATTAGCTGTGATAATGTCAGTTTGTTCTTTGTGAGAAGGTGAGGGGAAAGGAAGTGACTTGACCTGCATGATGATCGATTTTGGAAGCATATGAGTATTGCTCATTGTGTCTGGAACCAACTCTTTTGCCGAGTTTACTAAGTTCGATATAGGCGACTTAGCGATTGATGGTGCTGGAATCGAGTTTAAGCTTAAGTTGATTGTTTCATCGAATGGTTTTGCTCTCGGCTCCGGTAGCTCTGTAGCTTTAAGTATCTTCAGAACTTGCCTAACATCTTTTGAAATGGTTTCCAAATTTCCTTGTATGTTGATGGTTGATGTGTCTTCAAAGATAGATGCAGCAGGTGTAGAAATAGATGTTCTAGCGATAGAATTACCGATGCCCTTGCTAGAGTGAAGAGAGGATATACTTGATGTCCTGGCATTTGAAGGAGTGACAATAACTGATTCAGGTAGTGTTCTGAAATCATCATCAAAAGAGCAGTCAATGTTCAAAGAGAGACATCTTAAGCATGAGATGGTGCTGTCAGACTTTAGGCACCTTGTCTTCTGTCTGCGGCACATTTCACATGCTTTGATTGCTCTTGTATGAGGTCTTCTCTTCTTCTTGACTGAACACTCCTGTGACATCTCTGAATTGGACTCGAATTGTGCAGAAATACGTTTCTCGTGAGGTTCTCCTGACATCGTTTCATGAGGATGTGTAGCCATTTATTATTGATGTTGATCAAGGTGTATAAGTAGTATATTAGCCCCCCCTCAATCCAGCTCAACAGTGCGGAGTTGAGATCAATGACCGATCGTCTTCAATAGTATATATAGACAAACTTTTCTGTGCAGTACATTAAGCTTTCTAGAACCCTTGATGACGCATGTCTGATTCTTGTTAAAATAAATAACTATCGCCAGATCTCTATTCCCTCTATAAGAACTAAAATATACAAACGGCCCTAAGCGAATTCCCTAATCGAGATTTTTCCTGTTTTAAACAACATTCAAAATGATCGGACCGGAGAATTTCCGATTACGCGGAAATAATTTAGTTTACGATGTTTCCGCGGAGATGAAAAATTTTTGCATTCTGGCTTTCCCCGAGATATGACAGCAAAAACCCATTTTAGGAGGCCAATGAAGGCGGTGTAGAATACTACAAAAGCTATATGCGGAGATTAGTAACTTGCTCGATGTGAAACTGAGGGGTTGAGAGCACGACTAGATCAATTGCCATATTCCTATCATGTAGACTAGAATCAGACTGACATGCAAATCGTTGTTTATACAATCACAGGAAACCTCTCGAAAAACATAGGTATAGATATCATCAACTGACAGAAAGGAGAATGGTCAGAACTGACATGAGTCGAAGGCACTAACACTGTAAAATCAATAAAACTTACTATAGAAATGTTAGTATGATATGGTCATCGGCATAATTTCCCCATTAGTGAAACGATTTCAGGTGCACGGCTTGTCACAGCCGAATTTTCATCAAATATCCACGGTTTAACATGTTGTGGATAGCAGTTGACCGTCGTGAGTTGTGCGAATCATCATATACGTATCAATTGATGGAGAAGATTTTAATTAATGGATACTTACCGTTTCGATAACTGGTTGCTATTAATAATACCCAAACCCCAAAGAGTGATATCAAACTATCAGACTTGAAAAGTTTCTTCAGTTACGAATCGGACATATGCTTGTCTTTATATTTCAAAATTTCATCATATAGTCATGACCACTCAGTTCTCAAGCTTGGTTGATCAAAACAAAAAGGATTTTCCTGAATAAATGTTAGTAAATTGTCTCCATCAGAATCATCTCGCAATATCAAACTAGGTTTATCTTTAAGGCTATCAGAAATGCATGAATGGTTAAATATAAAGGGTTGTCATCATCGTGAAACACGGATCTGACTCGTCATCTAAAGGTATCATCACAAAAGCTTACAATGAAGATTCAATAACCAGATTTTGATAAATGCATTCAACTAATATCCAACTTACAATTCATATGATCCGAAATCCCTTTAAAAATTCAACAATCCTTTGCCAAATATCAAAGGGAATCGGCCCATTGACATATCAGTAATGGCGAATATTCTTAGATCAGTTAAAATGGGTTTCTGAGGCCCATAAATAAAGCATTGTCACTCATGTATTAATCGGTGCCCAGTGCTATAATTCCTCACGTAAAGAACCGTCCACCATCACTTTAATGTTCAATGAGAGTTGACTTTCCGTCATCTTTGGACAAAATATTCCCTTCAAAACGCTTTTTGAGGCAAACACTAATTTAAGAGTGTATATGTTAGTAAGTTGTTTCTTCACAACCGAGAACCAGCCAAGGTGTAATGAAATTAACTAAAATATTCCTTCTTCATCATAATAATCAGTTTAGGTGCAAAAACTTATCAACATCGTATATTTCAGCCAGTAATTCCAGCTTTGTTTTTGTGAAATCATCATATGGATAGACAGTTGAAGAAGGAAAACTATTAGCAATTTAAATCAATAATCGTACTTACTTTTGTCAAACACAACGGTCAGTCAATCTATCCTTCTAATGAAGTCTTAAATTCCATTCTATTCCGTCCAAAAATAAACAAAATGTTAGTAAATTGTCATACTAAACTATATGAGAATATTTCATTTTCATCGAAGGACACCGTCATCTCTCATGTATTCAGTGAACAGATTGAGATCATTCAATAGTCATAAACTCTAGTTTGAAAAATTTACGTTTGGAATCATCACCATCAAAGATTGACCAGCTCCAGCAATAACTCAAAATGAAAATGAATGTTAATTATATTTCTCTTTTAAACATACCGTTCAAATAGCAGACATGTATGTGAGCATGCTGATCACAAAACTGGATCTTCATATCTGTTGATGCATTATTTCTATACAATTGCAAGCTAAATCACATCCAACCTTACATTTTTCCTCTTATACTGAAAATTTTCACCCGTTTGAAGACGGTCGTGCGTGTGCGAAATAGACACCGGGTAACTCTATTATTATAATCTGAATAAAACTATAACTAAGGATAAATTGTTGTATATTTGACATTTAGAGCATCTTCTAATACCTGAGAGCTATCAATTGCAACATGGAGTTGTCTCTCAAGTTATGTTTTGTCTATTTTCTGCGGAATAAGAAGGACTTTGAGACCACGTTTGTCATTTTAAGAATCAAATGAATATGATCATGTCTTAGTACTCTATCTTCTTTGGATATGACAAGAGCTATCGACAGAATGAGCTTTTCTCTTTCCTATATCTTTTATTTTAATACTATGAGCTGAATTTCTATATTTATTTCATTTTTCATAATTGTTGATGATTAATAAGAACAATAAATCATTAATACCTGTAACAGTCAAGTTATTTGAATCGTTTTGGATTTTGAAACAGTGACTGTAATCATGATCTATCCGAGGACTAATACAGCAAATATACTCAAGATGCTAAAAGAGGATGAATTTTTTAGGATCTAAAGGATCTAAATAGAAACGTTTCCCACAACAAAAAATCATGTCACAGATATTTAAGGTTACCCGCAAAATACTTCCTATGCTCACGATTTTTCCTTATAGTGTCAAAACAAAGGTCAAATCTAGTTAGTTAACTCGATCCTACATAACTTATAGCGAACACAAGATATACAGTATACTCAGACGTGCCCCTTCAATCAAAATGTCTGGTCGGGTGTCATTACACTCTGAAGTGCCTGTCATTGTGGACTCAAAACTCGAAACATTGGAAGTTTTCCTGCCAACGAATGTTAATAAAGCGTTGAGAGGGCTTGAGTTAACAAAGGATGACTTTGACACCGATTTCGAACATCAAGATGGAGTACTATATGATAATGAATCTATACCAACAGGAGGAATATTCAAGCTGAGAACAAAGACATCAATTTTCAACAAAGTAGGCTATCGTCTTCTGGGATCTCAATATTTTGTGTTATCACCTCTTTTGATCAATAATTCTTTGAACTTGAGACTCAGAAAACTCGTATTTGTCCTCCCCCAGAAAGCTAGAATGAACTGCATCGGAATATCAGAATTGCCAGAAGGTGATAATGGCATGATTATTGACATACTAACTACGGATAATCTTCTGATTTCAATGAAGCTTGATCTTAAAATGTTTCTGGAACATGATTCCTCATTGTCTTCTTCAGACATTTATAAATGGTGTAAATACACCTTACCATATTCATTTGATCTCAGAAAGCCTTTATTCATGAAGGCCATGAACTGGTCGACATCAATTGTCAGCCTTTGTGATGGTGGACTCCTGGAATTGATCAGAGAAACTACATCTCAAAAGTTCCTTGTGATACCTTTCAGCGACTCATCGTACCTGAATACCTTCAAATTCAAACTATTTGGTGATATCAAGAAAAATCAGATAAGTATTCCGGAACACGTCCAATTATACCATGAAAAGATTTCGACATCAGCATGCTTGTCCGCTGTGTTGAAACAGAATCTATTAATAACTTTATCAATTGACAAAGTATTGAAGTTTTGGTCTTTGGAATCCCATACTGTGCTCCATCAAATAGACATGAACGATTACATACCTACTACAATGCAAGACTTGTATCTAAACAAGTTGCCATCTGATTTCATAAACATAATAGGCGAGGATTATCTATCTATCTTTCTTCCAATAGGATCAAACTGCTTGATCATTTTTAAGATCAGAAGCGATTTATCTTTGGAAAAGATCCATGATTTTGTTCCTCCAGTGCCCGATAAAAGCTGGCAGCTCCAAAGTCATCTGATCAATTATGCAAACAATAAATTCCATGTATGGATATCGTGGTGTATTAATACTTCTGGATGGATTCAATATGGTGAAATATTTGATGACAAAGTAAACTGGTACAAGGTGTCAAATGGAAATACGACGGGAGGCACTCATGCCACAGACTTTGTTCGTTCTGTTAATGTTCTTTCGACTACCGATGAAATAAACGAGTTTTGTTTGGATCATGTCTGTGATCCTTTTAACTACACAATTAATACTCTCACCACAGTGATATCATTGTTTGGGAAACATATTGATCTAAACATGACCAACTTATCGTTGAGAGATAAGATCAGAACTGTTGTATCACATAATACTGACCAATTTGACTACATTAACAATTTACGAAAACAATGGATTAGGTTTGATAATGCATGCAAGGAATTGGATAAGTCCCTCCATGGAATTATAGCAATGCAAACAGAAGATAACGAATCTTCAGATGGATTTTTGATAACAATAAAATCTTCTGAATACTCTGTGATTAAGAAATCATCTGTGTTTGAACTGTTGACCTCTAACACTGATCCCGCTTCGAATGACACTTTGCAATCCACTGACATGAATCAAGCCGATCTATTTGACTTTGTCCACTTTGTCTTAGAATTTAAATCGAAATTTCCCTTTGAATTATTGTTTACCATTGAAAGAAAACTCGAATTAGAGAAAACAGTCTCTTCTCCTCGTGAACAAATGTCAGCTATTTTCGAGTCAAATATTTCTGGATTTCTAGATCAATCAATGGCATCTGAACTATTAACCAAACTCAACTCTGTCCCAAATGTGATAAGTCTGATTGAGTTTCTGCTTGCATTACCCACCTATGATGGAATTGGTTATAATCCGGTTAAGAAGGTTGAGTTTGGCGCTCTTGGCGTTTCACTCTTGGGATCCAGCATTAGATCCGATATCCTGATTCAAAATGATATTATATTTGGCCTCTTACTAATTGTTCTTACTGTTGATATTAATGATGAGATGATAGATCTCTTTTCTAAAGTATTAAAGTTGTTTAGGAGTCAGCAAGCTACATTGAAAACGTTGAAGATGGACCTCAGAACAGAAACTAATGGTGAATTAACCGTGTCAGAGAGTCTATTGTCTGGGTATTTGAAACAAATCTTTGAAGGGGGTGCGCTTTTACGTAACAAAAACCTCAACTTCTTGATCATTTATTCCACAGAAAGAATAGTTGAAGAGAAATATATATTCAACGTTATATCCAAACTGTTATCACTTGGGTTTTCTAACAGGGCTGCCGACTTTTTGAAGTTTTTACCTATTGGATCGCCAGTATCAAGCATACTAAAGGGTCTTACATTATTGAATATTGAAGGCAGATCTCAAGAGTCATATGATGTATTTTCAAGTTCAGAAGAAGAAATCACCACTTACGCTAGAAACATATCTTTCGCAGAGAAAAAGACATTGGATCCTGTTTCCAGCACTGCCAACCTCCTTCTTACCGATTCTCGTGTTGATTACTATTATGATTTGAGTACTCTATTTCACTCGAGGCATCATGATACATTTGCTTTAAAATTAGCCCTTAAGGCTCTTTCTGTTAAGAACGAATTGAATGATATCTCCGATGATCAAGCGATTTTGTCTAAGATATTCAACTTGGCTTTGAAATTGAAGGAATTTGAGCTTGCCCATGACGCAATTTTGAAAATGGACAGAAAGTATAGAAAGCATCCAATCAAGCAATTTGTGTACAGGCTATTTCAAATTAATCAGATACCTGAGATAATGAAATTTCCATTTGATGAAGACTTCGATAAGGTCGATGATCTAATTTATGGTCTTGGGGAGTCCAATGCTCTTAATAGCGATCTTAAGAGCTCTCTGAAATACTATAGAATATGCTACAGTTTGAGACTCAAGCAAGGGGATTTCAGAGCCTCTATGGAATCATTATATAGATTTAACTGCTTTGGATTGAAATTAATTGAACTGAAGCAGTTTGATGATTTGAAATTGTTGTTAGACAATTACCTTATTATACTGAATCTGCTGAATACCTTAGACGATGATGACCGCTGGTTGATCAAAAAACAAACCAGGTTTAACAAATCTTACTCTGATGATGAAAGCATGAAAGGTGATGAAAATGGGGGGTCTGATGTGGCTGATAAGTTGGTAACTTACTTGGATCTAGAGAAGGAGTATGAAGAGCTGTTGATCAAGTATAAGGAAGCTCGCACCTCAAATTCAGTTTACTGATCCCATTCAATTTTTATAGCACTTGTATCATTACTTATTGTTTGTTTACTATGACATCCCAAATAGATTGTTGTAAATCATTTCTATCAGTGGTCTTCACAACCAACCAATGACAATCCTTTAATTTTTCATAACATCCTTTATCGATTTAAAAATCCGGCTGTGTCATTTTAAAGTTTTCTTACACCCTCGTTTTGAGCCTTGACATAAAGTTATCCCAGAATGATGGCACTCGAAGAAAAACCATTGGGCTTCGGTAATTACATGTAGACACCATCAAACAGGAGGGGTCGGCAAATGAAAACTGATATTTAGATACACATTTACACATGTCATTGATCAATAAGTCACTTGCTAAGACAGGAAATGGAGGAACAGTGGGGGTGTTGGGAGCTGGTGTTTCTGGCTTGACTTTTTCATATTTCCTGGCGAAGTTAAGACCAGACTTAAAGATAAAAATCTTTGAGAAAACGAACAGATCGGGTGGTTTCATCAACTCGAAGAGGATTGAAACAGATCAGATAGATTCAAGAGCCAGCCAGGACTATGCAATTCTGGAGAAAGGTCCCAGAACTATGAGAGGATTGACTCCTGGAGCATTGATCATTATCGACCTATTGCATCAATTCCAACGGCAAGGAGAACTTTTAGGCCTTCATAAAACCTCTGTTGCTAACAAAAAGTATCTATTGAGTCCGTATTCTGATACTGCTGGAAATTCAGGGAAGCTGACTCAAGTACCGGACTCAGTTTCGGGCCTTCTTAAGTTCCTGGCAGATCCATTAGGAAGGAGACTAGTATTCGGTGCAATTAAGGAGCCATTTGTGAGATCTAAATTAGAACCAGGAAAGGATGAGACTGTTGAAGAGTTTATCGGTAGAAGATTCAACAAGGAAACTGCGAATATTGCTAGTGCTATGATCCATGGAATATATGCTGGAGATATAAGCAAGTTGAGTATCAGAGAAGTATTCCCAAAACTAGTCGAATGGGAAGCTAAAAGTGGCTCTATAATTAAATATCTACTGACCCAAGGATATGAGTCCTTTAAAACTAAGAAAAAGGCCCCACCTTCTGCTTTGTCTGATGAAAATTTGAAGACTTACGTCAAACTGTTCTCTCCCAAATTCGATATGATTAGGACTGCTGGATTTTTACAGAGTTTTCCCGTCTTGAGTCTTAAAAGTGGGTTAGAATCCCTTCCTAAGATGATCGAAGAAAATCTCCCAGAAAACGTTGAGATTGTGTACAATGCAGAGGTAGAAGGAATTGTCGAGTCGGGTAATAAAATCAAGGTTATCTCAAGAGTTGGCGAGGAGGAGTTTGATCACGTTAGATCTACCATCAACACAAATGCCCTCGCTGACTTACTCGACGAATCGCTAAGTGACTTGAGCGCCAAATTGAATGAACTTCAATACGTAACTCTTGTTGTTGCGAACATTTATATACCCCATTTAAAGGATCTATCTGTTCATGGATTTGGGTATCTTATCCCAAAGTCTATGATCGATAAAACTGAGGTCCTTGGGGTTATTTTCGATTCTGAGATCGAACAGAATGCTAGGAGATTATTCTTCTACTCCGATGTGAAGGAACATCTTTCGAAGGACAGCAGTGCCGATGAGAAGAAGCTCTCCGAATTGTCTGGACAGATTCCTGGTCGTGGAGCAGTGATCACTAATGCTTACACTAAATTAACTATGATTATTGGGGGTTATTTGATCGAGTCACCTTCTAATTTGCCTAGTAACTCTAAGGTGAAAAAAATCATGAGGGATGTGCTACTGAAAAGACTTGATATCGATCTGCATCAGAATCTGTCAGAACAAATATGTGAGCTAGAATATTGCATGGATGCAATTCCTCAGTACAATATTGGATACGGGGATCTGAAGAGGCATGTCTGGGAGATAGCCAATGATAGACTTGCGGGCAAACTCTCTTTTGGTGGAATGGCTTTTGGAGACGGAATTGGTGTTCCAGATTGTGTAATGAACTCGTTCAAGGATGCCTACAAGCTGAGTGATTCTGATCTGCCATAATCTGAACGTACAAACATAACATTTATTCTTTATAGACATAGTAATTTACGGTAAATATTACATCATGATGCATAACATTTATGGCTATTTTAATCAGGAACCAGAACCAACGGGAAAAGGGGGTGCGAAACAACGGAAAAGCCAAAGATCGGGGGCCGATAACTTTTCTGCATCGGTGGATCATAGGCGAGTCGGCAAGCTGGATGTTCGGAGTAGAACGAGTTGGCCAGGAGAACAGCCACAGCAGACAGGGACCCAGATAACACCAGTGATAACACTAGTGACAACGGAGAGGTATTGGAGAATTACAGAGAGCCTAGAACATGCAGAACGACCATAAGCATGAATTTGGATCTTTCTAAACGTATATGAGACAACAGACAGGTCATCTTACGGCTGGATCTAGTCAAATAACCAGAAGAATGATTGGATCTGTGATAGTCATCCATTTCGTATCGGCCGAACTCGAAATGGAAACGCCAAATGGCTAAGATCCAAATGCATGTCTCGGATTTTCATTCAAATCCCCGTCGTCCAATAACAATAGACATCTTTCTGGGGAGTCTGAACAGATCGGGGTGGCAAAAATATGTAGTTATCGCAGTTAATACCCGCCACCGATTGGGGGTGGGTGTTGCATCTGTGGACGCTGGCTGTCCTTTTCAGAAACAACGACTGGTCGCGAGAAGAACAAGCTGGGGTTTTTGGACCAAAGGAGAAAAGTTTCCCCAGATTTTAACCCTGTGTAATCAAACGATACAGGGGGTTCAGGACCGGAGGCTATGGAAGCTGGACAGTCCACAGTCTCCAGAGAACCTCGTGGTTTGTTCCCAGAAATTGTCGTCTGGTTCAAAACCACCCTTCCAATTCCTCTACTCCGAACTCTTGCACGGACGTGTCCTCACCAAGCAGTCACAGGACTCCGACAAAGCACGCCGGGTAACGGGGTAATTTCCACACGGCTGGGCCACCCTATGATGGTGCATGAATGCATGGGGGAGGGGAAGAAACAGTGCACCTGGAGGTGTTGGATATTGAGATTGGACACTGGGGGTCTTCTGGACGTCCTAAGCTCTAATTCAATACCGGACTCAGACATTCGTTAGTCGAACCGAACAAACTCTTGCTGAATTCCGACATCGGACAAAATGCGGTCAGACGGATCGTCCGAAATTCTGTCTCTGTTTAGTTGGCGTCTTTTTCTGGCCATCTTCCACTCGCTGTTCGGCCCTGCCCTTTCTTCCAGGTTCTACTGCCGCTTGAAAACACTTTCACCCCTTGTTTTTTGAGTAACTGCAGAATGAAAATCTGATTTTATATTCCCCCGTGCGTACAATTGTGTGGTAAACTACTGGTTGAAGTAGTACAGATAGCTATTGTTGAAATCATGCTACATATTTTTGTATTAAATCATTCTAATAATTAATCGAGCAGCACCAATAGGGCTGAATATCAGTAACAGTGTTAATATATCTAAGAACAAATATCAGAAATACAGGTGGTTTTAACCCAGAAACTAGAAAGGGCTCCGGAGTAGCTCCACGAAATCGCCGGAACACATCTAGAATTCCGGACGTCCACTACAGCAACCCCCAAGTTCGCAGCCCATATATCGCCATACCACAAGAAACTCCACGCAACAACTCGGAATGACAAACAACGTGTTATCATTGTCATCGCAGTTTGCGGTCGACCCTACCGCAGTCACCGATCTCCACAGTCAGGGCCAACTATCCTTCCATCAATTACCATCTGCCCCAGAATTGGCTGACGAGGACGACGAGGCACTCGTGGATGAAGAGGAAGAAGACGAGGATGACGACGACGACTTACACAGGTCCCGAATTGACGGAACAGTCCCTATACCCAAGAAATCGGCTATCATCAAGACCGACAAACCGAGACCTCACATCTGCCCAACATGCACAAGAGCATTTGCTAGATTAGAACATCTCAAAAGACATGAAAGATCACACACAAACGAAAAGCCATTCCAATGCGCAGCGTGCGGTCGTTGTTTTGCCAGAAGAGATCTTGTCTTGAGACACCAACAGAAGCTTCACTCCTCTCTGCCCACAAATAACAGGTCCAAGGCTCAGAGAAAAGGGAGGGTACCTAGGGTACAACCCAAACATGGCGAGGTCGTCAGTGATTACCTGAATGACAATATCAATATCGTTAGAAATAACACAAATGCACAGCTACCATTACCAAGCAAGATCACTTCCCGGGGTATTGCTAACGATGAAAGTCCTAGCTTAATGAGCGATATAACAAGCTCTAACAGCTCAAGAAGCGACAGCTTTTACGAAACTATGCAACATCAACCTCTGCCATCGTCTCATCTATCGCAGCAGATTTGCGGCCATAATCAGATAGACTCTCAACCATCTATTTACACTTCTCCCCATTCATTTTCATCTTCCTCGGTATCTCCCGGCAACCAATTCCAATCCCCTCAGATGCTTCCAAGGCCTACAAAACAGAAAAAGCTCTCTCCATCGGACAGTATATCTCCATTGAACAGTCAGACATTTAGTCATTTTCAATCAATTCCTACCGCCAATGGTCGAGTGTCTTGCCAAAAGAACGAGACCAATTCTCCCAATCAGGGAATGCCTAATAATAACAAGGCTGGTGTATTGGAAAGTGATACAAATGACGTTGAAAAGACATTCCAACAGGAAGCTCCTGATTCATTGACTCCAGTCGGACTTTTTTCGGAAAGTACCAACAGCACTCCAATGATTCCAAAGACTAGCTTTAGAGATCAGAGGCATGCTTCATTTAGTGCTGCTACCTCCGGATCGTATACTGGGTTTAATGTGGCAGGTAACCATACCAGTTCCCAGGACATAGAGAATGAAGCTCCTCAGCAAGTGAGATTTTCTTCTCCTCAAATGAAATATGAAAATGGTGATTTTTCGTACCTAGACCTGGACAATTTAGATATTCAAGGTCTCAATGACATAGAAATAAACTTCAACAATGTCAACCACGAACATCCACAATCTCTATTTGCAAATATCGGAAAATCAGTTGGCCCAGTCGAAGAAACCTTAGCTTCACAAACAAAGATGGATAATCATCAAGTGCCTCCCAAGGTCCAACAGCCAGCACAACAGAATCACGAAGAACGATGCAGCAGCAGTGCACACAGCACAGAAAGTAACCATGTACCCATTCAAAATGAGGATTGGTTGGCTGAATTCATAAATGCTCCCATTGAAAAAGAATTTCCAAGCATTTCTAATCACATAGGTTTCACGGATTCTCCAGCAACAAACAATTCTAACCAGTCTCCGAAGTCAAATGATTCACCGACTAACGATCTTTCACAGTTCTTTAGATCCCGTCAAATTGATCTATTCAAGCAAATATCTATGTCACAATCTCATCAACAACCAACCGTTCTTGGAAGATGTTCAGAAAATGTGAGAGCCCATATAATGAACAAGTACAATCTGAAGGTGTCTCAATTTCCTCAATTGGACGATTTAAACCACTATTTGGCTTTATATGAAATTGAATTCAATAAGTACTTTCCATTTGTACACATACCTTCGTTGAATGTTGAAGAAAATTTGGATCAAATTCCTTTGCTTCTTTCTATGTCAGCAATCGGTGCTCTCTACTCCTTCCACGCCAGAAACTCGTCAACCTTGTTCAACTTTTCCAGATTCTTAATCCATAACTTCATGGAAACCCAACTCTCTCAGAATAATTTCAATGAAGTTCCTTTGCATATTACCCAGGCGTTATTGTTACACATGTTTTTGGGTATGTTCCACAACGATGCTGAAGTTACTAAATTGACTTCAAGACAATTAACATCATTGGTATCATTAGTTAAGACCACCAAACTGGAGATGCCTTTGGAGACATTTATTTTACCTCCTGCGATTAATGGAGACATTTCAGTCTTAGTCTTAAATAATAGTGCAAACCGTCAGAAACAGCTCAAGGCTGCGCATGATTACTTTGTGCTTGCTCAATCACGTATCCGAACTGTTCATTGCTTACACTATCTTTGTGTTCTGTTTGGCTCTCTTGTGGGATCGTCCATTAAGCTCAATGCGGAAGATATTAAGTGTGGTTCTCCTTGTCATTTAGAATCTCTTTGGAAAGCCAGATCTTCAAATGAGTGGTTAAGTATACTCAAGGATCGCAACTTGAAGGTTGACTCTAAATTTTCCCTTATCCAACTCAGTAATGGAATGAACTCGTATAGAGATTTATGGAGAGATCTCAACAACCACACATTGGATAAAGAAATTGGATTTCGCTGTTTGCTGTCCCTTTTAATGTCTTTAAATGGGAGTATTCATCAACAGAGACAGGAACTACAGGTATCAGCTAAAACCCCTGGAACTAACATCGCTGAGTGGAGAATGGAAATAAGACCACATTTGGAATCGGTGATTAAATCATGGGAAAGCTGTTTTATTAGGAATGGTGGTTTGATTGTTCCAAGAGGTCAAAATTTGCATACAATCAACCAAAGTGCTGTTTTGAAGCTTATTCTACCTCTGCTATCTTTTGCTAAAATAAGAAAATGTGTATATATTTCACCTATATTAAGGAAGGTCTGGTATAGGGATTGGGATGGCATGAACATTGAGACAAAGAATCTTACGAGAGATCCTGAAGCTCTCAGAGATTCTATTAGTTATTGTCTTGATATTATTAACTTGTGGATTGATATAATATCGATTACAAATGATGCTGAGAAAACATCTGTCAGAACTCCTATATTCTTCTTAACGTGTCTTTTCACTGCAGCTCTGCTGATCTCGGAATATTTATATGCCACTGAGGAGTGGGCTATTAACTACCTATCGTCACCTCAAAAACACACCGATTTAACTACTGCTGATCGTGTTCTGTGGTTGAGGACCGAGACAGTGTTCAAAAAGGTAGAGAAGAATCTACTTCCGAAGGGTTCAAACAATTCGTCGTACTCGGAATTTTTAAGAATTCAGGCAAATGGTGCTCTCGATGTGGACATTCTTGATGATGAGATTGCTAGACTGGCTTTAGAACCTGGTGATCTCAAGCCGATCGCTCTCATCATGGTTAGTGCGAGATTAAGTTCAAGATGTCTTTCTCTTGGAGTAAGAATTCTCGCAGATGCTCCTGTATGGCCCATCGCGCTGGTATTTGCAGAAGCATTGAAAGCACGGGCAACTGCAATTCATCATAACCAGTCCCGTTTCAGTCCTGGATCATCTAAAGAGCATTAATGATTCAATTCCTATCAACATTTAGATTTTTTGAGCTCCGACTCTGCCTTAGCTATGCTATTGTGACCATCTATTTATTCATTTGTTTAATTTTAACGGTTGCTTTCTAGTTCTTTTCTTATATTTTACATTGCAATGTCTAATTTGACGAGACTCATTTTATAGTTTCTATAAAACTGTATATTCTTCGGATCAAAATTGTAGGCTTATCAAGCATAGATTTTTCAGGTTGAGTCTGAAAAATAATTTTTTTTTGAAATCTTTAATCTGAATCCAAGTTACCTTATATAGTTGAATAAGGCTTCAAGCACAGATAACAAGTTGGCTTTCTTGATGGTTTCAGTTAGAAATCTGGTGTCAAGTTATAGAGGATTTGGATTTAGATCTTGTAAAAAGTTTGGAAACCGATTACACATGATGAGTACCTCAAATTCAATGGCTGACACTTTTTCTCAAGATATACTCAGTGTCAAAGATGGATATACACAGTCAGATCAATCAGGGCCAGAGAAACTGGCTGGAAGAGAGTTTTACAAGAGTATAGGTAGTCCAACAAAAATAGTTGCTCCTATGGTGGATGGGTCGGAATTGGCTTGGAGGATTTTATCCCGTAAATACGGAGCTAATCTTTGTTACTCTCCAATGCTTCATTCTAGACTTTTTGCAACGGATGAAAAATACAGAAAAAACATGTTTGGACCTATGGATGGAGAAACAAAAGTGGATAGACCACTGATAGTTCAATTTTGTGCTAACGATCCCGAATATCTTCTTGAGGCAGCCAAGCTGGTGGAAGACCGTTGTGACGGAGTAGATCTGAATCTTGGGTGTCCACAGGGAATCGCAAGAAAGGGCCATTATGGTTCATTTTTAATGGAAGATTGGGACTTGATATTCAGTCTGATAAATAATTTGCATCGGAACCTGAAGGTTCCTGTCACGGCTAAGATCCGGGTGTACGAAGACTGGGAAAAATCTTTAGAGTATGCCAGGATGTGTCTTAGAGCTGGGGCTCAGTTTCTTACTGTCCATGGAAGGACCAGAGATATGAAGGGACAGATTACCGGTTTTGCAAACTGGAAACTATTGAGATATTTGCGTGATAATCTGCCTAAAGATACTGTCATGTTCTCCAACGGAAACATCTTGTATTCGGATGATGTAGAGAGATGTCTTGATGAAGTCTCTTGTGATGCGGTGATGTCTGCTGAAGGGAATCTGACGAATCCAGGAGTTTTCTGGACCGAATCTGATGACAAGGAGAAGCAATTTCCTAGGGTTGACAAGTTTGCGAGGGAATACTACGAGATTGCGAGATCCTGTGAAGGAGGTGAATCTAAGAGATGCTTTAAAACCCATTTATTTAAGGCTCTGAAGAACTTTTTACCTGTTCACACGGACGTTCGTTCTGAGATAGCGAAGATCACCAAACATACCTCGTGGGAGGATGTAGAGAAGGTGATAGAGATGATTGAGGAGATAGTTGCCTCGATATTTTCTAAAGAAAACATCGACGAACTTGACAAAATAAAAACCGGACCCTTGGAGGATTGGGGAGGAAGATACAGAGACGTTCCATACTGGAGACTTCAGCCTTTTTTCAGAAAGGTAGCGGGTGTCGAAGGAAAAGAAGTAATTAAAGAGTCCATGAAGAAAGTTCAAGACACAAATGAGTCATTTAAAAGAAAGTTAGTTGATGGTGATTCATCCGAAAAAGTTAAAAAGACTCATCTTTAAAGACACCTACCTCTCAGGGTGATGTAATAGAAAGATATATAGATCGCGATTAATATATGCCTTGCCGAAGATTTTAAAAAAATGAAGAAGTTTACATTATTGTTATCATAATAGAGGAGAGAACTATCCATAGGATGATACAATGCTGTCAACTGGAAGATTAATAGCTATAAATACAAGAGCATTCAGTACAACTACAAGCTGGCGAAATTTGGATGTTTCAGATGGAATATCCAAGTCATTGTCGTTCTTACTAGATCAACATGGGGTCAAAATTGTTGAAGAAGATTTCAGGAGAGACCTACAAGAACCAATAATAAGTCATCTACGTAGAAGAAGTCTCATAGAAACCTCTGTGAATGAAGAGCAATTGATGAGAGATGCTCAGCAAAGGACTCTTGGACTGTATTGTGGAGCGGACCCCACCGCAAAATCACTTCATTTAGGTAATCTGCTTCCCCTTATGGTTCTTCTTCATTTCAATATCCGTGGACACAATGTAACAACATTGGTGGGTGGAGCAACAGGAGCAGTTGGAGATCCTTCGGGGAGAACGACTGAGCGAGATGCCATCTCCTCAGAGACCAGACAGAACAATGTCTCAAGAATCGCTCAACAATTACAAAATTTCTTCCTTGTGGCTCAGAAGTACTCAAGATCCAGAAATCCGCTAATTATGAAATCCAGTTTCGGTCACCTGAGTCTGAAGAACAACCATGATTGGTGGAAAGATGTCCATATGTTAGAATTCCTGGCTAATTATGGTAGATTTATCAGAGTTAATCAGATGTTGGCTAGAGATTCAATCAAAAGTAGACTTTCCACAGAACAAGGTATAGGCTTCAACGAGTTCACTTATCAAATATTGCAGGCATTTGACTTTTATCATTTGAATAAAGTCCATAATGTCGATATTCAGGTCGGAGGAAACGATCAATATGGAAACATCGTAGCCGGCATTGATCTCATTACAAGATTAAAGAAGGTGGAAAAATTTAATTCCGATAAGGAGGCTTTTGGACTCACAGTTCCATTGCTTACCACCTCTAGTGGTGCTAAGTTTGGAAAGAGCGCCGGAAATGCTGTTTTCATTGATAAAACTCTAACGTCCTCTTTCAATATCTATCAATTCATGTACAATACGTTGGACACTGATCTTAAGAAGTTCATGTACAAGTTTTCTCTTCTACCTACTTCACTTATAGACAAAATTTTAGTCATTCACGATTCAGACAAAAAGCTCAGATTAGGACAGAAGGTACTGGCTGTTGAGCTATGTGATTTGATCCATGGAGATGGTACAGGATACAGCAATTTTATTATTAGTGAAATATTATACAGTAAGGTGGATTTCTCTACCTTTTCTGCAGATGAAATCCTAGATGCTTTCAAGAAACAGGACATGGTCAAACAGATCCCGAGAACAGATATTGAGAACAGTAACATCGGTGCCCTTTTATACGAATTATCCGAAGGGTCAAAGTCAAAATCTGAGCTGAGAAGAATGATAAAGGGTGGTTCGGTGTATGTTGGAAATTCGAAGACTTTGAAATTCAATCAATTCGAAGACAAAATTCAAATGGATAATCATCTGATTGAAGACAGGTTGCTTTTGCTTAGAGTTGGGAAGCAATTTCATATTATAGAAGTCGTTTAAGACTAAATTAGTGGTCTGTATCTGTAAATAGTTGAGCTGTACATATAAAGAAAAATCAGCCACTTCCCTTACTGTGTCTGAATAGTTTCATGCTAATCCACGAGATGATGCACCATATCCAGATGATGACGAAATTCAAAGCAAACGTGTAGATATAATAACTATCGATGATTTCTTCGCCTTCTCCATCCAATACAGAAGCTTGTTTAAATGACTTGAGAACCCCTTTTGTCAGACATTTTTCAAAGCACCACTTCCAGAGATTAAAAATGGACCCTATTCCGACAACAAATAGGGCCCATGATGCAGCAATGATAAGATATCCGTAATGTCTCAGTCTTGAAAGCTCTTCTTCGTCGGCGAATACTCCCGAGATGTTAGGTAGTTCATTCTGGTAGTGGATAGAATGGGTGTTTCGATGTTTTGGTACTCTCATTATTGAAATACCATTATACAATGATGACATGAGACTAACCCTCTAGGGGATTATTACTCGAAGAACTAATAACTCTGTAGAGTTCTCTCAACAGAGTATTATTATATAACTTTTAAATTGGTATATTTACTGATTTCTTCGCTCTGGGATTATTTTTCTGTATATCTCAAAAGCTACTTCACATCACCTAGTTAGTTATCATTTAACAGTACATTTATTGAACACAATTTGCTTAGAAACCATGGGCGACAAAGAGACTCAGATAGATATCGGGAAACTAACAAAAAAAGTCAAACATTTATATGCCAGCCATAGAAGACACCAGATCAAGAACTCGCTTATCAGACTTTCCAAAGATGAAGAGCTCACCCAGAAGATGAACCAACATCCATTTATGAAGCAAATAACTAGAGTCAGTCATCTAATGGATGGATACAGTGATTCCAACAGTCAGAGTAAGGCTCTGGATATCGTCTTAGAGTCTCCAGTGTACTCTCGAATGGACATTGAAGACTCTTCAGCTATCGATTACTCAGACCGTCTAGTGAAGGAACTGCTTAAATGGTTCAAAGAAGAGTTTTTCGAATGGGTGAATAAGTTAGATTGCTCCCATTGTGGGAACAAGGAACAGAACAGAATCAGAGCGCTCCCCCCAGTCCGAGGATATACACAAGATCACAGAGAAGGACGTGCGTCTGTAGTAGAAAGATACCAATGTCTCAATTGCAGATCCGCGTACGAGTTCCCAAGATACAACAATCCAGCAGTACTTCTCAAAACAAGAAAGGGAAGATGCGGGGAATGGAATAACTGTTTCATTCTGATTCTAAAGTCGTTGGGATTCAAGGCCCGATACATATGGAACGCAGAGGACCATGTTTGGTGCGAATACTATTCCAGTTATCTCAGACGATGGATACACCTGGATTCTTGTGAAAATCAGTTTGATAATCCATTTCTATATTGCAAAGGTTGGGGGAAGAAAATGTCCTATGTTTTTGCTATCACAGAAAACTATGTCACAGATGTCTCTAATAAATACATCGAGAAGAATTCACCAAATAAGCTTCCTAGAGAAAAGATATCTGAGTGGAACTTGAGCCAATGTTTCGCTTTACTGAACTTAGATAAGTTTTCAAAGATTAAGGATGATGATGATCTGCTAGACACTCTGGCTGATTTTGTAACAGATCATCAAAGGGGAAATGATTCTTCCGACATTGAGGTCAACAATAAAGATGGAACTGAACAGCTACCTCCAAGACAGACAGGTTCAGTGCAATGGACGAAAGATCGGGGGGAAGCTGGTTAAATGACAGCTTCTTATACCCAAACTAGCTCGTTAGATCAAATTGATTATGTAATCAGACTGATGTTAGGTTGCCTCCCAACTGTGTTCAGAATAGACTGAGACCGCACAACCTTCATTCGTTAATTAAATAATAATTAACATAAATAGGAAATGAGTTTCCATATTGCTTCTAGTCCTATCATATGAATAAGTAAGGGAATATGAATATATATTGAGGACCATATACAAATACATTATTACGTATAATACTAGCCATACATTTGACAGATCATTACACAGCCATGTAGCTTACATAATATGGTAATTTTTTTTTATTTTGGGTAGAAAATTTTACAAAAGTCCTTGTTCTTATTTTGTTATCATATAGATAACAAGAGAAAATAGCAGAGCCTATCAATAGAACATTGTCATCTGTTATTTGGTTCGATATAGTAGACTATATATCACCAAAACGGAAAGACAAAGAGACTGCTATCTTAAAGTCCAAAGTTTGGAGAACAGGACACATAACTAGAAGCAGTTGAAATAATGAGGGATCATTGCATAATAATAGATATTCAGGAGTCATGGTCAATTTACAGAGAGATCCAGACTCACTACAGAACAAGACGTATACCTGATTCATATAGATATGACGAACAATTATCCAATCGTGATAATCTGTCAAGGCTGGCGCTATGTTTGTTGGACGATAGATCTATTGGGTGCTATGTAATGTCATTCAGACCTCTGATGATTGAACTAGTTGCACTGATAATTACCAATAAAGAAATCGAGTTAGAATATTTATCAGACAAAAATTTGAAAATGTCTGTACCAGGATCAATTTCTTTGAACTGCTTAGCCAACATTAGCACGATCGCACCGGAATTGTTAATTTTCATGGAATATTTTCTTGAGAAAAACCAGTTTTTTCAACTTTTGAAGCCATTGATCAATGAAGTTGAACAGCAGGAGCTACAATATGTATTATTAGCCTTTTACAGATTACTTTCTGTAGACAAACAGAAATTCGTGAGGTTCGTGGACCCAGAGGTGCTGTATTTGATTATCTGCGATGAGAATACTTCTGACATTAATAAGTACTTGGCTATAATGGTTCTTTCCTCTTTCTTATCTCTTGCTGAGAAAAATAGAAATCATATGGTTGGACTGCATGTTAATAATGAAGGACTAATAGGATATCTTGATGGTGACGAGGGAATTGACTATCAATTTTTACCTCTATTGGAGGCTAAGAGATTATCGAATCTCAGTACTTTTCGAAAACTTGAATCAGCCTCGGTGGAATCCCAGAATACTGTTATCATTACTCAGAACGATTTATCCCCTGGAGTGACTTTAGTCACTAATATATTAATCCCCAACATTAGATCACTCATCAATGGAATCAGAGGGGAAACCATCTCTACATCCCAATTTGTTTCTATATCGAAATCAGTAAGCGCTATGGGACAATTGGCACAGTCTATACAACAATCTGAGCCAATTCTTGTTGTCGGAAAATCTGGATCAGGAAAAACTTTCCTTATTAATGAGATATCCAAAACGCTACAATTGGATTCAAATAGCATAGTTAAAATTCATCTTAATCAGCAAACAGACCCAAAATCATTAATTGGAACATATGCTTCGGGTGCTACCCCTGGTAGCTTTGAATGGAAAAGCGGTGTTCTAACAACTGCTGTGAGAGAGGGTAGATGGATACTTATTGAAGATATAGATAAAGCTCCAAATGAAGTGTTATCAATTTTATTGAGTTTGCTAGAAAAAAGGCAATTAACAATACCTTCAAGGGGAGAAGTTATTAATGCATCAAATGGATTCCAGTTAATTTCCACTATCTCGGTTTCAAGCTCATCAGACAGAAATGTCCTTCCTGATATGATTGGTTTGAGACGCTGGAAAATAGTAAACCTCGAGGAACTCAATTCAACGGAACTGCAGAGGATATTGGTCGAAAAGTTTCCCATCCTTGAGAGATTTGTCAATGTATTCGTGAAATGTTTTTTTAATGTGAGGAACACTTTCAACTCCAAAAAACTAACATCAGTGAACAGAGGCTCATCACCAAGAGCTATAACAATTAGAGACTTGGTGAGATTTTGCAAAAGGTCTTCTAAACTATTTTCAGAAGCGGGGGTTAAGACTCCTGATGACCTAATTTCAAATGATTTACTAGACATTATTTTTCAAGAAGCGGTGGATTGCTTCACAAGTTCCATTGCTTCCAAAGAACCAATAGAGACATTAGTGCGACAAATTGGTTTGACTTTAGAGATACCGGCATCAAGAACAAAGGTTCATCTTGAAAAACACATTCCTTCGTTCCAATTATATGACAATTCTTTAACTATAGGTAGAGCACACTTGGAGAGGAAAATACTCGTAGGCCTGACTTCCTTGAATAGATTGGGATCTCCTTCTTCTTTCGCTCGAACCAATCAGTCTTTGAGGATAATGGAGAAGGTTGCAGTGGCTATTTCGATGCACGAACCACTCCTTTTGGTAGGTGAGACTGGTACTGGTAAGACCACTGTGGTCCAAGAGATCGCAAGGCTTCTGCAAAAGAAGCTGATTGTTATAAATGTTTCCCAACAAACTGAGGTAGGCGATTTGCTTGGAGGGTTCAAACCTATGAATGGTAAATCATTGGCGATTCCTATTCAAGAAGAGTTCGAAGAGTTGTTCAGAAGATCATTTTCAGTAAAAAAGAATGAGCAGTTTTTAAAACTGTTATCCAAAGTGTTCAATAAAGCAAATTGGAAAAAGGTTGCCAGGTTATGGAAAGAAGCATATAGGATGGCAGAAAACTTATATGGAAGGTCGAAAGAGGAGGAAGACGAAAATAAGAACGCTTCAAATAAAAAGCGAAAACTAAATGATGATGAAAAGTCTAAACTTATGAGTGAATGGACAGAACTCTTACTAAAGATTTGCGACTTCGAGACACAGGCTGCAAATACAGAAAAGTCATTAGTGTTCAGTTTTGTTGAGGGTTCCCTCATTAATGCTGTTAGGAATGGTGATTGGCTTTTGTTGGATGAAATTAACCTAGCTTCTCCTGAAACTTTGGATAGTATAAGCGATTTGCTCTCTGAGGAGATGTCGATGAGAAGCATTTTGTTAGCTGAAAAGGGAGATGTAGAAAGCATAAAGGCACATCCTGACTTTAGAATATTTGGATGTATGAATCCTGCCACAGATGTTGGTAAAAAAGATCTACCTGAAGGCATCAGATCTAGGTTTACTGAAGTTTATGCTCATTCTCCTGACCAAGAAATTTCCGACCTATTAATGATTATAGACAGTTATATCGGAAGATACGCCATTACCGACGAATGGGTAGGAAATGACATCGCAGAGCTTTATTTAGAAGCCAAAAGACTCTCTGATGCCAATGAGATAGTTGATGGTGCCAATCAAAAGCCTCATTTCAGCATAAGAACCTTAACCAGGACACTGATGTATGTTCGCGATATTCTCCCAATATATGGATTAAGGAGGTCTCTCTACGAAGGATTCTGCATGTCATTTCTGACATTATTAGATGGGGCCTCAGAACTAAAACTGAAGCCACTAATTGAAAAATACACTGTCAACAGGCTAAGAAATGCAAAATCTGTGATCTCACAAATCCCACCCTGCCCCTCAGATCTACAGGAATATGTTCAATTTAATCACTACTGGCTAAGACGAGGTCCAGTTGAACCAGAACCCCAGGCACATTATATCATCACTCCATCTGTTAAAGAGAATCTAATGAATCTTGTCAGAGCCACTAGCGGAAACAGGTTCCCGGTATTGATCCAGGGCCCTACCTCTGCTGGTAAAACTTCTATGATTGATTACTTAGCCAAAATTACGGGCCATAAATTTGTGAGAATTAATAATCATGAACACACCGATTTACAAGAATATCTAGGAACCTATAGCTCTGATGACACAGGTAAATTGGCATTTAGGGAGGGCATCTTAGTTGATGCTCTGAGAAAAGGGCATTGGATTGTTTTGGATGAGCTTAATTTGGCTCCAACCGATGTTTTGGAGGCATTAAATCGTTTGCTTGATGATAACAGAGAGCTGTTCATTCCTGAAACACAAGAGGTTGTTAAACCACATCCAAATTTCATGCTTTTTGCAACACAAAATCCCCCGGGTCTTTATGGAGGAAGAAAACAGCTTTCAAAAGCTTTTAGAAATAGATTTTTGGAACTCCATTTTGATGATATTCCTCAAGATGAATTAGAGGTAATTCTAAAGGAGAGATGCCAAATTGCCCCTAGTTATGCCAAAAAGATAATTGCTATATATAAAGAGCTCTCTATCCAGCGTCAGTCTACCAGATTATTTGAGAAGAAGAATTCGTTTGCAACATTACGTGATCTTTTCAGATGGGCATTAAGGGAAGCAGTTGGATACGAACAGCTTGCAGCTAATGGCTATATGCTTCTGGCAGAGAGAGTAAGGAAACCAGAGGAAAAGAAAATTGTTCAATCTGTTATTGAAAAAGTTATGAGAGTTACTCTTAATATGGACGAGTACTACCGAAGTCTTGAAATACCCGAGTTAATAGGTCTTGAAACCTCTGTTGTCTGGACAAAAGCGATGAGGAGACTTGCGGTTTTAGTCACCACTTCGTTAAAATACAATGAACCTCTGCTTTTAGTTGGTGAGACTGGATGTGGTAAAACAACAATTTGTCAATTGATAGCTCATTATATGAAGAAAAGACTGGTAGTAGTTAATGCGCACCAGAATACTGAGACTGGCGACCTGTTAGGTTCTCAGAGACCGGTGAGGAATAGGTCAGATATTACCATTAGACTGATGCATGAGATTAAGGATTTAATGCAGAAAAGGGGATATAATCAGCCACTTGAGGAAACATTAGACAGCTACCTCAAGGAATACCAGTCGCTGAAGAATACAGATGTAATTTCTGGCGAGAATGCAGATGTCATTGAAGACCTCATAAAAAGATCCAATGTTCTGTTTGAGTGGTGTGATGGTCCTTTGGTGAACTGTCTGAAAAACGGTGAATTTTTCTTATTAGATGAGATATCATTAGCAGATGACTCTGTCTTGGAAAGACTGAATTCTGTGTTAGAACCAGAAAGATGTCTACTACTTGCAGAGAAAGGAACTGATGATGCATATATTGTTGCTCAAGATGGTTTTCAGTTCTTAGCTACAATGAATCCCGGTGGTGACTATGGTAAAAAAGAACTTTCACCGGCTTTGAGAAATCGTTTTACCGAGATCTGGGTTCCATCTATGGAAGATTTTGACGACTTGAAACAACTTGTGACCGCCAGCTTATCTGATGGAGCAAAGGATTTAGTTGATTCTATTGTCAACTTTTCGAAATGGTATGGTCTTGAATTGGGTGGCGGATCTGTTTCAAATGGCGTTATTTCTTTGAGAGATATCTCAGCTTGGGTGACTTTCGTCAACTCAGCTATTTCTGTTGGGTTCGAATCCCACCATGCCTTATTGCATGGCGCATCCATGGTATTCATTGACTCTCTAGGAACAAATAATACTGCTTTTCTTTCCGATAATGAGACTAGGCTAAGATCACTCAAGTTAGAATTCGTGGACAAGCTATCACAGATTTGTGGTAGAGAGCTCAAGACGGATTATCTAGCAACCTCTTCCATCCTCATAGATGAAAAATGGCTTTCCTGTAATGGCTTCAAAATTGCAAGATCTAAGGGCTCATCACCAGTTAATTCTTTTACTCTGCAAGCCCCTACAACGGCTCATAATGCTATGAGAATATTAAGGGCTTTGCAAGTTCATAAACCGGTTTTACTAGAAGGCAGTCCTGGTGTTGGTAAAACAAGTTTAATATCGGCTTTAGCTTCAGCTTCTGGTAGGAAACTAACTCGTATCAACCTTTCTGAGCAAACAGACTTGATAGATTTGTTTGGATCTGATTCTCCTGTTGAAGGTGGAATGGCAGGTGAATTTTACTGGAGAGACGCCCCATTCTTGAGAGCAATGAAAAATGGTGAATGGGTTTTGCTAGATGAAATGAATTTAGCTTCTCAGTCAGTATTAGAAGGTTTAAATGCCTGTCTTGACCATAGAGGGGAAGCTTATATTCCTGAGCTAGATAAGACCTTCAAAAGTCATCCCGATTTCCTTGTGTTTGCTGCCCAAAACCCTCAGTTTCAGGGCGGTGGCAGAAAAGGTTTACCAAAGTCATTTGTAAACCGTTTCACCGTTGTTTATGTTGATATGCTGACGGAGACAGATTTACAACACATCTCCAGACACCTGTATCCAAACCTAGATAGAGATCTTTGTGAAAAGCTGATCGAGTTTGTTTCCAGGCTGGAGCAAGAAGTAGTTATTAAAAAGCTTTGGGGATCGTCTGGGGGGCCATGGGAATTCAACCTCAGAGATACCCTTCGTTGGCTTTCGTTGTTGAATTCCTCTGATCTGCTGTTTAACCCTTCAGCTGATGATTTCTTTGAAATGATTGTGGAACAACGGTTCCGAACCACAGGAGATAGAGAACAAGCAATACGTCTGTTTGAAAGCATATTTGGAACACGAAAGGCAGCGAGTCCATTCTTCAAAATTACAGCAGAATATATTCAAAGTGAATCTGAGCTGTATGCAAGGAGGAAACAGATCCAGAATGTTGCTAATCATAAGTTGAATCTTTTACACTGTAATTTCAAGCCGTTAGAAACTATACTTCGAGCCGTGAAACAGCAATGGCCACTAATTCTTGTTGGTCCTTCGAATTCGGGAAAGACAGAGCTTATCAGGTTTGCCTCCTCAATAGTTGGTGCTAAACTACATGAATTTTCGATGAACAGTGACATAGATAGCATGGATATTTTAGGAGGTTATGAACAAGTTGATATTTCACGAGATATCGCAGAGTTTTCTTCTGAGCTTGTCGATTTCTTGAACAAAATGATAGCCATAAATCTGGACAATAATTTTGACGAAGTACCAATTCTGAGCTCAGCTCTTGGATTCATGAAATATCTTTCAGTAAATCAAGTTTCAACTGATAATATTGATCAACTTAAATCATATATGTTTTCACTCAAGCAACTTTTACCAAGCAATGACCAGCTTAGTCTTTTAGAAATGAAACTAGATTCTTTACAAAAGGAGGCTGAAAGACGGAAAACTATTAAGTTCAAGTGGTTTGATGGACTTCTTGTTCAGGCGGTGGAGAAAGGATATTGGATAGTACTAGACAATGCCAATCTCTGTAGTGCCTCCGTTTTGGATCGTTTAAATTCTCTGCTTGAAATCAATGGATCATTAATCATAAATGAATGCACGGATGAAAATGGAATGCCTCGCTATATAAAACCTCATCCAGATTTCCGACTATTTTTAACTGCTGATCCGAAATACGGTGAACTCTCCCGAGCTATGAGAAACAGAGGGGTTGAAATTTATTTGGATCCATTGTCAGCTAGAGCTTCTTCGTTCGATAAACGGGTTCTTGGGATTATGGCTCCGCAAACATCGACAGATGTCGATGTGCAACTTGAAAATATGTCACTACATACTGTTGGGTTAAATTCTCCTGTTTCAAGATTTTTGCAATTACGTGATTCATGGTTAGTTCCATTTTATACCCTCAGTGATACATTCGATTTATCTAGCGAAAATTATTCTGATGAGATGGTTCATCTATTTTCCTCTCTTTTGCCATTTGATTCCTTGGTTGCTTTACCACAATTTGTTAGGACTTTAGAAAATTCTGGTGAATTTTCATTGAAATTTTCCAGCTTGATGAATAAGACCTCTAAGGCTATACAATTTATGGATGCCAATGGTATACTACAATATCTTTTACAACTGTATGAAGATGCAAGAGGACAAGTTCAACTGGAGGGAGAAGAAATGGCTTTATATGCATCCTCTCAGACTTTGCAGTCATCTTTGAATGTAACTTTACTTCCTTATATGAAGACTTTGAGTCCTTCTCTAGATACAGAGGAATGTGTCTATCTCTTTGAATCCATGGGGCTTCTTGATGATTTTACACGCTTAATGTATATGCTGAAATCTCGCGCAGAATCAGCCAAAGTGTCCGAACTGACTGATCTTGAAAGATCAGCTGCTAAGTTTTATGGGAGGGACCTAAAGTCATATCCAAGGGTTGATATATATGGCTTAGTCAAATGTCTTTTTGAGTTTGTCACCAATGAGATTTTACAAGTGTTCAAAAAACATGAGCTCTGGAAGAAATATGGGGTATTCAAACGATTGTTTGAGCTATTACGTCTAATAAGGCAGATTGTTTGTGTATGTGAGACACATAATCATGCCAAGTTGACGGTTTACCAACAACTATTGGTAGATTGGATTGATGAGTATTCATTATCTTTCAATTCCTCTTATATACAAGAGCTTCAAAATACATTCTGCAATTTCACTGAGCAGTTTAAATTGTCAGAAGGATTCTCGATGGCCCTTTTATGGGAAAATTCTAGATCCATTTATCCTGGTTCAGGAGAAGGATGGAATAACTATTTACTGCTCTCAAAGGTTTCAGAAGACTTTGATGAAGTTTCCTTGAAACAATTTGACGAAAATTTTACTATGGTGGTCCAACTCAAACGAATGTTTCTATCTCTATTCGAGGATTGTGTTAAGAAAGAGGCTTCACCAGACTTTAGTCAGCTGCTTGAACAGCTACATCAGAAGATCACTGATCTTGATACTATTTCACTAAAATTCCTCCATAGAAGGACCCATGTCTATGCTTTAGGATTCAAACTATTGTTGAACTATATAGATTGTTCATCTTCCACTGGGAAATCAAAACAAGATCTGACCGATGATTATCTGAAACTTTCCATAGTTTCGGGAAGATCTACTATATCTCTTTTGAAGGTGTTGCAAGATCACCTCTTTAAACCATATCCAAGATTTTTGGACTCCTTGTGGGAAGAGCAAGATGAAAAAGAGTCACATTCTTATGTGAGCTCGTTGCTGAACCAACATATTATGCACTTCACTTTACAGGCTGGATCAAATATTATCAACACTTCTGGAGTTGAAATTAATGAAGCTTTAAGCGATTTAAATCTCCTCATTTGCGAGATGGCGAAAAATTCCGTCTCATTATTGGATAATCAACAAGAAGTTCTCAAGAGAGTTTTACTGCAATGGATATCACATGTGTGCACAATTCACCATCACTCTTTAAAAGGGATTGTTGATTCTGAATTGAATGACATATCCTCACAGATTATTTCTGGCTGTGTCCAAGAAAAAATGCTCTCCTATTATATCGAAAAGATTTCTCAGTACGGTTTGCATCTATATGCTCAGACATTCAGTTTGTATTTTGCACCAGCCATAATGCTTGTCAATCCAGGCTATGGTAAAACAGAGCTAGGCAAATCATGGATATTGTTATCTTGTGGTATGATGCAACTTTATGTTCCTAATCATCCATATGATCCTGCTATGGTAGATCATATCTTTTTTAGCAAATTCGTTGACCTGCAAAATAGTATCAACTCTATTAGATTATCTTGGGAAAGCTTTAGATTAGCGAACTCTGGTGACACAATGATTCATGGTGAGACTTTAGTTCCAGTGATCGATGAGAACGAAAAACCTAAGAAACCACAGGTTTTTCGTTCTGGAAAACCGATTAATATGCTTTTTGAGGAATGGGCTTCTTTTCTGCATTCTTCTTTTGATGTTAGAAAGCTTGGGTCTCTTGTTGAATCTGCTGGTAGTATTATCGATATCACTTCTCCACAGATAGAGAACATCCACAGAAATGCAACACGTTTCACTTTAAGCCTTAAAGAGATATACCATGAATTCTCGGATCTTAATGAAATCCTTTTTGGGTTTATTTCTGCTATGAGATTAGGTCTTGACTTACTAGATATGGCTTCTAGTGAAAAGAGTGAATTGAAGCTTTCAAATATGTGGGCTATAGATCCTGCAATAATAACCTCTCCCGGTATGGTCGTGCCAATTTATAATGAAATTAAGAGGATTGGAAAATCTTCTTTGGTAGAAATCGCTGATATGGATAAGATCATGATCTATTTTGTGAGATTAGCCAGCTTTCACAAAGATAGTGATTCGCAGTTCGACTTCATCATGAATGATGCGTTGATTACACTCTATTACAGATGGAAATTAAGATGCTTAAAGTCAGAGGAATCTGAGTCCACCCAGCAAGGAGTGTTCAAATATTCCGATCCTGTTATGGATGCCGAGAAAGAATTTCAGAAGATGTTCCCAGATGCTGATGACATTGTAGAGGTTGGACAATCGGATGGAGACCATTCAAATACCGATTGGAACGAAACATATTATCTACTAATGAGTGCATATGGAAACTTGTTCGATGCTGAAGAGTCTGAGAGCTGGAGTATTTCTAAACTAGTTGGCGAAGCCTCTGAAATCATGAACTCATTTTCTAATTTACTGAAAACTCCAGCTTCTGTTCCAAATACTCCATCCATTCTTTCTTCTATAATTATAGAAACTCATAAAGTTTTGAAAAGGTTTACCAGTGGTTCAGATGCAGATAATGAGGACTTCTATAAGGGGTTTAATGCTTTTGAAACCAGAAAGGCAGGAACCGTCATTTTAAATCTTGAGGGATCGGTAAATGATTTACTGAAACAATGGCCAGAGCATGCCACTTTATTACAATTATTCCGCATATGTGAAGAATTCATGCAATTTCCATCTGCTACTCCAGTGTATCGTCTTCTGAATAAAGTGGAGCAGATATATACATTTGTTGGTGAATGGGAGAAATATGCCCATTCTGGGGTATCTTTGAGAGAACACTTTGAATCATTAGCATCACTGATTGTTTCTTGGAGAAGATATGAACTTAACTCGTGGAAAAGAATGTTTTTAAATGAGGAAATTGCCTGTAAAAAAGCTTTGGCTAGATGGTGGTTTCATCTCTATGAATCCATTATCTTGCCGACTACCAGTGGAGAGTTTAATAGCGGTGCAAATGAACTTGGTGTGATTTCTGCCATCAACGTATTCTTGTCTAAAGCTTCTAATGGTGATTTTTATTACAGAATAACCTTGTTGAAGGCTTTCGCTCAACATGTGTATAAGCTCTCTCCTGAGTCCTTGATATACGATTCACTTTCAAATGTGATTTATTTCCACGAACAATTTTTGCCTCTGATAAAGCAGAGAGTGAACACTACCAAGAAACAGTTAGAGAACCAGATGAACGAAGTGATTCTTCTAGCAAGTTGGAAAGATGTCAATGTTGATGCATTGAAACAAAGTTCGCGCCGTTCTCATCACAGCCTCTATAAATTAGTTCGCAAGTATAAGGATCTACTTAATGGTCCTATAGTTGAGATAATTGAATCGGGTTTACCATTCATATTGGATGAGTTTAAGTTTGAATTTCATGCTCCTATTCTTCCTGTTGTTCTTCCTGTTGATTATGCAGAGTTAGGTAAACAATGTTCTAAAATTGAATCATGGAAACACAGACCAGAAAGATTGCGGAATATTGAGATGGTGAATCGGAATATGACTATTTTTGTGGATGCTGTTATCAATGAAGATTTTCCTAAGTTTTACTCGTACTCACAGAGTATCATTGAGAGTGCTGAAATGTTACGAAAGGAAACTCCGAAACAACTGACAGAAGAGAATAAGAAGCTATGTGCTTCTCTGAAAACACAGAAGAGGAAGTTATTAAGTGATTGTTTAAAAGATTTAAGGGCGATGGGTGTGAAGTTGCATATAAATTCGGAAACTAGAAACCTATTATCTTCGGTCACATCTGTTATAGCCACATCTGCCTCTCTTTCAAGGACGCCTTTCTTAGACATCGATAAATATTTCTTCCGTATCCTCGATTTGCTTCCAAGACTGAGGTCAGCTATTAGTGGTGTCCATGCAGATATTCCACCAGATGATGCTCAGAAGTCTTTAGCCGCTGTGGAAAGTTTCTTGAGTACCCTAGTTGCCTCTCGCAAGTCATTAGTTAGAATATTTGACCTGAAACTTGGATTGGATAAATTTGTCAATACCCTTGAAACTCTCAGCTGGACCGTTACAAAACAGGATAATAGGATTCTGAGTTCCTCAAAAATTAACTTGTTTGAAGAGCGCCAATCAATGGCTCGCATAGTTGTTAGTCAGCTGCCTAAGGTTCTTGAATTTGCCATGAATACTATGGAATCAGTTTCCGGTCTTCAAAATAAGTCCTTTGTGACAGATTTATTTTCTGATTTTAAGACGGAGCTAGACTCATTTAATTTTCCAGCGTCACAAGTTTATACAGAAGATGATTTTGCTAAGGTTTCTTCATTATCCACTTTCCTTCATGGACTCATTATTAAGTTGAAACATTGGAAATCATCAAACTCAGACGTTTCCTTTGTGGCAGATACTATTATTCACTGGATCGGAACTCATAATCTGGAACTGCAGTTAGAATCCAATGTTGAAGTTGATCATTCCGATGGAGAGATTCTTGTAGATATGGAGACTGCCTTTTATGAACTATCGACTTCCATTATGATTTCCATCCAAAAGATCCATCATTTGCAAAAGGATATTGGTGAAATTGGCGATGATGATGAGAACTGGCTAGCCAATGTACAAAAGAAAATTTCTAGGTACTCGAGACTTCTTTTCCCAATGCAGATCACAGACCAAATAATCAAATGCACTACTCAATTGCAATCTATCGAGTATTCTGAATGGTCCAGCGAAGTCTCTCGCGCTGTCATCGCTCATTTCTTACCTTTAATCAAGCACTACCAAAATGCAGTCCGTTCTATATTAACAAAACTTCAAGAGAACTATATAGATATTTCTCACGGTTCTTATAACTTATCCACAGTTTTATACAAGCTGGCTCATGAAGGTTTCTGTTCTCCAGAGCCACCTGTAGAGCAACAGGATTCTTCAAACATGGAGGATGGTACGGGACTGGGCGATGGTGAAGGTGCTACAAACAATTCTAAAGATGTTGAAGAGGATGAGGACCTATCCGAGTATGCAGAGCAACCAAATAAAGAAGAAAAAGAAGACGATGGAGATGATGCGCAAAACAATGATGCTGTCGATATCGAAGGAGACATGGCTGGAGAATTGGAGGAAGCATCTGATAATGAAAACGGTGATGAAGAAAATCAGGGAGAAAATGATGATTTGGATGAAGAAATAGATGATATCGATAGTCTGGATCCTAATGCTGTTGATGAAAATATGTGGGATCAGGAGGCAAAAGATGAGTCCAAAGAAAAAGAATCCGACAAAATGCCTCAAGGTTCGAAAGAAAATGATGAGATGGAAGGCCAAGAGGAAGATCAGAAAACTGATAATGATAAAGAAAAAGATAACTTGGACGATCAGACAGAAATCCAAAATGATGAATCCCGAGAGAGTGAAAGTGAAAGTGAAGATGGTGATGATGTTGGAAAACAGGATGATCAGGTAACTAATGAAAATGAAGAGAAGCTTGATGACAATATACAAGAATCTGAAGTTTTGGACCTTCCAGAAGAGATTAATTTAGACCCAGAAGATAAAGGTAGTGAAGAAGAAGAAGATGATGATGATGGAGATGGTATGCAAGACCTTCCCGAGGATGTTTCAAATGAAAGTGGATCAGAGCCTGATAATGATGGTGATGCTTCTGATGGGGAGATGCAAGAAGATAATACTGACGCAGAAGAAAATGATAACTTAGAACATGATGTTCCTGACGAGGAACAAGAAATAGATAGTGATGGAGATGAAGGAGAAAAAGACATGGAGCAGGATAATGGTCAAAATGAACTTTCTGAAGCAGAAGAAATGGACATCGATTCTAAAAGTGATCAAGATAATTCCAAAGGCGAAGATGATCAAGAAGAACATGGAATCGAAGGCCTTGATGGGGATGAAAATGGTACCAATGACGAAAATGTTGACATCGACAACTCTTCTAAACAAAAATCAGGTATAGACTCTAAAGGAGCCGAATCTAGTGTTCAAGAAGAACAGGAAGATATTGGAGGCTCAGGAGGTGAGGCCAGATTGCCTAAATCTGAAGAAGATCAACAGAAAGATCAACAGAAAGATCAAATTGACAGCTCAAGAGAAGATGCTTCAAATTCGCTCAAGCAGTTAGGAGACACATTGAAGGAATTTCATAGAAGAAGACAAGAGATTAAGGAATCTACAGATGATGATATGGTCGAACAGAAATCTGGCGAAAGACCAGACGAGTTCCAACATCTGGAAGGAGAAGCAGATATTAACCTTCAAGCTTTAGGTGCAGCCAATAAGGATCAACTCCAAGCCATAGATGAAGATATGGCTATTGATGATGATCAAGCTGAAGAGAGTACTGAAACTAAGCAAGAAAGCGAAACTGTAGACCAAGATGAAATCAAATCCACAAATAATCAATTGAAGGACAATGAAGATAAATCAGCAACTGACTCTGAGGCACAACAACAAACGGTCGCTGGAGAAGGGGTGAAAACTGAAGAAGAGATACCGGCAAACCTTAAGATAACCGAAGATCTTGATTCAGAAGATGACAGGGAGGAAGACAAGTTCCAGATGGATATCCATATGAGCGATATGGACTCTAATAGACCGTATTATGAGGCTTCAGAACTCTGGAGAAAGTCTGATGATGCAACTCGTGAATTGACTGCAGGATTATCTGAACAGTTGAGATTAATTTTAGAGCCTACAGTTGCTACAAAACTCAGAGGTGACTATAAAACTGGAAAGAGATTGAATATGAAAAAAATTATTCCATACATCGCATCAGAGTATAAGAAAGACAAAATATGGATGCGTAGAACGAAGCCAAGCAAGAGAGAGTATCAAATCATGATTGCTGTGGATGATTCTAAATCTATGGCTGAATCTATGGCTGTGGATATTGCGTTCCAGTCTATTGCACTTGTATCGAAGTCTCTTACTCAACTAGAGTCAGGACAATTATCTGTGGTAAAGTTTGGAGAATATACATCTACTGTGCATCCATTTGAGAAACCATTTACTTCCGAGTGTGGTGTACAAATCTTCCAGAAGTTCACCTTTGAGCAAACAAAAACAGATGTGAGAAACCTCGTAAGTAAATCTCTGGAATTTTTTAATGAAGCAAGAGCTACTGCCAGCTCGAGTCTCTGGCAACTCGAAATAGTTTTGTCTGACGGTGTCTGTGAGGATCATGACACCATTCAGAGATTAGTTAGAAGAGCTCGTGAGGAGAAGATCATGCTGGTGTTTGTCGTTATTGATGGAATCAACAACAGTGAATCTATCTTGGACATGAGCCAAGTAAGTTATACTCCTGACTCAAGTGGACAATTGACTTTAAAGGTCAACAAATATCTTGACAGCTTCCCATTCGAATTTTACGTCGTTGTCCATGACATCCAAGAAGTGCCTGAAATGCTTGCATCCATTCTCAGACAGTACTTTGCCGAACTAGCATCCGCTAATTGATTTCTAGTACTGCCACACATTTACATATAATGCCTCTTCGTTGGGCTAGCTGCATATATAAGAAAATAGGTTTAACAGATCATAATAGAATAGGTTTATAAAACTAATTAGTATTCCAATGTTGCAGGGGTAAATCTGAGATCTGAGATCTAGGAAAATGTGAATTACGTAACCAAATACAATTGCTCGGCAAAGCCTGTCATTTTGGGTTGAATTCTGATGGCTTCCATTTTTGACACAATTATTTTTTTGATATAGCATTTCGCATTCTCTTGCCACTTTGGTTTACCTTATTTATTACCCCTAATCACAATTGCCTAATTAGTTAACGCGGTCTTCTGATAGAATTTTTAAGGTAACCCACACCGGTGAGGATGTGATGCACTGTTTTGAAAGATATAATGCAAAAATAAGTGAGTACAGTTGCAAAATTTTCGTTTAGTTGTAGGAGGAATGAAGCGCTTAACAGATGTAAAAGAAGAGAGTTTGAAATTGTTTAAAATAGATAAAATTTGTCCTCATTTTAAAGAAGCACTGAAATCAGAATTGAGCGGCTTTTCTAGATAAATTTTCATCAAAATCTGACTAGATCAACTTGGCTTACACACAAAAGATGTCAAACTACCGAGAATACCAAAAAGTGATTAAATTAACCCTTAGTGGGACTCAGACTTCAGGAAAATCTGTATTCAAGACTGGATCGGAGCTTTATAACAAGTACAGTGTGGATGGAGTTGAAGTTCTAAACTCTCAAAGGTCTCACATGGCAACTCCTCCTAGCTCCTCTGTTGAGTCATCACCAAGATTAAGTCCAACCTGTCTAAGGGAAACCAGTTCTATCATCGGAGATATCCAAAATAGCACAGGCACATGTGCTGTATCTACACAGAAGAAAAAAATCACAAGAACAAAGACAGGATGTTTTTGCTGTCGCAGAAGAAAGAAGAAGTGTGACGAGTTGAAACCATCCTGCTCTGGATGTGTCAGAAACATGCTTACTTGTGTGTATCCGACCGCTGACCAAATAAAGAAATCACAGTCTAAGTCTGAGTCAAAAAGACAATATATGAAAAAGAGAAGTCAAATATGTTTAAAAATAGGGTCAGCCGATTCCAAGCCTTCTCAAACTCCATTTGACTCTATTAGTCCATCTTCGCCAGAATTACATGCGTCTCAGTATGTGTCTCCTATATCCTCACCAAAATTAAATTCATTGGGTTATTCGTCATCCTCCAACTCCAGCACATCTACCTCCGCGATTCCAAGGATATCTAATGTGACGTCTTTCAATCTCCGAACTGCTGCTCCTAAGTACCCCCGAGGCATTAGTATACGAAGTTTACTGAATTGACTGAAAGATACATTTTGTTTAATTAAGCGGTGTATTCATGAGGTTTCACCATTGACTTGCTTTGAGCTCGCTACCCAAGGTTCTTATACATAGCTTTTGATATAATATTAAATGATTAGGAAGGTCTATCTAATACCACTAAACGAATGATATAAAATAAATTAATTAAAAGTAAATTTAGCGAATGCTGTGGCGTGTAAGATGCATGATCATGAAACCCTAATATGTAAAAATACGGTTTGGAAAGGGACCAGAATCAAATCAATAATCTCGTTCAACTCTTGATTAATTTGCTCTTCTTCTTATAATCCGCTAAACTAAACTTTTTGACTACTTTCGGTTTCTCTTCTTTCTCTGATCCATGCGTTTCTTCGATCATGACTGTGTCTGAACCTTTCTGTGGGTCCTTCGTAACAAGGGGGATAGGAATGAATAGGAGTTCTTTATCTTGATTAATCGCCTCGGTGCTCACGGAATTATTAATACTACCAGGACCTGCCATAAATCTTTTGATTACTTGATACTTCGGAGGAAGTATCTGTGAGTTCATAATTGAAATACGTTTTCTGTGTTCAAATTTGGGCTCGTCACCGTCAGATGGCCTGCGAATAGGTCTGCTCGAGGATATAGACTTATCTGGCTCTGTAGATCCTATATCACATTCCATGATAGGTTTCATTCTGTCCTCTTCCACTTCCTCTTCAGCATAGGAGTTGGATGTTAGTTTAGTACTTTGGTCTCCTTCTCCAATGTCTAGTAATGAATTCACAATAATATCGTCACGGTGTCTAATTCTATCATCAATAGGGACATATGTCTGCAAGGGAGTAGGTGTAAAATATAGTAAGTTTTGCTTCCGTGTATTTCTTTGAAGATAGGATGTGATCTTCTTGATCTTGTTTATCAAACAGTCTCCCGAGTTTGTAGGGCATCCACAGTCGACTAAATCCAAGATCGATTGAGTCGAATTAATCAGCTTGATTCTTAGTTCAGGGCTCAACTCTTCAAAAGAGGTATTGGACTCTATCGACTTAATTGGATGAGCTGGATCCCATTCCCACGGCAAAGTAAGTTCTTGATCTGCCTTGATTTCCTTGATTGCTGCTAACACGAATTTCAACCTTGGAGGATCGTTTTCATTCTCGCTATCTATTATAAGAGTTTTAATGGAGCAATTCGGTCTACATGACTTGCGTGCAAATCTAGTTATATTTCCCAAGCCCCGTTGATCTATTGCAACGGGTAATAAGGGGTGAAAGAAAACTTTTGGTTTAGGACATCCAAGAAGCCAGTACTGGTTCCATTTTTCTTCTGTGTAGTTCTGCTTCAAGTCAAGTTCACCTGTAATTTCAGAAATCATTTGAGATTCTTTTATAGGTTTAGTTGTGTAAAGGCATAATCTCGACAATCCAGTGAACTTTGATTTGGGATTTTCTGGAACAGATTTCACAAGCAAATCTGATTTCCCCTGTAACTTAGACTCCATTTCAGCACTGCTTTTCATCTTCAAAAATTTTAAATTGTCAAACCCCTTCTTCTCAATGATTTTTGGGAGCTTGTTGACCAATGATTTGACAGAACCAGATTTGTATTCGAAATAGTCGATTTCGTAATAAAGTGTCTGATGCCTTTCAATAGTCTCTTGAGTTCCATCTTGTTCTTCTGATGGATCTTTTGTGTCAGTCTTGCGTCTCTTGAATCTTCCACTAGCTGAAGTTGGAGTAGTTGGTTTTGATTGTGAAATCTCCTTCTTATTTTCATAGCCAGGTGGTTTTCCCATAGATTGACTTGACTGCGCATGAGGCGACATCTCACTGTTTGTAGATCTGCGTCTTTTAGGAGATAGTCTAGCCTCTTGTAATGAATGTGCGCGCTGAGCATCAATTTCCAAACTTTTGTCACATAGGTAACAAAGATAGTTCTCTGGTGCATCATCAATGTCCTGTATATTCATGCATACAGCATGTTGCCATCTAAAGCATCTATCACATTGGATTGTGAATCCATCATCATGATCATAACCACATATACATCCTATTATACCTGAATCTGGATCAACAGCATAAGACGGTACTGAAGATTCCAAATTCATCTGTTCGATGTTCTCTTCATTTGACTGCTGTTGTTTTTCGGTATTTTTGCTGGATTTTTTAGGCAGCTTGTCAGTTTCCTGTTTTTCCCCTACGCTTGGACTTTCTTGCTGCATTTCCTCTTGGTATGTACGCACTTGTTTGATTTCAATATTTGAATCAATAGAAGAATTGCTTTGTCCCTGTGCAGATATTATGGTCTTGTTCTCAATCTTCAGACAACTATCCTCTCCATTTAGTGCTTCGATATTTTTATTATCAAGTATATTATCTGAACTGAATTGCTCAATTTTCTCCTTTGGTGAGATTTCATCATTGGCATACACAAGCTTGGAGTCGACTTCCAATAACTTATCCTTCATGGAATCACTGTCAGTTTGAGGTGAAAGAATATCAGGCTTTAATTGTTTCTGCATCTGTAACTCTTCACCTCCATTTTTGGCTTGATCTATGTTTATCTCAGCCAATTTCGAGGCTTGAGCATTTCCATGAACAGGTACAGGGGAAGTTATTCTGATCTCTTCCTTATTGGTTGGTGCTAGATATGTCTGTTCACTTTTAGACAGTAACGGTAACGGAGCTGCTGCAGCAGCTGCTAATGCAGCAGCAGCAACCATGGCTTTGTTTGATCCTCTTCCACTGGCTAGGGCAGCTGCAACAGGACCAGGAGAGGTGGTCACAGTATGATCAAGACTCTTCAAGGAAGGGCTCAATCTCGCATTTCCAATTACAGGTGTGATTTCATCATCCATGTTGCTCTGAGGAGGTGATGTGTTGCGTGTCTGAAATGTAGGTGACGATGAAGAAGTAGGTGATATTCTCCTTGTTTCCTCTTCAGATGAACGTTCAAGACTCGGTACCATTATGGGGTTCAGTCTCTGTGATTGATGTGAGAATAGCATCAGAAGACCTGCAGCCTCACTATCCTGAATCTCTAATTCTGCCTCCTTTTTAGGAGAGCTTGTTTCGGGGGTCTTGTTTGACATATCTTTGGGATGTTGCTCAATATCTGACAAGAATTACGGTGGGTGATGTGTTTACACCTCTCTCTTGCACAATAAAAGCCTTCAAGCCCAACAGAAGCAGATCTGTCTTTACCCACGTGTAAATTCAAGCTTCAATCCTTGTTTAATAGCAAACCACTATAACTGAGCAAGAGATGAAGACTCTTCGTAGGTGTATTTTACTTAGAATCTTGCATTTCTTACAGAATTGCTCGTTTAAATTGCGAGAGCGTCGATAGTCTCAAAGTTTTGCCCTCAAATTTTCATCAAGATTAAATTGTTCACTACAAAACATGACAGAAATTGACCAAGTTTTGAATATTTATGTTTATATCGGAAATCTGTTGGTACAAGCTTCTATATTGCCCCGATTACCTCCAAAATATAAAAATATGAGAGACATATTCCTTCGTTTAACTCAAATCGTCGCACAACTTCAGCATAAATGGCATGGACAATCGCTCCAGCATGCAAAAAAATCTTCTACCCTTTGTAATTTCAAGAGCTTTCTCTAGATTTTCGATTTAGTAAGAACAAACAGTGAAGCATAGACCAAGAAGCAGACCAAGATCAACGGTGTGACCACCAGTAAATAAGATTGGTGATATATAAGAATAATGGCACACAGAATTCTCGTCCAAGTGGTATTCACAGGAGCCAGAGTGTTTGGGAGGGCATTCACGGAAGCCTATAGACAGGCTGCTGCTGCTACAACTGCACAACAGACAACAGGGGCTACAAAAGGAGCCTCCAAGACTGTGAATTCGAGAACCAGAGACACAGATATCACGTTAGATGAGGCTTGCAAAATCCTAGATCTTACGCCGTCAGGATTGTCGGCTGAAAAGGCACAATCAAAATACGATTATCTATTCGACATCAACTCCAAAGAAAAAGGAGGTTCATTCTACATTCAGTCGAAGGTATTTAGAGCAATGGAGAGATTAAAAAAGGAGATGACATACCTAGAGGAACTTGAAAAAACTAAAAATACAGACGCCAAAGGAAAAGGGACGGACAAGACGTGAGGACCTCAAAGTCGTCTCTCCATATGTATATAGTTATAATCAGATTTGTCATACAGTTAAATGAACACATTTTACGATACATCAACTACAATAATCACATCCATCAGTAGCGTAGAAATAAAACAGAATGTCATAACACCATTAGTTGGACGATTCCAACGTGGAGAGAGTCAATAGACACCCCCAGAGCCTGGATCGTCGATTTCCAGTCGGCCACTAACGCATTAGATATTTGATCTAAGAACCTGAAACGGAGTGCTAATCGTAACAATGTTGTTAGCAAAGTCGATAAATAGCACTTAGCTGATACTTGAATCCGGTCAAAATAGCAGGCCATCATGGCCTGCCAAACCGCTTCAAATGGTCCTATAATAAAGTAAATTATACTAGTATTAGTATAACCACTACTGATGTTGGTCTCTTCAAAGGATTAATTATCGACAAAATCTATCTATAGTACTTTTGCTCTTATTTATATACCGTGCAAAAATGAAAATTTTTCTTGGGCTGTGAAATACACAGCCTGAAAAATTATATAGATCAAGAATAATGTTCCTGATGGGTATCTAATCTGGATCAAGAGTCAACAATTACACACCTGCCATAGCAATAAGAGAGGTCTCTATGTCTGAGATATCTCCAGATTGAACGACCTTCCCTAGTTCCGGAAATTCCTGTATTTGGCTAGTCGATTGCTCTTTTTCAGAGTCTTCAATGGCAGCTCCAACATATACCGGCTTGGCCCATTTTTGTCTATCCTTTTCGTAATCCCATACCTTTTGGGAATTTTCTTGCAGTCTATCGAGACTCTCCAGTTTCATCTGTTCTTCTAACTGCTGGATTTCTTCATTGTCCGAGCGCTCTTCTTCCGAGTCTTCAACGGCAATTCTCTCTTTCAAATATACCTTATTATTCTTTATCGTCATGTCAACTACCTTTCTTGCGCGTCCTGTACGCTCTTTCTCAGAGTTTGCTATCTTACGCAGTTGCTTCTGCTGTTTTTTTAGCTGTAGGGCTCTTTCCACTGGTGATGCCCAAGGACTTAAAGAAGAATCCGTGGGGATATCAAAATCAGAAGCCTGGTCAATGATCTTTGTTCTTTGAAGTCCATTTTGTTGAAACTGAAGAAGCGTGTCTAACCGTTTTTCAGCCTTCAATAATTCGTCATTCTTCCCCTGGACAGACTTATAATATTCTAGCTCCTTCTTCGTGTCTTCAATTTCTTTCTTTTCCTCGACAGTTTTCATTTCTCTCTCTCTCTCCTTCTCCCTTTTCTTTTCTATCCTTTTGAAAAGTTGCTCTTGGACTTTAAAGTTATTTTGTCCTGTGGAGCTAACAGATATTGTTATCTTACCCTTCTTTTGTTTTTGAGCCTTCGAATCCTGTCTAGACGGACTTTTGGTACCTTCTATTTCGGCCTTTTCTCTTTTCAGGATATCCAAGATTTGCACTCTCTCCTCGTTCGATAGCAGATTTGCTCCACAATAAGAGCAGGGTTGTAATCCTTCTTTCACACATATTATCTTTCCGCAATTTAGACAATTTGGAAACATCTCAAACAGAGCATGCCTCGTAGCGTTACAATTGCAAACTCTCTGAACAGATTCGTCATAATTTTCTGTGTTGAAAGAAGAATTTGATTCCAGCTCTAATAGTGCTGCATCCAGATCTTTTAGATTATCCAATTTCTTCCGTTGTGTTTTCTTGCTGAATTCTACTTTCTTAACAACAGAAGGTTTGAGGTCCATGAGCTGGGAAGTTGTAGCTCCAGCAGATGATGTTTTGGCCATTCGTTGTCCGTTTTCGTTCACTTTCTGAGGTTTGCTCTGCCAGGCAGTCTTTGGTGATGTCTTTTGTCCCTTCTGTGAAGAAGACTGAAGTTTTCTACTTGTATTCAGTGCAAGAGAGCTCGTGGGCTGGGGTATCTTTGGTATAGTTTTTTTTGGTTCTGTCTCTCCGAAGAGCATATTTGAAAAGGTTGCAATAAACTCCAGTGCATCTGGGGATTCTCCCAACAAATTCAGAAAATGCTGGCTCACTGCATCTCTATTGATCAACTCTGTTATAGCACAGTCCACTATTTGTGTTAGCGTCTCATCATCAAGAGGCAATATTTCTCTAATTGTCTTGATCCCATACTCTTTTATCTGATTTTTTGTATATCTAGACATCTTTCATTTATCCTACTTCACGTCTATTAAGACCCTTTTTTGTTTCGATTCATAAATCTCTCTCTAAATAAAGTCTCTGACTGATTATTGATTAGATCTACATATGAAAAATCTTTCTGCACCCTCGCTATAAATGATAATTCTGATTTATGTCATAATTATAAGACTTAAAGATATGAAAAGCGAGCAATTAGAGACGTAATGTCGGAACATGACGATCTAGTAGAACGTCTGAAACAACTGGAAAATGATCTCAAGACACAACGGTCGAACATCGCTTTACAACTGGAACAGAAGAAGAAAAACTTACAGCTTCAGAAACAACGATTGCAATCAAAATTAGGCCAACAGCGAAAAGCCCCATATCCAGTGGTTAAGAGACCAAATACAGATTCAAAAGTACAAAAAAAACAGTCACAGGAAGTGAACAATGCAACTTTCATAAAACGAGGTGGAGGAATGTCCTTAGTGAGCAGTAAAGTGTTTGATCCCAAATTCACAGAGAAAATTAAAATAATGAAAAGTCAAAGCAAAGCAAAACATAGACTTCTTAAACACATCTACTCAAATAGAATCAGATTTGTCTATAAGAATCGTGAAATAGTGAACAACTTAAAATTTGTGCCCGCTAGCAGTGGAACAAAATTGATGCTCATATCCACAGAGTTCTTAGACACTGGGAAAGAATTATCATCCATCGACGACCTAAAAACCACAATCATCCATCATGACTCTAGATACATCAAGACATTTGATGGTGACTATGTGCAACAGAAACCAACTATAACCAAAGAAAAAGAGTGTTGTATTTATTTCGTCAGAACTGGAACATGCTCAATTAGAAATTGCAGATATATCCATTCGCCACATCATCTTGCATTGTGTCCTACCATCATTCAAAACAAAGACAGGACATGTCACAATCCAGAATGTAAGCTATCCCATAAACCATCGCAGTTTAATGCCCCATCCTGCAAGTTCTTCCAACAAGGTAATTGCACTAATCAAAATTGCATTTTTTCTCATAAACTGGAGCATCACAATGCTTTAATCTGTCGTGAATTTGCTATAAATGGCTATTGTGGCAACGGTAGAGCATGTCCTTTTGCACACCAGTTTGACTGTCCAGATTTACAAGAGTTTGGCTACTGTCTTAGAGGAAATATATGTAAGCTCCGACACAAGGTGGAGAAACAAGATCAAGGTGAATATGAAAAGGGTGAAGAAAATAAGATTATACACCAAGTTATCAGGAATGAAGATAATGATGGCATTTCTGGTGTCGAAAAGGATACTAACATCGATAAAGAGACACTGGATTATTCACTCCTTGAAAAGGCCCTCTTGCAAAATCTTGATATTCTAGCTTCTGACGAAGAATCCGTTTCTAATCAAAAGAACTCGATTGAACAGAATAATGACGCAGACATAGATATGAATCGGGATTTTGTACACGTTTAACGCGATTTGCTTTCGCCAATTTAAATATATTATATGTTTTTCACTAGCCGATATGTACTATAATAGATCTTTGATATTGAAGACCAGTTCCGCCACTGCCATTTCATTTTATAGATTTTCAAACATATGTAGCAATTTTGACTCCTCAAGGAATTCTGTAATTGCAGATGGTATATAACCAGTCAACAAACTGCAAGGAGAAAAGGCGTCACACCTTACCAATACAAATTATTTGATGAATAAAGGATTCATTCTTTCCTTACGGGGCTGGTTGAGTGCCTCCTGCATCCCATCTGCAGCCTACCAGGTCATTATAATCTCCTAACTCTTCATCAAGGGTATAATTTATGGAATCGATCAGATTCTGGCCCCTTTCGTTACCTCTAACAATGCAGATCTGAGAATCAAAGGAAGCTTCTGGGTTGTTAGTGATAGGTTTCTCTTGTAGTTCATCGTCATCAAGTTGAATAAGGTTGTATGAATTAGAAATATATAACGGGTTGATCAAACCAGCCGCTTCATCCTCAATTTCCTCAGCATAGTCGGATTCTTCACCTTCATAATCCCAGTGATCTGAGTCTTGGGCCTTTGGGTATCCAGAGTTTTCAAAATCAGATCCCTGAAGTGGCCTCTGGGACGAAGTCTGCTCCATATTCTGGTAATTTACCATAGTCATCTTTATAGGTGACTGGGAGAGAAAAGACAAATCATCCTGTAAGCTGTCTTGGATACTTGAGTATTTCCCACGATGAGAATTTCCGTCACCTTCCTTTAATCCAGTTCCTATCAGGTTCTGGCGCTGAGTAGTCTTCTCATTTTTAGTCGATTTAAAAACGTTCATATCTATAGGACGTACTTTTCTCAAACGATGAGGAACAGACTCGTTGTAGTTCTCGTCGTTGACCTCATTTGCATGAGTATGATGGAGCTGTACGCTTCTTTCATGCCGGTAATTCTGGGAATTATTATCAATGTTTTGGTTGCCTGCGTGAACTCCCTTTTCAGCGCTATCTTTTTGCTCCTTGTTTCCTATGTCCGACTCTTTCACAATTGAGAACACCTTTTCAGAGTATTGATCTACTCCTCTGAGGCTTGTTTGATCAAAGTATTCCATTTCAGAAAGCTCATATACATCGATTCTTTTATTTGGATCCCAGATTAAGCATGACTTTACAATATCACAAAGTCCTTTTTTATCTTTTGGGGGTAAGTCAATTCTTGGGATCAAATCCTCGATTATGGCTCCTGGAAGTTTAGGCAAATGGAAACCTAAAACACTCGACAATCTTTGTGCATCGTCCCAGAATCCTCCTAACGGTGCTCGGTCAGTTTTATCTGGACATCCAAGGACTTCTAAAACCCTCCAAGTCTGGTCCAACTCATTGCTTCCTGGGAATAAAGGTAAAAATGTGGCCGACTCCACAGCGACGCATCCGAACGCCCAGATATCTACAGGGTAAGAATAATGTTTTTGCCTGAGTAGAATCTCAGGAGATCTGTACCATCTAGTCGAAACATATGCTGTATATGGCCTTGTATTCTCTGCTTGTCTAGCCAAACCATAGTCTGCCAACTTGATCACATATGCTTGTGACTTTCTATTTGGGGGAATATTTTCTTTCGATCCGTAGAAGTTGGAAGCCTGCATTATCAAAATGTTTTCAGGTTTGACATCCCTATGATAATAACCATGCCGATGAATGTGGCGGATTCCTGCTAATATCTGAGATAGAATGCTTTTCAGAGTTCCCGGAGAAAAGAGACAATTTTTCCTATACTTCATCAACTGGTAAAGGTTCTGATCCATTGATTCCATCACAATATGTAACCTAAAGGTCTCTTTATCAATGAAAATATCGTATATCTGGACTAATGATGGATGGGAAGTAACCGAAAGAATAAATTTGACTTCCTTAACTTTTGAGTAGTCTTCTAGGTTTGGTAATCTTCTTGTCATGGTTTTTATCGCAACAACATCCACTTTAGCCCTGTGAACATTAACCAAGGGCTCCATCAAAGTCCCCCGACATAACTTCATTTCCTCAAGAATTCCGCCCAGAGCATTTGATCTCACTTTTGCCAGTGCAACCGTTCCAAAACTACCGCTTCCAAGGTTTCCCACTGTTCTATACCGTTGAACCATGCTCTTGATTGGAATCAATGATAGGGAGAGGCCTTCTTTATTACCGTGCTTCATAGGTATCGACGAGGACTGGAGGAACTCCTTTACAGAAAGGGTCGACTCCATACTTGAATATTGAGTGTTTAAAATAGCGCTACCTCTGTTATTATTCTTTGCTATGGCGTAACTGTTGATGAATTTTTGAACAAAAGTCTAAAGACGCTACTCCACAATTATTCCTTCTTTAGAGTAGCACTCCTCCTTTCGCTTCTTGTAACTCGTCAATGCTCTGAAGCAGCCTATGATCACCAAATCGCTGATTGATTGTTTTATTACCGCTGTTTCTAATGTTCAACCTATTTATATACTTTTAGAAAGAATCTCACATAGATAGAGCGTTTAAATGGTATAAAGGAGATTTTCCCCTTTTGTCTTTTTCGAGACCTATCGCCAATTATGCAAGTCAAAAAAAAGGGATTCCTGATATTATACCATACATTCTGTACTTTTCTTGTAAAGAGATTCAGACTTATCCATCGTCTACTTAGAAATCAAAACTATTTAAATGGATATATTGACTGAAAATAATTCCAGTTCGCCTATTCGTGTCTCCTTCATTACAATTGAATATAGCACAACAAGCCCCCTACGAAGGTTCATCGCTTGTTTCTCATATTAATCGGAGAGATACTAGCCCAAACACCTTTCTTCAGATTACAATTACAATCAATTGCTCATTAGTTTGCTTGATCACTTTTATGTCTCGTTTCTATTTGTTCCTCTTCTGGTTGTTTGTTATGGTATCTTGATCCATTTCGCAAATTCCCATTAGATTAGATAAGATATATCGCTGATAACGTAAGCAAATTCCAACAGAAGCCGCACATGTTAATTTATTTCAATTATTGAAGATAATAAATAAGTGATCTATATGTTATCCAGTAAGCATTTACTTATCAACAGCATACAATTTCTCAACTACTGGTTCGAACCTTTGACAAAATGAAGTCATTGCCGGCCACAACTGATGAGATTGCGAGTGGAGTTTCCACTTCGACATCTACCACTGTTACCATACCAGCTCACAAGCCTGTCCTAAATGAAAAGAGATTAATAGAATTGCAAAAACAAGATAATGCATCACATGTCCGTCTTCTTGAAGGCATCTTCAAGTTATATAAAGGAGATCTATACACTGATTTTGAGAAAGAAATTCTCCAACTGAAACCTAATGATTGCTCGATAATTCAAAAGTATTCTAAGGTAGAGACATTTCCTATAGAAGGACACTCTAATTTTGACTCGATCACACTGAGCACTATATACAGTGACCATCCACTTCGTGAGTTTCACAAACGTAGTGTTAAAAAGTTGCAAAAAGAGGATTTGAACTCCCTAGATCGGGCAGAGGAGCAATTAAATATGATAGACCAGCTACCTGTTCTCGTATTTATTCATGGTCTTGGAGGACAGATATCTCAATTTGAATTTATTCTACAAGAGTTCAGAAATTGTGCTGATATATTTGGGTTAGAATTACCGGGTTTTGGTAATTCCAAACCGAATTTGAAAAATGAGAAATTCAACCGACTCTCAATATACACTGATGAGGAACTGAACAAATTAGATTCCAGCCTGGCGAGAATGAAATGGAACGATTTTAATACCGAAAGTATAGTTGATATAATCTTCCAAGTTCTAATGATTAAGTTCCCTAATAGAAGGTTTATTTTCATTGCACACTCAATGGGATGTCATCTGTCTACAAAACTGATCTCTAAGCTCCCTAGGAATAGAGTGGAATCTTTGATAGCGATTGCCCCACCTAGTTTTGCTCCTCTCTGTCTACCTTTTTCTACAAGATTGTTCCTTTCCGTTTGTAACTATTCACCGAGATTGTTTGATTACTTTAGATTGTATGAAAGATCTGGTGGGCTATATTCAAAATCTGTTGATACATATATCTTTCCTTCCGAAGACGACATATTGAAGAGATTAACTCAATTTCGATGGAATCTTGATACAAATTCGGAGGTTTTCCTGAAATATATCTCAGGATTTCATCCGATCACACATTTGGATTTGCTGTCTGCTGTTTCAAGAATAAACAATTCAGAAACTGAAGCCCGAGTGCTGATCTGCTGTGGTGATAACGATAAGGTCACCCCATTCAAAAGGAGTCAGGAATTTTACTCTACCCTGATTGATAATGGGTACAAAGCTAAACTAGAAAAAGTATTGAATGCAAATCACTCCGTGTTTTTAGACAGACCCCATTATCTCTCTGGGGCGATTTACAAGTTCATTGAGGAGTTGGACCTGAACATAGATTGTGCTTGGGTTCTGAAGGTCAAGGCAATAATTAGTGGAGATAAATGGGGGCTTAAAAACAAAGAGAAATGGGATAAAGTGATCCCGATATCAACCCCTTTAACATGTGTAGGAAATCGGATGTCGCCTGTTCTTGGAATGAAAACTTTACGCCAAACGGACGAAACACATAATCCTTCGGTATTCGAAAAGAGGCATCCAGAAGTGTATGCTATTGTGGACATAGGATCAGACACTCCGGCTTATGACCCTAATGAATTTAGGAGGATCAAATATTTGAAGTTCAGGACAGAGTCCAAAGTGACACCTGATAACCTCACAATAGCAAGGTTTGTTTCTTTATTAGACAAGTTAGTAAAAGAAATGCAAACTGATCAATTCATTGCCGTTCACTGTCATTACGGTCAAAACCGAACAGGATTTTTAATTTGTTGTTACTTGGTTGAGAAGCTCCACTGGACGGTCAAGGAAGCTTTAGAAGCCTTTGAGAAAAGCAAGTCGCCGGGAATACGGCATGAACATTTTAAGAATTCTCTATATCTTAGGTATGGAGAATGACCTCAGCTGATTCACTGATTATAGGGCATCAATAATAGTCAATGTCAAATGTAGTATTAGAATATGTGAATAAGCCGAAATTTTAATAAACAGAATTAGGAGAAATGATAATGACGAACCTCTCGTCACTTCGCATGATATTTAGGCCATGTAGAATTACAAGCAAGTTCCTGCACTGCTAGTAAACACTGGCACAAGCAAATAGTAATAACGGTAACAAAAAACCAACCCGAATAAGTAGAACATTAAAAGATGAAAAATAACCTCTCATTGCGAACAAGTTGAAGTGACAGAAGTAGGAGCTCATAAGGTCTGAAAGCCGCTATGGACTCTTCGCTCATATCCTGAAAGCGCTTCTGCTATTAAAATGACCATGATACACCAATTGGTCCTCACTTTGAGGCTCCATGGCGTATTTCAATGGCATTAAAAATGGTAGTACCATACCAATTGAAAGATAGGTCACTGCCAGCAGCTTCTGACTGCGCGAGACATATGGAGTTCGGTTGTAGTAATGGTGGCCCCTGGAGAGAATTCTCAATATGGCATTCATGATGATCTTCAGTTGTGTATATATAGATACGGGAGATATAAGTGATGTTTTTGAAGAGGGCAGTTGTTGTTTATATATTAGTTTGATTGTTTGTTTTGCACCTCTTCAAATGAAATACTTGAATATGTAGACACGTCTTTTGGTCGTTCCCAGTTTATTTACTTTGACGTATATGTAAGATCTCCACGCTGCTCGTTTAACACGCCAACTCCGTCAATCCAACAGTTGGTCTAACCCTCCGTACAGTGAACTTTATCGGACATATAATTCCAGGCCGTGCAAGCTCAGAAAAAGGCTAGTTTATCGTTCTATTCTAACCTATAAGCAGTTTGGTGATTCTCTGACGAAATTCGTTGAATCTGCGAGGATTTGGGTTTCTATTTCAATGAACGGAATCGAATGTTAAAATGTCTTCATTTCTCCTCCAAAAAGATATCTTTATTTATGACGGAACCAGTTTCCTTTGTGTCGGATCTCTATTCTGGAAATTACTAAAATCGAACCACTTTCATCCCTGCACAGCCACGTTTTATTTGTTGTGTTCTGATAACGGCTGAGATGGAGGGAAGACAGAGCCACTGTCGTTGGTTGTTTAAACACCAAAATTGGCTGTCTCGGTGGGTTATAAATGGTGTTTAGACCGTCTGGTTCATTTTGTGTCTGTGACCATATGGGAGTCTGTCGAGATGGCAATTTCCTATCTGTTGAGAGACCGGCTTTCTTTGGTTCCCAGCAGATAGATACACCGCCTGCTTGGCCGTCGGATCGGGCCTCCGGGGAAAACTCCCCAGTGCGAAATGATAAGTTATTATTGCGTCAAGTCGGGTGTTCTTTACCGTTGGGAATTTTCCTGGGTTGCGGCAAGATAGAACGATGTTTAGGATTCTAGAGCCGAGGTCTATAGCCGACACTACAGAAAAAAAATATCCCGTACATGCAAATCGTTTAAGTCGTTTACAAGATTTTTGGCTGGACATGAGCAAGATATTGCAAGATATTGCATTTAGACGTAGTTATGTATCAATTTGTAGACTCGAGACTAGCCTCTGAGTCTTCGAGACGTTGCAGAGAGACCCGCAGCTGCTCAGAGTTCTCGCGTTTGGACTTCTGGTTAAGACCAACAGCATCGATGTTGGCATTTAATCGGTGATTCAAATACACATAGTTCCTGTCGATTGACACACGGGTGTTATCAATGTACCAGCTCTTGAACTCATCCAGCAGTCCATATACAACCTTCGAGATGTGGTTGAATGACACCGCAAAACTTAGAGCAATAATTGCCACTGCGCTGTTGACATCAACATAATTGATTATATGGCCAACGGTTGAGATCACAAAAACTGGAAGATTCACATTCACCAAGCTCGAGAGAACCACCTTATTGATTTCACTCTGCAATTCTGGTAGCTTTTCATTTTGTACAGTTTTTCTTAGTTCCGCGATAGGATCTGAAATAGAGACGATCTCAGTACGGGAGCGCAAAGGAAGCAGAGAGTCGATCCGTCCTTCCAGATAGTTCGATTTAGCGGTCGATTCTAGCAAAGATCCGTGGCATTTCACTGTGGTAAAATTAAAGGTCGACTTTTGAACATGTAGTTGATCATCGAACAGGTACTTTGACAACACCAGATCGAAGTCATCAATGTTGAGAAATATCTGTGTGATTTTACTAAATCTCTGAATTAATATTTCCTCGAGGTATGGTGTTATCTTTGATTGTAATTCGAAGTGAGAAGATTGAGCCCATCTGCTAATTTCATTTTTGAGATCTTCTGAATCCTGGATAAACTTGTCATTTTGACAGAGCTTCAAATCGTTTTCAATATCTTCTATCAACGACTTAAGAAGTAAAATTGTAGCTCTATACCCACTAGTTTCCTTGTTCAGTGTGTACAAAAATGAGCTGATTCTTGACTCTTTGATCAGGTTCAGATAAATTGAAACATTGCGTGAACTCTCTATAAGAAGGTCGTTGGCTTTGTTCACTTTATCGAGGTCTATTACTATCGAGTCCTTTTCTCCTTCAGTTCTAAAATTTGAACTTGTGATCTCTATGTTTCTATCCAGAATCGTCAATGAAGGATAATTGTTTATCTCTAATTTCTCTGCTGGGTTATTTTTGAGGTATATATACAAGTGACAGTCATTTTTACTCGGTTTTCGATTGGCAATGTCTATAGCTTCAGCTCCTTCAATTGATTCAAGTCGCTCATCCCCTAAAATTTCCAAAATTTCGATGTCGTTAAAGATTTCACGTTTTAAGAACTCCTTAGTGCCACCGTCACCAACGGTTTCATTCTGAATGACTCTCAGTTCTTTGTTTAATATTGGAGCAGGGACACATAGGGTGTTTGGCTCTGTTTCACTGGAAAGCTCACCATACTTCAACAGTATATTGCTATTTTTCATGCTCTCTCTTTCTTTTAATTTCGTGTACCAAGATTGATCGCCATCGAGAGGGTCGCAAGTCACGGAATCTAAGAAAAGACCCTTTCTGATAGAATTCGATTGAACGACACCGATTCGGATTGTCCGGGGCTCAAATTTATCCATATCCTCTGTTGTGGGACAAATTGTTAACAAATTATCCACTTTTTCACGTATGAGATCATTTTCTAAAAAACTACTCTTTGTTTCTAACAATAACTTAGTCAACTTGGAGCTTGTCTTGTTCGTTGTGGAGGAATTACATCGGCTCATTCTAACAACACGTGTAACCCCTGTTCTTGGCCACCTTAAAGCCATAAAACTAAGCATAATTAGAATCTTGTTATCATATGAAGTGATCCTCCTTGACACACTCTTATAACCCCTTCTACTTATTTGCCAATCGTTTGTAAACCCTTAAAACATGTAAAAAGCATATATGACCTCTTCTCATTGACCAAATTATTAACACGATTATTTTCTGACAGAAGAATTTTAATCTCTATCATGAAAGCTTGACTTATAAATCATTGATCGAGGGGAAAAAGATGGTGGATTGAGTGGCATGGAGTGAAAGAGCTGTATATAGAAAAGTATGATATATCATACAAGAGTACTTACAAAAAACTTTCACACTGGGGTAAAAATTCTGTCCCATGCCAATCCATTGGTGAGTTGAATTCAGATACAAATATCCTTGAATCTTGCTGTTAACATCTCCTCATAGGGACTGCCGAAAGCGACAAGGGAATCAAGACTTCCTGTGAAACGGAAATTAGAAAATGTGAATAAAATATTGCTTGTTTCTTCGGGAAAAGGTGGGGTAGGGAAATCAACAGTGTCAGTGAATCTGGCGATGTCTCTCAAAGAATCAGGACTAAATGTGGGGATTCTAGATTCAGATATATATGGGCCAAGCATACCTAAACTTATGAAACTCACTGGAGAACCCAGAATTTCAAAGCATGGGAAATTGATACCTCTAATGAATTATGGACTGCAGACAATGTCAATGGGATATCTCATACCAACGGAGTCCAGTCCTATCGTCTGGAGAGGCATGATGGTTCAAAAAGCACTTCAGCAGCTGCTTTTTGAAGTTAGTTGGAAAGATCTTGATGTTTTGGTTATTGACATGCCTCCTGGTACTGGAGATGTACAATTGACGTTGAGTCAGCTGTTGAAAATTGACGGGGCGGTAATTGTCTCCACAAGCCAGGACTTAGCACTCTTGGACGTTAAAAAGGGCATATCCATGTTTAACAAAGTTGATATACCTATATTAGGTCTGATTGAAAATATGTCAGTATTTGTTTGCCCTAATTGCAATCACGAGGAGCATCTATTTGGCGAGGAAGGGATCCTCAGCGAAGCCAAATCTCTTGGGATTGATGTTCTGGGTTCTATACCGCTGAACAAACGTATCTGTGTTTCCTCGGATTTAGGAACCCCTATAGTTATGGAAAAGGACAACTCTTCATCCAAATTGTTCATAGAGATAGCAAAAACAGTCAAAGAGAAACTGTTTGGTTGATGCTTTATTTGTGGCTCCGCGGCTCGACGATACCAGATGACGCCCTATCACAGAATCTATTTTTGTGTTTAGCGTCTAGCAGTGATATATCCAAGTGTTTGATTTGATGGCAAAAGTATCTTTATCAGTATTGACTCTTTTCTAAATCAGCCTTATGATTCACGGTTTTGCTGGTCATAGTTTCTAAGCTTTCGTTCTCCATCTGTACAAAAGACAAATTCTTCCTCTTATGAGGTGGTGGATAGTATCCCTTTATCTCACCTCCCTCAGCATTGCTGAAAATCTTAGCTCGGATACTGATTTGCTAGCGTTTAATCACACTAACTTGAGCACCAAAAGACAAGTCCTAAAGATCATCGAAGCTTACAATAACTTGAGCGCAGAAACCACATCTTTCGAGGCATGGTTATCACCTTCAAATAGTCTCTATATCATTCCATTTGTAAATTCCTCGTCGTCAGTTGGGTCATTGAGTGTGAGCCCAAGTGCTGCAAATGGAAAAGGTTATCAATTCTTTGATTCGCATAATAAGGCGGTTTCATCTTTGTCCCAGAATCAAGATAGAGAACTGGCTATAATAAAAGAAGAGAATATTACTGCTATGGGATTTCCAGATTTATTTCAAAGGCTCTTTGGTTTGTTTGAGGACGATTCCCAATCTTCTGGAGACCAATACTTCCCTTTTGGTGCCAGAAAGTTCCTTCTTATTGGAACTAAAAAGCAATCTATAGATTCCGACCAAGATGCTCAAGGAACTCAGGATCTGCATTCTGAAATTGATTATAACTCTGGAAAACTCTGGGAGACTTCACAGGATGTGGTGGCTAATAAGTTCCCTTTATTCAATCATGATGATTGCGATGATGACTCTCAAAGAAAACTGTTTGGAACTGATAGGTTCTTCTTCGTTGGTATCGGAAGCGTTAATGAGACAAATAGTACAGATAGCAGTAGCATCTACTCTGGTTATGATATTTTAACTACAACAGTCATCCAACATTCCACTGTTCACTCCACTGTTCATTTAGTTGAGACCACAACGACCACTGTCGCTGCATATGATGGATATATTTCTACATCAGATCAGATTCCGCTCACATCGTCCCTTCCAGTTCCTGATGGAAGTAACCCAGTTACTTCTGCATCACAAAGTGCTACTATTACATCTCTCCACAGCTCTGTGGATGAATCGCTTGATCCTGTATCAGTAACAAAAACGGCTTCAACCAATAGCGGACACACGAGTAGTGGGTTTACTACAAGCTATATCGAAAATGATTACGATGCAATATTGGTCACCAATGGTAGGACTGGATTAGAAGCGGAAAAGAATTCTTCAAATTCGGGTTTCAGGAATTCATTCGGATCTAGCAATGGAACATCACTAAATGGTTCTCTTTTAGATGTCGATCACTTATTCCAACAGTACCATAATACAAGCGAGTTTTATGTTAAAAACAGTGCTTGCAGTGCCAATAGTGAAGCATGGTCACTATTAGGTGCCTTGATTTTAATTGGCTGTTCAGTTTTACTGTTCTAATATCTAGGAGAAACTTATTTTTCTATAATCCAAACCACAGGTGGCGAAGAGCTATTTGAAAGACCATGCAGTGACTAGGACTTTTTTTTTACTTCTTATATTCACAGACGTTGATTATCGACATACATAAAATAACAATGTACGAAAACACATTTCTATAATTAAACTGAAAAGATAAAAAAGGAATTAATAAAATGCGTAGAGAATGGAATTAGTGAAAGTAATGGTGGAATTAAATTAGAAATCTGTTACTACTCTTGTAAAGCGTTGAGTCTCTCCCTCATGTTAGCGAGCATTTCGTCGTCTTCTGCATCATTCTCAACTGCGGGCTCAAGGACTGGTGACGAAATGGTATCTGGCATAGCCGCAATCTCATCTTTATTAGCTTCCTCTTTACTTTCACCTAGTATTTGTTTCAAAACTTGGTCAATTTGCTCGTCTTCCTCCTCAGCATCTTCCAAAACATCGTTCGAGTCCAAAATGTCATCCACCATTTCATCGATGATACCACTTTTGACCAGTTCCTTGCTGAGCTCCTGCACTGTATGACTTATATGAGGCAGCCTCACTAGCTGATTCATCTGGACCATGATATCTGTCGACTTTTGCATTGAGCCTTTGAGCTTAATCATCTGTTGTTGCTCATTCAATTTCATCCCAATGGACTCTAACGTTGCTCTTGATACATGCATTCTTTCAGAGGTCTTGGTCACATTCCTATATTCACGCGCATACATACGTGCCGTTTTCATGTCGTTCTTCTTCACTGCGCTCTGTATAAGGCTCTTTGTCTTCTTTTCTAAGTTGTTAAGATCTTGTATCTGTCTGTCCATCTGTCTTTTATTTTTGCGCAATGCCGACTGGCACTTCCGGAATTGTTCCTTAGGATCTGGGCCCCATATTACTTTCTTCACAAAGTCCATATTGTCTGAAACTCTGTGTTCTAACTCTACTGCTACCTCTGTTTTCAACTAACTGTTTGCCCTGTGAATTGTACTATATATTTTACTTATCAGTAATTATCCTCCATAGAGGCAGTACATGGAACTTAATTGACACTTTACCCTTTTGACAGTTACACAGCCATTTAGCTTAGAGGTTCCTTCTCTGATTAAGTAAGCAAATGTATCCCAGTTGGAAACAGGAGAGGATAAGGGTCGGGAAACTCCAAATCAAAGAAAATGAGGAAGAGACAAAATTAAGGCGTCATAAAAGCCAGGAATGATCTATAAAATGTACCATAATAAGAAGTTATATATCTAATCTAGTCTGATTCACTGTTATTGCCATAGAATTTGAGAACAATGATTTAACTGAGGTTTGGAGATTTAGAATCCAGAATCGTGCGACCACGAAAAGAGAAGAAATTTAGTTGATCCTTCCATTTTTGTAGATAATCCATTTCAAGGAATAATAGATTTCTCCTAGAGTAAGTCATCAGAGTCTGAAACGTCATAAAAAAGCTCTTTGAAGCTGCCAAGGAACAATATCGAAGAGAAAATTGATAAATAGGTCAGAAATGAGAGGTAAGTAGAGTGTTGGTCTAGAGAAGAAATTTTGGTGTCCATGTGCTAACTAGAAACATTCTATGATTCTCACAGATTATAAATTGGTGATCCTAGGAGCAGGAGGTGTCGGAAAATCGTCTTTGACGGTTCAGTTTGTGCAGGGAATCTATATTGAAAGTTATGATCCTACTATAGAAGATTCTTACACCAAAGAAATAGAAGTTGATGGACGTTCTTGTAATTTAGAGATCCTGGACACAGCAGGAGTGGCCCAATTCACAGCAATGAGAGAATTATATATAAAGTCAGGACAAGGGTTTCTTCTGGTCTACTCGGTGACAGACAAGAGCTCGTTGCAAGAACTGTTAGAAATCAGGGAACAAGTTTTAAGAATCAAAGACTCAGCAAATGTTCCTATGGTGCTAGTGGGTAACAAATGTGACCTTACAGATGAAAGAGAGCTCACTCCTGCAGATGGTATCGAGGTGTCAAAGAATTGGAACAAGACACCTTTCTACGAAGCCTCTGCGATGTACAAAATGAACGTTGAGGATGCATTTATAGATGTGGTAAGACAGATCATCAGAAGAGAGGCTCAGGTAGCTGCCCCTCCAGCTGCAGAGGTTGCTGGACAATCAGATGCAGATAGTAAACCCTCTGTCGGCAAACGTTTGACAGGTTCAGATCAGCCCAACAGTAACGGCAATCGGAAACAACTAACTACAGCTAAAAATGACACGTCTAAACCTGACCCAAAGAAGAAGAAGAAGAAGAAGAGAAAGTGTGTGATTCTGTAATTTACATGAAAATCTTTAAGGAAGGTACATACGTTCCAACATGGACACTTTTTAGCTTAGCTTACTATTTTACTTTTGCTTTACTTCACTACCTATTGAAATTGCAATCTTTGCGATTTTTCATTTAATGCAGATGCCTTTACACGCTATATTCAGGATCATGTTTTATATTAGCCGATGTTTTGAATAGTTTTAAATGATTCTTTTGTCCATATAAAAACTAAAGAAGTAAAACAAAAATAAATATATCTAGAAAAAAATAAATGACAGCCGTGGGGTTCGAACCCACGCCTCCGAAGAGACCAGGACCTTAACCTGACGCCTTAGACCACTCGGCCAGGCTGCCAATTATTGATGATAACACTTTCAAAATTGATGTTGCTGAATTCTAATTAGATTGGTATTCAATTAATGGAAGGGTAGTCTATCATCTCTTAAGTAATGATTAATTGAATTAATTCTCAACAGGATTTTTGTTACTGATTTCAAATCAAATATATCATTAAACTACGTAATCTTGAATGAGTTTAAGTGTTATGCTATAGTAATGACTAGATTCGAAAAGAACTTGTGCTTAATAATTAATATTAACCAAGTTTGACAAATTTATTTATTCTAACTTTTTTAATAGACGATTAGATACGATAGCGAGAACAATAATTGAACTATAAACACAAGTGCAGATGAAAGACATATCAAAGCCAAAGATCAACTAACATTACTCTATTGCCATAATTACAATAATTTAGTGACTTTACCAATAGCAATGGTTTGACCTTGATCTCTCAAAGTGAATCTGCCTAGTTGCGGGTAATCATCGTAGGTTTCCAAACAGATTGGTTCCGGGGTTTCCAAAACAGCAATAATCTTCATTCCCTGTTTGGCAAAAGCTGGTGGTTTCTTGGATTTTCTGTTAGTTCCCTTCTCCAACTTGTGTAATAATTGACTGAATGTAACTTCCTCAATAGCGGTGTGGACATGCATAACACAAGAGAAACCTGATGACAAAATAGACTTAAGTTCAACAATTGCAATTTGAGCTTCAAATTTCGTAACAGTTTTGACAGGGCGAGATAAGGAAGACAAAACGTAACCTGTGGAGATATCCTCTTCTTCAATACCCTTGATTTTCAATCTAACTTGTTCACCACAGAAAGCGGTGTCTGCCTCAGCTTCAGTCTCATTATAAATGGTCAATATCTCAACTTGCGCTTTGTTAGGCATAATTATTAGCTGTTGACCTTTCTTGACATGTCCTGATTCGATTTTACCTTCAACTACAGTACCAAGATCCTTCATTTTACCTGAAATTGGAAGCATAAATGGGTCATTGATCTTACGTGCCGCAAGGGGCATGTTATCCAAAAACTCCAGTAGAGAAGGACCAGTGTACCATGGACAGTCCTTGGAGCTGACTCTGTCTTTTAGACCGGCACCCGTGAAACCTGAAACAGGCATGAATGTAACATCTCCTTTTTGATAACCAACACCTTTCAAATATAAGGCCAACTTAGAAGTACATTCATTATACCTCTCTTCAGACCATCCAACTGTAGGATCATCCATCTTATTAATGACAACAACCAATTTGTTCACACCTTGAGTTTTTGCAAGAATTGCATGTTCTCTTGATTGACCACCTCTTTCAAAACCAGCCTCGTATTCACCTTTTCTAGCAGAAATAACAAGAACACCAACATCAGCCTGAGATGCACCACCGATCATTTCAGAAACATAAAGCTTGTGTCCAGGAGCATCTAAAATAGTATAACGTCTCTTGTCTGTCTCGAAGTAGGATTTACCGACCTCGATTGTCTTACCATCATTTCTTTCTTCTTTGTTGGTATCCATGATCCACGACAAGTACCAACCTTGTCTACCAGCATCTTTGGCTTCTCTTTCATACTTTTCCACAGTACGTTTGTCAACAGCACCCGTTATAAACAAAATGTTACCCCCCATAGTTGATTTACCTGCATCAACATGTCCCATAAAAATGATAGACATATGGTCTTTGCCTCCGAACATATCCTTCAGAATGTTTGGGTCAAGCTGATCTTCCTGCTCCTTAGTAACCGCATCAGCATTCGTTGTAGTTGATGCTTCTCTCCTCAAAGGAGCAGAAGAAGCAGAAGCAGAAACAGAAGCTCTTGCAACTGGCGCTGCTCTTGGCGCCTCTTTTGATGTCTCTTTTGGTGCCTCTTCTTTCTTGGTCTCACGCTTTGCTGTTTCCTTGCTAGGTTTTGCAGCTTCAGCTTTGGTTTCTACAGCCTTTGGTTCCTCTGTGCTAACCGGTCCTGCTTTTGTTTCCACCTTCTTTGCTGGAGCCTTCACAGTGCTAGACTTAAGATCCAACTTGAGGGTCCTCTTTGGTTTGGTAGTCTGGTTCAATGACTGCTGTTGCTGTTTTTGATAATCCTCCAGTGACATTTGACCGGCACCCTGCGATTGCAGTTGCGCCTCTGGCTGTTGGCTGAAGTTGTTTCTGTTTGAATAGTTTGAATATCCACCTCTGTTGTTAAAATTTTGGTTTTGGCTGTACTGACTGAAGTTCTGATTGTACTGATTGAAGTTTTGATTATAGTTTTGATTGTACTGGTTGTATTGATTGTAGTTCTGACTGTTCTGGTTGTAGCCTGAGTATCCACCTTGCTGGTATTGACTGAATTGCTGTTGCCCAGGAACAAAAGCTGCAGTGTTTGGATTGAATCTTTGATCTCCCAAACTTGCCTGTTGCATGTCATTAGACAACTGGTCAGCGTTGTACTGTTGTTGATCTTGATCGGACATTTTCAAACTTGCTTTATATATGCCCTTTCCACTTCCTCCTATGTATGCACTTGCAGTTCTCTGTTACGCAGTTCTCTGTTAAGGAGTTCTCTGTTAAGCAGTCTTCGCCTCTTAGTTCAATCTCTAGTCTACCGACCTCCTTATTCTTTTAATTAATGAATACACCTGGTAAACTTCGAAAATTTTTCTGCTATGTTTGTGTCTGGAACACGACTGGACGCCAAAATAAGATCAGGTTCAATAAGGAAGAAAAATATAAATGTAAACAAACAAAGACGAAACATGCCTGGGGAGGGCAATTTATTACAGACGGGTACAGACACGAGTCAAATACCACTGTGTTTCCATATAAAGAGAATAAGGAGTTGAAAATATATATTCAAACAAATATGGACGATAGAGAATACCTTTTTCCAGGCTTTGATCCTCAGAAATTAACGATTCCTAGGCTGAGATCCATTTTATTGGACCACGAAGTAGAGTATCCGTCGTCAGCGAAAAAAGGAGAATTGGTATTCCTTTTTCAAGAGAAAATAGGTGTGAATGCAGAAAAGCTCCTGGCCGAGTATCAGACATCTATGCAAAGAGAGGTGAGAGACATAGAAACGGTGACAAACAAGGGGACCAAATCTCGTAAGGAAATGAAGTCACGCAAATCGTCAGGAACGCGTTCCAAAAGCAGGGACTCCTCACCAACAGGATCTGCCGAAATCTTAAGAAAGAGAAGTAGAACACCGACTAATCATGGGTCATCCTCTTTGGCTGAACCTCTATCACCACCAAAAGTAGATTCAGCTATTCCCCTTAAAAGGGAACTAGAAGAGAACTCACCAAAAAAGAAAAAGAAAATATTGAAAAGATTGAAGGGAAATGCAAATAACTCTGCCATATCGGACGATGCTGACTCTTCAACTGCTAATGCCAGCGTGATACCCTCTCCAAAGCTTGACAAATCATTTTCTAAATCTCAATCACCCTCTAAATCGTCTTTAGAGTTCGAAAAATTTGAAAATGGAGATACATTAAATGAGTCTAATACAGACCTGTCAGCTGCTTTGACACGTCTTTCGAACCAACAATCAAAGAAAAAAGCAGGCGATATATTAGAGAACTTCAAGAAATCGAATCCATCAGGAAAGGTGGGTAAGCCTTCGAAAGAAAAGAAATCAGGGAAACCTAAAATTTCTGGAAGTTTGGATATAAATAGTAATTTTTCCATTGTTGATGATACGGAGTCTGAAATAGGTTTGCTCATAGAGGAATCATTTGTGGAGGAGATCAAATGCTCACCTACGAATGGCGATAGTCTGAGCAAAATTGCCTATGAAAAGGTTTCAGGGGTCCCTGAAATAAGTTCACCATCTTCTGACCATTACAATGATATCGAGTTTGCTACAAAGATCCATGTTCCAAAAGATATTTCTTCTGACTTTGAAGGACCAAAAAGAATAATATCGGCAAGTAGTTTTAAAGATGATGAGGCCACAGTCAGAAGTTTGGATTTAGAAGATGACCAAACTAAACTATCATTGAGATCGGAAGAGGAAGAAATTGAGAATGTCTCTGAAAGTGAGGCCAAAACTGACGTTGAAGATGCGGCTGAAATCTATAATGTGCCTGAAGCTCAATTGAAGAAAGAGATCGAAGAAACTCTGGCAGTTGGTGGATTAAATAGAAAACCTATTGTGGGACTAGGTCTGATGTATGGTTTTGGTATTCTTTCCTTCATTACTTGTTTGTTGTCTGGATTTGCGTATAGAACCATGATGGTGAACGTTGGATATTGTGGGTTTGAGTCTGAGACCTTAAACTTATCTGTTAATATACCAACATCATTACAGAATTCTGGTTTCGTTCCGTACTTGGACTCTGTGGAATCTTTTATGGTTGAACATTTCAGTCCTTCATGTGTACATTGTCCTGACCATGGTAGCTGTAACACAAAAGCAAGAGTTGAATGTCATACAGGATATGTATCAAAGAGTCCATGGTACTCTTTCTTTGGATTTATTCCAAATTTAGAGATATGTGTTCTTGATGAATTAAGATTTGAAAAAATCAGATTGCTTTCTGAATTTACTCTGGAATTGCTTCATAAGAGGAATGGAAAGGAACTCACTCTAGAAGAACTACATAACTTTTTGAAGGCTACCAGATCTACTACAATGAATGACAACGAGTTCGAAGAATATTGGTATAACTTTGTGAATTTCGAGATTTCCAAGGAGCCTGAAATCAACATTGATTTCCAAACAAGCACGATTTCTATTGAGAATAAGGTTCCTACTGAATTTTATACCCGGATTCCTGGTAGTCTGAAGACGAAGAAGGGTAAATTGTTTCAAAAGTATCCTGCTCCTTCTGAAACCTTCAATGGGTTTTCTCAGTTCCAAAATAATGCTCACTCTCTGCTCTGAGCCCTGGAATATGCGCCTATTGATTACTCGGCATAATTATAAGGACTTTATTTAATCACATATAGGTATTGTATTTAATGAATAAAACGAGGATGCGTTTAATTAATAATTTGTGTACGATCTGTACAATACTGTAAGACATTGGACTAGGAAATCGGTCTTTGGATGGTAATGAATATGCGCTTAGAGAATCTGGCGTCTGAAACAATGTGGCTGCTGGACATTCCCCAAGTAATTTTGTTCATGTATAAAGATGTCATTGAGAGCTCACTTCAATTAGATACTACAAATGCTGGGAATTTTGGTCCTTTCTGAGCTGATAGCAGTAATTATGCACGTCTATATCCCCAACTTTTGATAATTTCAACATGACTCATCACACCATAGAGAATCAGATTTCATACGTATTGTCAGTTTGTCCGAGCGGTTAAGGAGAAAGACTTGAAATCTTTTGGGCGTTGCCCGCGTAGGTTCAAATCCTGCAGCTGACGTTTTTTTAGATTTGCTTCCAGTCCTGTGATGGAAAACAGTTGCTATTGATAAAAATATGGCGTCGAACATAATTGTAGAGTACGAAGATTGACCAATTCTTTCCAGATCTCTGAAGCTAGGTAAATTTAAAAGAGCTTCTCTACTAGAAAGATAGATATTGGCACAATTCATTATTTTTGTTACCTTTCTGAAAGAAATCAATCAATATCGTCATGGTTAGAGCTAAGATAGACTCCGACGGGCTCTTGTTGGACGAACCTGTTATGCCTCTCAAAGATCAGGGCTCCGGATTCTTGTGTTGGGGCGCCGAAGCGGGATTTCAGGATATTCCAAATGCAAATACCATACCTTTCAAGAATATCTTGTGGGTAGAGCCATCCGATTCAAGCGCCAATGAGATCAACATAAGTTACGCTAAGCCTGAAGAAAGTAGGCTTGTTCCAACCACGAGAACTGTTCAGCTACAATTGACTCAGGTTCAAAGTGAGACTGATATGTCGGCTTCCGAGATTTCATCTCTTTTGATGTCGAAAGCATATGGAGATTCAAAGCCTCAGCGGAGTGCACTGGTGTTTATCAACCCATTCAGTGGGAAGGGGAAAGCAAATAGGATCTACCACAATCATGTAGAACCAATTCTAAAGAGCGCAAGATACAAAACTGAGGTTGTGCAAACCAAATATCTGGGCCATGCCACAGATGTAGCATTCGAAGCAGATATCGACAAATATGACATAATAATGTGTGCTTCCGGAGATGGTATTCCTTATGAGGTCATTAACGGTTTATACAAAAGAGCTGACAGAGTTAGGGCTTTCGAGAAATTGCTCATAACTCAAACACCATCTGGGTCAGGAAATGCAATGGCTCTTTCTTGCCTGGGCACCAATAATCCATCTCTAGCCACATTGGAAATCATAAAGGGAGATATTGTAAGAACAGATTTGATGGCTGTATGTTCAGAAGACAGACCTGTTGCAGTATCGTTCTTAAGTCAGACATATGGTATCATTGCTGAGGCAGAAGCTGAAACACTATGGTTGAAATTCATAGGCCAGTCCAGATTGACATTAGCCGTTACCGCAAAAGTCTTTTCAATGGCAAAATATCCATGCTCCTTGGCCTTCAAATTCGTTGCTAAGACTGACGATGAGTTGGCTGATTTCTATAAGAAGAACATGGATGTTCCAAGATTTACCGATACAGAACTTTCCGATAAACATTTTCAATTGAAGCACTTTATTGAAGGTCAATCGATTGAGAGAGATGCAGAGGGTAATGGCTCTGAATGGACTTGGATGGATCAAAAGCATACCGACAACGTGAACATATTCTATGCTGGTAAAATGCCATATATTTCAGGAGATACAAACTTCTTCCCTGCCGCATTACCTAATGATGGATGTATAGATATCGTTATTATGGATGGCCGAACTAACATTTTGCATTCAGCTGAAGCCTTGCTTTCGCTGGATAAAGGAACACACATCTGGAAAAAAGACATTTGCCATTACAAGGTTGAAGCCTTCAGGCTGATACCTAAATCGGATAAGGCTTCAATCATATCAGTGGATGGTGAAGACATGCCATTAGACCCAATTCATGTCGAAGTTTTGAATGGTGTAATGAAAACTGTGATGAAGGACGGCCGTTACACAGAAAGTGGTTTTCTTGATAAAATATAGTACTGAAAATCTTTGTTATTTTTTCTTTATAGACTCAGTCAGCTAATAGAAAGTGTAACACTATAACCCTTATTAATAAGAACAAAATTAATCATCATTTTTTATCTTTTGATCCTGCACCATCCTCTTCATCATCGCTATCATCGACTAAGAACGTATCATCAGATATTGGTTCCGGTTGAATAGTCGATAGTGGCTCCCATTTGCTGGAAGCTTTCGAATCAGCAGGTACAGGAGTTTCTTGCGTTTCTGCTTTAGTGGAATCAGGCTCCGATGGAAGTTCAGAGTTCTTTTTGGAATCTGATTTTGGAGTTCCATAAATATCTTCGGTGACATCAAGTAGTCTGATACCACTAACTTGAGCCTCTAACGAATTAGGAGCCGACGGCTTTTTCTCCAATTCTGTCGATTTTCTAGCTACGCTAGCAGTGGTCTTGAAAGGTCTATAGGCTTGGCTATTGTCCTTTGGGCCATTGTTACTGGAACCAAATGCGCTGAAGAGCTGTCCTTGCTCCTTGTTATTATTGACCTCGGTTTGAATCTTCTTTGCCAAATTTCCAAGCCAGCCCCCAACGGTATTTCTTGCTTCATCGACATTCTTCACAATGTTATCAACAAAATCTGGCTCGTCATCATCATTATCATCTTCATCTGAAATAGCTGCCCATGCAGGCTTTCTCTTTGGCTTTGGAGGGGCTTCTTTTTGGGAGCGTCCAGAACTGGAGCCTTTTTCAAACTCTCTTGCTAGTCTCTTCGCTAAAGCTTCATCTGATTCCTCTTGCTTTCTTTTCTCAAAGGACTCCCGGGATGGAAGATTTGGCTTGATTTCAGGATTAGGGATCTGGATTCCTGAATGTGGATCTGATAAGAACAGTAGCGCATTGAAAGCTGGGTCCAATTGTCCCCGAGACGCAATCAACGCCATCTTGATGTATTTCTCCTCGATTGCTGGGAATGCATCCTTCAAATTCTTGACTGCCTTATCAGCAGCAGACAATGGCCTAGTGGGTTTAGGTGGCGCTACTTCATCGTCCTGCGCAACCTCATTGTTGCCTTCTTCTGGCTTGATCTTCTCACCTAAAGGCTTGGTGTCTGATACCGTGACAGTAGGTTCAGTTTCGGTGGCCAATGCCTCTTTACTGTCGCTCATCTCAAATATAACAACTCAATACAGACAATCAGCCGCTAGATCCAGTATCTTGCTTTTCAATTACTGTTTCTCAGTTAAGCTTTCAATCCTCTTTTATCTCTATATATAAAATATTGTTTTATCTACTTGATACCTCTTGATCCAAGAAACTAGGGGTAGTGAGCTTCACCCAGAAAGAATCTCATAGTCAGGTGATCTACTACATAATATAAGTCACGTGCAAAGTGTTTTCCAAGCGGACATCACCAATTCTTTGTTTTACTTCCCTTTTAGACTCGAACACGGGCTTCACAACCTTTTGTTTCGAATATGTTTGAAAACAGAAGATTGGGTATCACTGCTGACATAATCCACATATCTAGAGACCCCTTGTTTTATCAGCGGGTCTCCTATAAGAGTGTTTCTATACTCTTTCCTAAAGCTTGTTTAAATAGCTTAAATATAATTTAATTCACAATCCAATCATGTAATAGCAAATTCTCTAACCAAACTGATAGGAAATCTTGGAGTACCGATTTTGAGCTCGGTTACGCATCCAGAGGTGCTCCCAACATACTTGCACTAAATTGGGTCTGATACTCTACCGTAGATAGTACATAGAACATCCGTACATTGAATAAAACCATGCTGGCAGAGTGTCTCCTACTGATCCCATAAGACACAGAGATGATCCATGGTGTTTCAGAAGCAGAGAGGATTCATCACATGTTATAAATCAGATATGCGAGCTAAGTATCCCTGAAGGTCAATTCTGATAAAGTATTAAAAACACAGACAGAGATTTGAACTTCTGGATGTTTACGGAACATGAAGGATATGGTATAACGTTTGGTGGAACATCAGAAAGTACACATTCTGCTATTCACGTGAATTGATCCTAATATTCATAAATGTATTTTTAAGAGTAATGTTGATTCACAATGCGTATACTTATGAATAATAAAGGATTTGTAGACAGCCATAGAGTCAGCGAAATAAAGCAAAGGTCTCTAGAAAGCGATTGAGACATGAGCAAAGAAAACCGTCGTATATTTATCGGTATTTCGTCTTGGTTTTGCAAACTACTAGTTTACTGACCATATCCGCTACCACACGGATCAAATATACAAGCAAATCTGCCACCACAAAAACAGCATATGGGACGATAATGATCAGCGCAATCGAATACTGAATATAGTAGTTAGTATTTCATCTTAACTTGGGTCATTGAACAGTAACTTACATTAATATAAATAATTGTGTTCTTCAGATAAGTCCACAAAGTGGATACGGTATAGGAATCAGGCAATATCATCTGTGTTGAGAGGATACAGAATCCAGAGTCAGTCCGATCAGATAATCACCTTATCCCAATTTCAGGGTATATGGAGTCGACCAATGATCAACCTTGGGACTATATGATGTTTATCCGTTCCTTGATCGGCAAAAGTCCTGATATATTTACCATAATTATTTTATCTATCCAGCGAAAAATCATGCTCTACAGGAAAATTTTCTGAGTAACGTACTTACTAATATCTACAGATATCAAATAAAATAAAATACATGGGAAAGGACGGGCTGAAACATAGAAAGGACAGATCAACCACCAAAGATCATGAATAAATTGGAATTATATTCACCTGAAGGGATTCGGGTGGATGGACGGAGATTCAACGAACTGAGAAGATTCAGCTGTCAAATAAATACACATCCTAACTCAGGAGATGGATCATCTTATGTCCAGCAAGGAAATTCCAAGGTGATCTGTCTCGTGAAAGGACCCATGGAAAACACAAATTCATTACCTTCAGGAATTAAGTTGGATCCAAACGGACCCGTTCTTTCAATCAGCATTAGTTATCCTCCTTTTGCTACCAACGAGCGCAAGAAAAGGTCAAAAAACGACAGAAGAATCCAGGAACTCAGCATCATCCTCAAAAGATGTTTCATGAAAACAATCATACTAAAGAACTATTCTAGAACAGTGATAGACATTAATTTAACAATATTGGCCCTTGATGGAGGCATGTTGTCATGTCTCTGTAATGCCATAACTCTGGCCCTAATCGACGCGGGAATCTCTCTTTATGACTATGTCAGCTCTATAAGTGTCGGGGCTTACGACCAAGTGCCCCTGTTGGATCTAAACGCACTTGAGGAAAATGATCTGAGCTTTATTACTATTGGAGTTGTTGGAAATTCAGATAAACTCAACTTGGTTCTATGCGAGGATAAACTGCCTGTGGATCGACTTGAACGACTGATCAGTTTGGGCATAGAAGGATGCCATAGGGTTAGAGAGTTAATGGATGAGCACGTTAGGACGATTGGCGCAGAATTGGTTACAAAAAGACAATAACTGGAAATAACAGTCATTTCACAACTATACAGCAAACGCTCGTTATAAAAACATCATATTATTTTATTATTTTAGATGGATCTTGCGCAGTAAGTTTCTTCCTTTCTTCTTGATTACAGAGGACGTTCTTAGTAAATCATTAGCCAATTCTGTAGTAGTATTTGGGCCTGAATGGTGATATTGCGCGGAATTCTTGTATGCACTCAAAACATTTGGTCCAAGCTGGGAATCAATACTTGTAAACGAAACAGAACCTCTCTTTATAGTATGTTTCAGATACGCAGTTAATCCTGTTTCAAAATTGAGAAGTTCTTCTCTGTGTCTTCTGAACTCTTCTAGTCTTTTTTCAGTCGTCGGCAGCTGCATAATCTTATTGATATTGACGTTAGGGATGACTGGTGGCTTTAAATATACCACGTCGTCTTCTCCATCCAAGCTAGACGAGCTCGCTACACAAGTCCTAGAGCCTGAGGTATCAGCTTCTATATTTTCACCAACGCTCTTTTTTTCGGCAGCTTCAGGTACTCCTGCCATAGTCTCGTCATCGGGAATCATTGATTTCACAGGATATGATGATGCACGCTTCTGTTCATAAGGGTTTGAATACGTAGTTATTGCTCCACTCTCAAATGTCCCAGCTGAAGCAGGAGGTTTTGGATCATAAACGGAAGAAGTCACAGTAGAAGATGCAGGCTGTGGAGCTCTTACAGTTTCCATTGTGTTTTGTCTCACAAAGTTGTTTCTATACTGATCCTGATCTTCGATCTCGTCATTCGAATCTGAACCTCTTTCATCATCCACTTTGCCAGAAATTATACCAGTAGACAATGATCCCGACGAGCTGACAAGTCCAGATTGTGTGGTGCCATCATTATGTAAAAATGAATAACGATCGTCATTTTGTTGCCAAGAATATCTATCATCATCGTAATTATCCCCATCTTCATCCTCCTCATCAATATCTACGGATGACTGCCAAGAGCTAGACTCTTCAGACTTATATTCAGAGTCTTTCACTATCTTATCTCCCTGTTCCTGTTTATATCCTTGCTCATGTTTTTCCCGGAGATCTGGCTCAAGCTCTTCACTAACTTTCTGCTCTTCTTCTAACTTCCTCTCCAAAGTCGAAGATGTATTATTGTACTGCTCACCATCATCGTAATCATCATTATCATCATAATTCTCTTCATTTTCTGTTGATGATCTCCAGGAATTTTCAGTCTCTTTTTGAACAAGTGAAGAAATTGGCCTGTCGTCCTCGTTTTCAGAAACCCACGATTCATTATCAAACTTATTCTCGTGAGTTATTTCAACAACGGATTTATCCTGCGAATTTTTGTTGTCATTGAAGTCAGTGTCGACATGATCAGGTCCCCCCGGAACCCAACCCTCCAAAAAGCTAGACCTATAATCAGCCTTTGGGCTCTGTAATCTCTCTTGTGGTGTTATAGACCCTTGGAGTTTGATATTGTCTTCTATAATATCGGAATATTCATCATTGGAATCGTCATAAGGCCTCCACCCAGCAGCGTCGGCGTCATCAACAGGGGTCTGAGTGGCCGTGACATCGTCATCGGACGTGATTTCTCTATTCTGAATAGAAGAGATAGCTAAACGTTCAATTAACCCTTCTTGGGAAGACGGTCCTTCAGATGACGATAATTGAGATAATTCGTTATCATGCGGAGCTGCTATTTGATTAGGGATAGGGTCGTCATCAGAATAGTGTTCTTCTAACCCACTGGCAAATTCATCAATAGATTTTGATATGTCATCAATAGAACTTCGAGATACCTTTGAGGTAGCCTCATCAATGTGCTCATTTGCAGAGGACATATTTTGACTTGATCTAAATTGCTCTATTTGGTTTATACTATGATGGTTTGAATATGATTCAGAAGACTCTTTCTGGGAAGCATTATGAACTGGTTCGCTACTAGGCGAACTCTCTTTGCTGGTAACTGAGAGAGGCCTCGTAGCTTCAACTTCATCGGGAGCTTCAACACCATTATTTAGCCATGGCAAGCTTTTTTGTTCTTGTTCAGACAAATCTCTGCTTGTCATCTCTCCCTCAAAGGAGGCATGAGTCCCTGATATTTCAGCTGATTCTTGCTTATCAAGAATAATGTCCGACGCGTCTTCATTATGTGAGACCAATTGTTGTCCATCTATATTCTCATCTTCATCATCCGAAGATGAGTATCCTACGGCATAATATGAATATCTCGCCTTATTTGACATCGTCTGATATTCTCTCTTTAGTTGACTGTAAAAGTTCAGCAGGGTACTTTTTTCCTAGTTTATAAGCTATGGTTACCGTCCATCTGAATACCTCGAATCTTTCGAATTACAACTGTAATACCAATGCAATGCTATCAGTTTATATATATTGTTTACGATTGATAATTAAACGACTGCCTTTCCCATTTTATGCATATACAAATTCAAAGGGTCAGATGAAGTAGTAATGACACATATTTTAGAATGGCATGACTGGAATTTGTACACGACCCATAATTTTTGAAGAATTTTCCTTAAGTAATTTGTGAATACAGTCAAACAGGTTTAATGTGAACACAACTAACATGAACTCATGTTTATCTGGATGGTATATATCTCTAATTTCAAGTGTATTTATGGACCAGCTTTGACTAGATGCATCTGGCTCGTTTGGAAGTGTTCCTGATTCAGGAGAATTAAGAACAAATTAAAACAGCCTATGACTCCTGCCTGGAAGTCTCTCTGACAAGATTGATGATGAATATCTTTTATACCTTATCTACATTACCTGAATTATTATGATAGAGGAACATAGAGCTAAACTGATTTTTGTTCGGAGAGACTCTGTGGTTCATAACCGTATATGGTTTTGGCATTGGCATTGGCATTGGGATTGGATCATCTATTACACATTGGAAATTTAATAACTAGGGAATGTAAGAATATATGCTAGCATAGTTAACAGACATCTATTCCTCGCCCGCTGGAATCTCGTCTTTCAGCACCTGTAGTAATTTCACTCTGATCTCTGTGAGTTCATCTCCCCTGAGAACATCATTGACAAAGCTTACGTCGCAGTCCAGCTGAACCATTTCAAGAGCTCCTCTCAAGACCCCGCATAAAATATTGGAATACCATAACTCCTGGTGAGCTTTACCATCATCTGGCAGTTCAACAAAGTCAGCTAAAGGATTCTCATTTAATATTAGACTGAATGCGCTCATATCTGTAGACCAGTTGCTTATAGTCGGGGAAATGTTAAGAAAGATTTTGAATCCAACTTTAGAAATTATCTCTGAAGTCTCCTTAAAACTAGCACATCGGGCCAACTGTGTCTTCTGCAAGAATTCATCTATGATCCTCACACCAATATTGTATCCCATTTTAAACGTTTGGTTATTAACTTCTTCATAGTTGTAGTTGAAATCTCTGCATAGCTGGGAGACTATTGATCCATATGTTAATGTGAACAGCTCTGAGTTGATCTTGTCAACTTTGCTTTTCCAAATGTCATCCCCTAATTGTTTTATTTGTTTCGACATTTCCATTCACCTGTTACTACTCATCTATACCCAGTGCACTATGAAAAGGAAATCAATTTAAAGCTAAGCGAGGACACTTATTAACATTTGTTATGATTAGTCCTGGGAATCCCTTGAAAATGAGTATTGATGATATGTATCAAGGATAGTGGGATGAACTAAAATTTATACATCTCTACACCAAGAACAATCAGTTTAATACAAAGAAAGCCCTATATTTGTTCGAAGATTGCCTGCGTAGCGTAATGGTTAACGCGTTTGACTTCTAATCAAAAGATTCTGGGTTCGACTCCCAGCGTGGGTGCTTATTTTTTTGTCTGTCTACGAGACACTCTCATTTTTTAATAACCGATTAGAGCTTGATGTAAAGTCACCATAGGCTATTATTACGACTACCTGTAGCATTTAGGACAGAAAAGCAAAAATATTAAAAGATGTCTAAATACCAAATTAGTTTAATTGAACTAATTTATAAATGTAATATATAGCTCGAATTATTTGAACATCTAATCGACTTCTTCAACAGTTGGTCCAGAAGTCTCTTCCGTAGAAGGTGCAGCACCCGGGAATCCACCTGGAGCAGCACCTGGAGCAGCACCTGGAGCGCCTCCCTCAGCGTATAACTCCTTCAAGACCTCATTTCCGATTTCTTCTAACTCCTTCTTCTTGTCATCAAACTCCTCAGCAGTGGCAGTTTGGTTCTCATCCAACCACGAGATAGTAGAGTCACAAGCTTTCAATAGAGCTTCTCTCTTTGAAGCTTCAACCTTCTCTTCGAATTGTTTTTCACCGGCAGTGCTCTTTAAAGAGTAAGCATAAGATTCCAAACCGTTCTTAGCAGCAACTCTCTTGGTCTCCTTTTCATCCTCATCCTTGAATTTCTCTGCCTCAGAAACCATTCTTTCGATTTCCTCCTTAGACAATCTACCCTTGTCGTTGGTAATAGTAATCTTTTGAGTCTTACCAGTACCCTTTTCAAGAGCAGAGACATTCAAGATACCATTGGCATCGATATCAAAGGTAACCTCAATTTGTGGGACACCTCTTGGAGCTGGTGGAATACCAGATAATTCGAACTTACCTAATAAGTTGTTGTCCTTAGTTCTAGCTCTTTCACCCTCGAACACTTGAATCAAAACACCCGGTTGGTTGTCAGAGTATGTAGAGAAGATCTCAGACTTTTTAGTTGGGATAGTAGTGTTTCTTGGAATCAACTTAGTCATAACACCACCTGCGGTCTCAATACCAAGCGACAATGGAGCAACATCCAACAACAACAAGTCTTGAGTCTTTGAGGAAGTGTCACCAGTCAAGATAGCAGCTTGGACAGCAGCACCGTAAGCAACAGCCTCATCTGGGTTGATAGATCTGTTTGGCTCCTTACCATTGAAGAAGTCAGAGACCAACTTTTGGACTTTTGGAATTCTGGTAGAACCACCCACTAGCACGATTTCATCCACTTGAGACTTGTCCAACTTAGCATCCTTCAAGACCTTCTCAACAGGGTCCAAAGTAGATCTGAACAGATCCTGACACAATTCCTCGAATCTAGCTCTGGTGATAGAAGTGTAGAAGTCGATACCCTCGAACAAGGAATCAATCTCCAAAGAGGTCTGAGCAGAAGAGGACAAAGTTCTCTTAGCTCTCTCACAAGCAGTTCTCAATCTTCTAAGAGCTCTTTGGTTACCCGACAAATCCTTCTTGTTCTTTCTCTTGAACTCGTTAATGAAGTGGGTCACTAATCTGTTATCAAAGTCCTCACCACCCAAGTGAGTGTCACCAGCAGTAGCCTTGACCTCAAAGATACCATCTTCAATAGACAAAAGGGAAACATCGAAAGTTCCTCCACCCAAGTCGAAGATCAAAACGTTTTGTTCACCAGCTTCCTTCTTATCAAGACCATAAGCAATGGCAGCAGCAGTTGGTTCGTTGATGATTCTCAAGACGTTCAAACCTGCAATCAAACCAGCATCCTTGGTAGCCTGTCTTTGCGAATCATTGAAGTAGGCTGGAACGGTAATAACAGCATCGTTAACAGCAGCACCCAAGTAAGACTCAGCAGTTTCCTTCATCTTACTCAAGACCATAGAGGAGACCTCCTCAGGAGTGAAGACCTTGGTTTCACCCTTGAACTCAACCTGGATTTGTGGCTTACCAGCCTTATCAACAACCTTGAATGGAAAGTGCTTGACATCACCTTGGACTTCTGGGTCGTCAAACTTTCTACCAATCAATCTCTTTGCGTCGAAGACGGTGTTAGATGGGTTCATGGCAGCTTGGTTCTTAGCAGCATCACCAATCAATCTCTCAGTGTCAGTGAAGGCGACAAAAGAAGGAGTGGTTCTGTTACCTTGATCATTTGCAATGATATCGACTCTATCGTTAGAGAAGTGTGCAACACACGAGTAAGTAGTACCTAAATCAATACCAACAGCTTTCGACATGATTCTATATATATATGAGTCGATTCCAACAATCTGTTCTTTGATGCTTATCAGAAGTCTTCTTTTTATAGAGAGAAGAACAGCTAATATATCAATACTTATAATCGGAAGGAAGAACGAACACAATTCCAACGACAGAACCTTCTCCCCTCGTCCCTTTTTCCAAATCCTCCATAATTATCCAAATTTCCAAGATCTTTGATTTTCGACAAAAGTTTCAGAGCACACACGACCTTTTTCTGTCATTTGTCTTTCTAGAAAGTTCGAATCTGCTAATACATGGCGTTGATCGAGAAAAACCAATGGTTCGGCTCAGCACTCCTCAACCGGGCAAGAAACGCTGACGTCAGCGAGACAAAGCGTACAGGGCATACATATTCAGGTGTTAGATCTAGAGAGCCTTGTAAACAAAAAACGCCTAGGTCAAGGATTTAAAAACATAACATATCACGTGACAAAAAATTGAGCGAAGCTCTCTCCTGGTTTTCCCTGTATTTTTAGATTCGATCTCTTATAGGGCAAGTTCTACAATTTAAAGGGTTATCCAAAAGATCCATTGAGATGCCGAAGTCTTCTACAGAGCAGGTACACATTACGGCAAGTGTGTTTCTAAAGGACTGGCTCGCCAAGGTGTTATGCGACGTTGATGTTCCTGTGCGTAGAGATTATCACGTTCACTCAGGGAGAGTGTTGAAGGCCTTGCGATTATTCAATGCTCTACCCGAACGAGAGAGACTGCCAGTCTGTTTTTGTGATGCAAACTTCAAGATCCTGGGCCTTCTGACATCCAAAGCTGTATCAGAATTTGAACGTCTCGAACGAGCGAGGATATCATTGAATCTGCTCAACAGCGAGATTCTCATTTACTCATTTTCAATAATATTTTTAAACGACCAACAAGTGTTTGACACGTTTGACGGGCTTCTTCTTAACTTTCCAGAAAAATTTGATTGTTCTCTCAAATACTCAGTGCTACAGATCGATAGTTTTAGAATATGTAACCGGGACCAAATCATATTCAGCAATCCAGATGTTGTGCCATTTTTGTACACTTTGCCCTCTTACAGATCACAATTTTTTCCTCAAATGATAACACAGCAACAATCAAATGAGTACAGTTTTGTTTATGATGCTCAAAATAGCCAACTGGATGGGGAGTCCCCCAATTTCATGAGTCTTTGAATGAAGAAGTTCTTTATTAAGCACTTATGAAGAAATATACGCGAAAATTCGGAATTAGTGTACCTGTGTAGCGTAATGGTTAACGCGTCTGATTCCTAATCAGAAGATTCCGGGTTCGAATCCCGGCATGGGAGCTACCGTGTAGCTACATTATTTTTTAAATTTCATTACTAATAATGCTTCCACTCTATTGAAATACAAAGCATTCAAAATGATTTCCAGCAGATCAACTTATAGGATGGACCTAAGTCGACGTGAATCCTAAGAAAGAAAATTACATAAGCCGAGATAGTAGTTATGACATAATCATGATGTGCCTTATTTTTTAAGTCTACCTAGAAGCGTCGAGAGAAAAAGGTGATAGTGATCAAAAGTAATCGTAATATTCTGACTTTGAAGGTTATAATAATTATAGGTTCTAGGATTAATATTTAATCGCTAACCATCCAGCAAGGACACTTGTGAAGTAATTTGGTATCAGTAGGAAGTGCATATCTAAGCTTTTCACAGTTAAGAAACTGTGAAAATACCAATATTACAAATAACTAATCTCGCTTGACATAGGAAGTCAAGGGAGCGAACAGTGGACAACAGAAATATTAGACAATTTAGTTAATCAATTTTGGTAGAGTTGAAAGAAAAAGGTATTGTGGAGCAAGTATTTGCTAAATAAGTGAGGAGGAGAGAATTACGAGTATTGAAATGTCGACGCCTGCGAGAAAAAGACTCATGAGGGATTTTAAGAGAATCCAACATGACTCGGCAGGAGGAGTCTCAGCTTCTCCACTAGCAGACAATGTGATGATTTGGAACGGAATCATCATCGGACCTCAGGAAACGCCGTTTGAGGATGGAACATTTAGGTTGAGATTGACTTTTGACGAACAATACCCAAATAAGCCTCCACAGGTAAAATTTACCTCAGAAATGTTCCACCCAAACGTTTATGCTTCTGGAGAGCTTTGTTTAGACATTCTTCAGAACAGATGGTCCCCAACATATGATGTGGCTTCTATTTTGACCTCAATCCAGTCATTACTAAATGATCCTAACATCAACTCGCCTGCTAACGTGGAGGCTGCAAACTTGTATAAGGATCACAGAAGCCAGTACATCAAGAGGGTGAAACAGACAGTTGAAAAAAGTTGGACAGAAGATATGCTGGATGTGGGTGAAGATGACGATGATGACAGTGATGTAGAGGATGATGATAGTGATGAATAATTTGTCCTTTGTCCTTTGTCCTCTTTTTTTCTTTTTATTTATCCATAAGTCTGGATATGTGCATAGATTTGGAGTAATATTGATCGATTATTTGGATACGGCCTACATGTTTTGATAAATGTTTTAGTAGTCTTTGTGCATACATGAATTACATGGACTTCGTTACTTTAGCCACAGATAATACCATTTTTTACCACCTTTGGGGGTAGACTCTTGAGGAGCAATTGTTTTGGCCAATATGACACTCAGCTCTTCAATAAGCTCATCTTCATCGGTTGAAACATTATCATCCCAGGCATATATAGGAACTTCCCCTTTGAGATTTACTTTTCTGTCCTTTTTAAAATTTAAGACTGTTAGAAGAATAAGGAGAGCGAGAATAAATCTGTTGTATGGGTTCATTCTTCTGTCTTTTCTGTACTGCTCCATGCGCTTGATTCCAAAAGATCTTGGATCTATTTCAGGAAGCTTCTTCACTAACGTGGTTTTGGCTGGTCTTATGGTTCTCAGAATGGAGGGAAGTCGGAAAGGAAGATCAATAGGCGCATGCGACTTTTCTAGCGACATTCCTGTGCTGTCAGTAGGTTGGGAGATAGAAGATGATCTCACTTCATATATCAACTCATTTAATTTTGAGCTAGATGGTTCTGATCCTCGGGTTGTTGGAGTCTCTGTAATATCTGGTGGGGTTTTATCTTTCAATCCTGAATAGTAATCGTAGAGGTTTGGGAATCCTTCTCTAGGACCATATGAACCATAGCTGAGCCAGCAGTAGAACCTTTTCATATCCTTGTCAATTCCCGACCATTTTTTCTTGAATTTCTCTTCAATCTCCTCTATTATATATTGCTGTTTAGGGAACGAAAGGCTTTGATAGAGAATTGGATTCTGGTAAATTGGCTTAGGGTCAAAGTTTGTGAGATCAAGATCATCATCATCGGCTCCTCCACTTGGGGAGAAGATAGCAAATATATCACTGAGAGATGCCTTTGCAAGCTTGTTTCTCTCCTTACGTAAATCCTGCTCTTTTTTGAACTTTTCATTCACCATCTGTGCCGTAGGTTTGATATTGAAGTTTTTTGGTGGGGCCTGGTTGTGTTTTGGCATTTCTACCGAGTAAAAACGACATCCCAGTGACCGGAAACCACCATTTGTTCTTATAAATAGCACTCTATGGCTCATGCTTGTCTCAAGAAACTCTATTATATCATTGATTCAATTCAGCTCATTGTGAAGAGCTTAATATTATTTGATGAGAAATAGATTTTTCTTTATCGAGCAAAATATTCATTAACATGGTAATGAAATTGAAACTTCTTTAAACACCAAAATAAGAAGAGACGGAACAATAAGCAATAATGGCAGCAGAAACAGCAACCATATCATCAACATCGAATTTTCTGTCAGATATCACCAACTCTCCCGTGGTTGTGAAACTAACCAACGGGCTAGAATATCACGGAATTTTGGCTTCAATAGATGGATACATGAATGTGGTTTTAGAGAATAGCAAAGAGATAGTGGAGAATACCGAGACTCGCATCTACACAGAAGTGTTTCTAAGAGGAAATAATGTGTTATATATATCACAAAATTAGATTCTCTGATATTAGAAAGAGTTCAAAAATGATAACAAGTATTATATCTGTATCGGATTAGCTAGATGTATTAGAGTTAATGAATTCCAATAAAATTACACGAGTCAATTATGTGTTTGATTACCATTATAAATAACAAAGACACTTCAGTTGATTCAAGCGGCCTCAACTGCCTCAGCAGTCTCGGGAGCCTTTGAAATAGCATCGATAGCAAATTTCGTATCAATACCTGTAACATCCTCTGTTTTCTTTTTATGCGTTCTTCTTCTTTTTTTCTTACTTGTAACTTCATCAACATTCTCAGTTTTAGTATTAACTGGAGCAGTCTCTTTCAATTTTCTTTTCTTCATACTCAACGGGTTCGGTCCTTTTGGTCCCTTTTTCTTTTTAGGAGCAGTCTCTTTTGCTTCTACTTCCTGACTCTCTTGCTGGTTTCTGAGACCATCAAACTTAGGATCATTCAAACCGCCAGTGAGTTTGCTGGACTCTATCTTCTCTACAAAACGGGAAGAAGCAACAGAAATAGGCTCCATGATCATCACCGACCGGTTCATGTAGATCAACGGCACTCCAGGCACTTTTCTCAACTTTCTTCTAAGATTTTCGTCCTGAGAGACCACCAAATATCTGTGTTTATTGACACCATCGATACTGACGATTGAACTGATGCATTCACGGCTAGACAGAGTCTCTCTGTGATTACACCTACGTTTTTCCATCATTTTTGCGATATCAATAGCTTCTTGGTTTTTCGACTCGTATAGATGGTTTATGCAACACTGAGTGATCATTAATTTTTGATCCATCTGAATGGTCCGTGAGATACCTTTGATGATATCAAATCTTGTTTTCTCACATTCCAATATGGTTTCTGAATCAACAATGCATTGGATTGGAGTCTTGAACTTGAATGCAGATGAATAAATATGCATCTGTTTCCGATAGGATTTTGCTCTTTTTTGTTTCATTTTGATATTTTTACCCAATAGGAGCTTTCTGAGACGGTGATATGTATTCAAAGTGGCACAAAATTATGATTTGTAAGATTTCTAGAATATTAAAATAATCTTCATATCTGCTAAGGATTTTTTAGAAATTTTTATCACAGATAAAAAAAAACATATAATGCGTTAATGAGTAGAGTGAAATTATGCATTCTAGCTGTAGAAGATGAAAGATATTCAATTCAGTTGCTATCTTTATAAACGTATTTGTTGAGCGATTTTTATCACAGAAAGAATAAATTGACAAGACTAACGATAATCGGCTTTAAAGAACGGAAAATTTGAATCATGTCGTCTCCTCCATCTAACAATGCTACCAAAGAGTCTCCTTCAACTCCAAAAAATGGACATTTTAAGGAAAAACTGATCCAGACAGTCACAACCATGCAATTTGCCTGGTTTTCAGGACATATTAGTACATTGTTGTTCTCCTTGTTCTATTTTGTCTCCTACAGAAGTGGAGGAGCTATTCACAGATTGTCATATAAATTAATTTATATCTCGATCATCGAGTCGTTTGGAATTATCCTTCACCAATCGTTCAAAGGCAAGGCACTCAACTTTGGTGATATTAGGTCTCTTTTGAGCGATGACAATGTCCAATACATCTTGGTGGCAGCGGCTCTTCTACTGGTTTTACCGCCAATCACTCTGTCGCTCTTCCCGTTCATATTCTTCTCCTTTTTCCATTCTTTGACATACGTCCGGTCTACTGTTCTCCCTCTGTTGCAGCTGAAGAACGCTGATCTTTTGTCAAATAAGATGGGATCTTTCATCAAGAACTACAATGATCTCTCAATGTATTACGCCGCTAACTTTGAGATATCAACTTTTGGTTACATCACTTTCAAGGCCCTAATCTGGTCTAGAGGTTTCTGGCTTGCTTTTACCTTTTATGGTATCTTCATTAAGTTGAGATATGAGAAATCTATCTTTACCAGATCCTGTTTCAAGAAGTTGGAAGTTAGATTGGACGGATTGTTCTCTCACTCTTCTGTCCCACTTTCTCTCAAGGAATACTGGATTAACTTTAAATCAGGAATTAAAAAGTACAGCAATCAATACAAGGTCATCGGAACTACCACAGATGCAAAGACACAATAAGCCAGTATAATATAGTTTCAACTTAACAATTTGACCGACTCTTTATATTTCTACACCATATTTTCGTTACCAATATTTAACCGCCTTTGGAAATATATTTAAGGTGCAATATAAGAAATAACTTAAACATTACTTCTTTCTCTTCATCTTGTTTTCATAATCTATCCATGTTGGCTTGATTCCGTACTTTTTGGTAAGAAGTTCCCGTATTAATTTGTAATGTGGTCCTTGAACAGTGACCTCCATTAATTTTGGATTTTGAACATTGCTTGTAACTGTAGATGATCCTGAACATTTCACTTTCAATACCAAACTCAATTCTTCAGGATCAATCAAATATTGTTCAGCTCCTATTATTTTTGTGACCAATTTCCTTCCAATTTTTGTCTCTTCTATTATCTTAATACTAGGTGGGCTTCCTTTCTTTGGTTTCACATTATCAGCTTCATCGAGTGATTTTAAAATCTTGTAAAACTCAGAGAAACTATGTATCAGAATTTTAGGCAAGATTTGTGATCTTTTCAATTTTGGAGATTTCAGCTTCAACATAGAAAGTAGATTTGTATCTGCAATGACGAACTGTGGGTTTGATGGATCGACTAAATTGTGCTGCTGAATATACTTGGTGACAAAAGATCTCAATTCAGCAGATGTATAATATGCATCATTATTTAGAGATAAAGCTCTCAAGAATCCTGATGCTGATGAATGCGGTTTGTATAATTGAAGAACAATCAATTCCACCAGAGCACTATCTTGTTTATTATGTGTGATTTTATGCAGTTTCTTGATTCTATACGGCTCAAACTTGGCCACTTTTTCATGTGTACTATCAGCAAAACTGACGATAGTTAAATCGTCCCCTTTTCCCTTAACTTTAAGAAGACCTTCCTTCTCCATGGCCTTCAGAAACTTGGCAGCTTTTTTCCATGATGTCTTTTTTATGTTCACGACTTTGGTATCTATTGGAGGTAGATTTTTGAGTATGTGACTCGACATGAAAATTGACGAGGGAATTGGAGCCTCCATTTTGTCTTGGGTGATGGAGTACAATAGTGATCTCACAAAAAACTCATCAACGTCTTCAACATTTAGTCCTTGGAAATTATCTATTAAATTGCCTGGCTCTTCGGAGTCATGTGGCTCCTGAGAACCATCTAGCGTTTGTGCTTCTTCCACTTTGGATTCTTCCTCTTCTTTATGTTCTTCAACATCTTGCTGTTGCACCACTATCTGTGGCAGCTCCACCTCTAGAAGTATGTCATCATTTTTAGGTAATTTATACTCTCCTTTAGCCATCTTGCAAAGCATATCATCAAAAACATGAATAACCTCTACCGCTACTCCATGTAGGTTTGTAACTTCTGCTAATCGGAACATATCTGTTCTGCAGTAGCCAACTGCAACAACAACTTTCGGTTCTTTATAATCAGCGACTGCCACGATGGACCCCTTCTTCAATCTCATGTCAAACGGAGGAATGGTTCCCGGAACCATAAGGTTAGATCCATTTACTAGTCTTTCAACAACGTATTTGTGAGTGTATATTATTGGTAATATGAATGGGCATTTCCACAATGTAAATACAGCTGGAATCAGTGAAGAGTCTCTAGTCTTAAACCACACAGGAACACCTTCAGTATCTGTATATACAGTCCCCTGAATTCCTAATGGAGACTTGAACGTGGCATGCTTCATCTCCTTAGGAAGGATAAGATTTGATATTTCAGGAGTTAATGTTGATTCAGGAATAGAGTACTCATTACATATTGTATGGAAGATCTTTCTTCGTTCAGAAGATTTAACATTTGACAAAGCTTTTAAACCTGGATCCTTCTTGAACATCTTGAAATGTGATGTAATTTATTTGGCATGATAACTACAGGAAGAACCCTATATAAAGTTTAAATCTGAAAAATGTTTATGGAATCACCGGTCGAGCAAGAAAATAAACGGTGATTTTACTAGTTTACCAGCAACAATTTACAAAGGCAAATAAACTAGACAGAGTAAAGCGGATGAAATATATAGACTATACAAGAACACAGAATGTAATTGGTTAGAAAAAGCATGGAATGAGAAAAGGTTATTTACTAGTTTTCTAGTTAGTAAAGATACTTTTAAAAATCTGTCATTCGGAAACCATTCTGCTAAAGCTTTGAAAATTACCAGCAAATACATTACTCATGTCAATAATAGAACTGATAGACTCTTTGTCTATTCCTTTGAAGTCATTTCCAAAGAGTAGTTTGAAATCATTCTCTACCTTGTGGTAAACGAGCCCGCAGATTTCAAAAACTTTCAGGCATGGTAGTAGAGACAAAGAATGATTGACCTCTTTATTTATTAAGTGGTCAAAAAGGTATCCACTTGTTGCCATATTAGATTTAAAGAATCGCATATGGTTTCGGTAACTTTGATAAAATTTATGAAAGTTGAATTCGTCCTGCAACTTGTCCAGCTCCATTCCGATCATCATGAGGGTACAAACACGAATAGACTCATTCGAAATATTCTGCGGTTGCGAACACAGTTCATCCATTGCTATTATCTTGGAACAGACTTTACAGCCACAATTGTTGAGATAGTTCAAATGAGGAAAGAGTAGATGCACATCATCTAACGTGGGAAGTAAGGTCCCTATTATGTTTTCAGAAGGATGGTCAATATTAATCCTTATATCCTTTAAGGTGGCTGTATTGTTCGATATCGGCGTACCTAGGATCATCAGCAAGTTGGAGAGATCCAGTCCTTCTACTCGCAAGTTCACGCTCAATCTGCTCAGACTTTTAAATGATTCTGTCAATTTTAGCAACATCATTGATCTTAAATGATTTTTCTTCTTATCCTCCTTTATCAAGTTGTAATTTACAGACAATTCTTTGATATTTGTTCCTTTTTGCCTTATCATTGAGCTCAGTTGCTGTGTGGGATTGATTAAATTTAAAACATCACCATCATCTTCTATATATAATTCTAAACTGGTCAAATGTTCAAAATGGATGTGTTTGCCAATCAGTCCCATGATGACGGCTGTTGAATGATTCGTAAGTGGTATCGACAATTTGGATACATTACTGAGAATAATTCCCATTTTCCTGAGAATAGCAAGAAATCCAACGAGTCTTCTATATACTCTCTCATGTGACTCATTTTCGTCTACATTAAAGTGTAGCTCCGTCAGGCCCTTTAACATATGAGGGTATGTCGTTAATAGTTTAAAAATAACCATGTCCTCATTATTCGCTAGTTTTCCTGAGAAGTGAAGAGCCCGAATTTGTGATAGGTCTATGAAATTGATAAATCCTCTTATAGACTCAGCTTCTAAGCAGAAGTTGAAGTCCACAAAGACAGTCTTAAGATTTGGTGCTTCTTCATATGTAAGTGGACGAACTTTGATTGAACTTGGAAACTGAAAAATGGTCAGGTTCTTGAACGTTGGCGCTTTGGACCTCCATGAAGCAAGATCGAAATCAGGTAATGGCAAGAAGTCTTCAAGATATAGTTGATTAACCAATTCAGAATAACCGAAGCCGAGATAACTGTCAATTTGCAGCGTTTCAAAAAACTTAGAAATTGTGGAAGGACATATAAGAGTATAGCTGTCGGAATTGAGTTCGATGTTGTCGTAGTTCTTTTTAGTAATCTTTGAAATCTCCTGGGGAATATAAACTATTGTTGAATAAACTTTTGGTATCACAGTATTAAACATAAGTTTGCACGAGTATGATAAGTGAATCCTGTCTCGGACTTCTAGACCCTTGATTATCTCAATGTGAATATTATGTGGAAATGATACTAAATCCATTTTTGAGAAGCCAACAATGCCCTATCGCCTTGCCCGAAGAGGTTTCTTAGATCTAATAACCTGTTTTCTTATATTATCTGTATGTATATGTCAGATTCCTGTGGTATATTTATCAATTGTGTTGCCGATTTGTGTTAGAGAGGACATTTGTATTCGATCGCCAACAGCCACAATGAAAATATCGGCTGATTGTATTCTAGGCCTTTCTTTTTGACCTATGTGAATTCCGATCACTGATTATGGTACTAGATAGACTGTGCAATGGGTCGAATCTATGCCAACCCCAGTTATCAGTTATTAATGTCTCAGATAAGGACAAATAAATGGATGTCGGATTCGGTTAGATACACCAAAGAAAGTCTGAATAGAAGCTTTATCTGTGTATTTGATTCCTCAACCAACTTAAACACTAGCTTTATTGAAGCGTGGTTTCTAATAGATTATCATCTTTTACTATCGTATATCAGCTTTTTCATACATAATAATATTCGATTTCGAGATATTTTCCGTTCGCCTAGGTTTATCGCTTTCTTGCTGAGACGCATCTAAAGAAAAATCCTTCCTTACTATAGGGAGCCAATGAGACCAATTTTATAATTAATCATTCTACAAGATCAGAACACAATATATAAAGACAAACGAGTAGAAAAACGGACGCCCTTGTAAACCAAAAGTATAAGATAACATATACCAGAAACAAATAATAGAATATTAATAGTATCTATAGTTTAAGAGGCCAATAGCTCCTTAGTCGAAGGAACACTTTCGAACCCCACATTTTTGCTGACTTCAACAAACTGTCTCTCATAAGAAGCTTCCATATCTTCGGCTGGAACAGAAGAAAATATAGACGAATATGCCTGATGTAGTTTGTTGATGTAAAAATATAATATAGTGGCAAAACGGAAACCGTAGTAAATAAGGATACGTCTTAGTTTGAGAGGGAAGGTGTCCGATTTCAAATCGAATAGAGTCACAGTCTTGGAGGCCTCAGTTACAAGAATATCAATCCTGTTACATGGAGAGCCAAAATTACGATTCAGACCTTGCACAATACGCATGCTTCGCATCACAAAAGTCAGACAAAGAGGAAATTTATCAGTGTTTTGGAAGAATTGTTTCATTCTCTGCTTTAATAGGGTTTGACGTTCGAAATAGCTCATCTTTTGCATCTCAGAAATGTGTTGACGTAATGCCTTGTTTTTACCGGGACTCATCGAGAAAAATCCAAGCATAATGTCATCCCCATTGATACCCCATTCCAACAGAATATCCTTGACTTTATCAGCGTTAGCCTCAAAAGTGTATTTCCAGAATTCGGAATACTCTTTCCTGAACTTTTCATTGAAATGCTCATATAATCCGTGGTCTAGAATGACCAACTGCTGATCATTGTTTGGAAGTTTTCTCACCATCAGATTACCGGGATGCAAATCACAATGAACCATGCCCCACGTGAATACCTGGCGGGAATATACCTTTATAATTGTCTGCATCAGTTTCTTGATGTTGTACCCCTTCTTTTCGAGATCAAGGTACTGTCCAATCGAGTCACCATCAATCCATTCAGATATTAATACTCTTTTAGTAGAAACCTCAGCATAGTTCTTGGGAACGTAAACATGTCCACGGAAACTAGAATCTTTTTCTATTAATTCAGAAACCAAGTTTCCGTTAGCTAACTCAACCTCGAAATTAACCTCCTCTCTCATTTTATCACACACATAATTAACCGTAGATGAAAGTGGCATTTCGAACATGTACTCATAGATACCCATCACAAATTTATAGGTCGCTAGATCAATCCACATCTGTTTACCTACTGAATCGTGTTGGACCTTCACAGCAACTTCTTGACCATTCTTCAATCTAGCTTTATGGACTTGGGCCACCGACGCACTGGCAACAGGCTCCTTCTCTATATAATCAAAGAACTTTTCTTTATAGTCTTTGCCTAGTTCCTTTTTGAGAAGAGCGTCACATACTTCCCAGGAATCTTGAGGGGCCATATCAAAGAGCTGAGAAAACTTGGTTTGATACTGCTTAGGAAACATCATACCTTGAATTGCAATAACTTGTCCCATCTTGATATAAAGACCCTTGTTGGTGGTCAGGAGTTTATAGAGTCGGTCGGAGTTTCTCTCGTGCAATGCTTCCACATCATAGTCTTCTTTAAAGTTCATCTTATAATCCAGAGAAATTAACCCCAGAATGGACAATGATCTGACAGTTCTGTTTGTGACACCCGCACCGAGGAATGTATCATATAAATACCCTGTAAGTCCTATACCCCCTGTAAATAGTAAGAATTGTCTAAACTTCGATCTCTTTTTCTTAATCTTGGGTATTGCAGTGCTGGATTGCCATCTGTAGCTTCTGAGGTCTGTAAAAAATTGTGATTTTAAACTTGCTCTATCATATTTGAATACTGAACTCGAATTAGAGACTATGGCCCCTGTCCTCCGTCCTATAACCATCTTCGGTATAGCACTCTATATTCAGAAACTATTATGACATAAAATCCTTTTTCGATATACATACAAAAACTCTTTATAGTTGTAAAAATTATCTGTTCTATAAGTTTATCGCCTTTCGGTGGAAACAGTGAAAACCGAAGCTAATTATTTTTCAAAAGTGTAAATCAAGATCCATATGGGCCTGCATGGGTCACAGGTGTTTATCAATTCGAGACAATCAACTACATAGAGCCAATCTTGTCATTCGGGCTCTAAGAATGCTGTGACTCGGCTTTATATATACAAAACATGTCGGGCTTCGGAGGGAAAGTACCAAAAATTTATCGTCTGTTACAACTAAACTCATAGAACGGAATTCTTCTAACTACTTCCTGGAATGTAAACATACATTTGGTTTACTCTAGATTTCTGTATCTCATCTTGAGTCTATCAGATGTACTACTGCTGCTGAAATCTTGCCACATGTCCCAGATCTAGATCTAAATCAAATTAATTGTTTTCGGTTTTCGCCTCTCCTTAGTTGTTTTTCTCTCTCAAATTGACATCTATACATAATCTCCTGCATCTTTTGCTTGACGAACGACTCCATTATCGCTTATGTAGGATACAGTTTGACAGTTGGATATCGACTTTGACTAACCGTGTTCCAATCTTAAATGGTGAAGGGAAGATCGTTTGAAGTTAAGTTGGCTGTGGAACACAGCCCTAATGAGATTGTAATTACGTAATCAAGCCACATAGTTAAAAGTGGCATAAAAAGAAATTTGAACTGGGGGGCATCTGAAAATTTTCATTACTAGATTATTATCTTAATATAGTGATAAGAAACCATAGAGGTGATTGCGGAGGTATTTATGCTCTTACACTCTCCAAAAGATCACCTAGGATAGAATTGAATACATTGAGTTAGATCCAAAAGGGTAGCAGAAGAATCAAGCGAACTTTAGAATCAGCAGGATATACAACGGGTACTTGATCATTAACCTACTGGCTAAGTTGTAGCAAGCAATTGGATGGACCCGTTTAACAAGCACGGAAATTACAGAATAGTGATACCAAACAGGACTAGACATGGCTAGAAGTCCCAAAAACCAGCCGAGTACGGCAAGGCGAGGAACAAAAGGGCAGAGTAAAGTCATAATTAAATCTGTGCCCAAGAAGGGGAACCGTTCCATAGGTAAACCAGTGATGCCGCAGAATCGGACTCAAAAACCAACAAGAAGGTTCAGTATAATATCAGATTCAGACAGTTCAGATTCAGGTTCCAGTGAAGAAGACTCAGATCAGGAATCTGGATCAAGTTCTGACTCCGAGGACGATAGCGATCAAGGCAGTGACGATAGTGATCGAGAAAGCACAATTCACCTCAATTCCACAAAAAGTGATATTAATGTGATAATATCAAGCGGGTCTGATAGTGATGAGAGTTCATCATCTGATGATGAAAATGTAGATTTTGTGCAATTAACGAAAGAGAGACGGGCTAAGGCCATGAAGGCAGCCAAAGCTAGAAAGAATCCAAGAAAGGCTACCAAGAAACAACAATCAAAAAAGCCACAAAAAGAAGACACTAAGACCGAGAGCACAAATGAGAGCAGTCTGAGTGGCGAGGAAGCTCTTGCGGAAGAAGAAGAACTTGATGATGACATTGTCGATAGTGTTTTAGCTAAGGAAGAAAGAAAGTTCAGGGACGTAGGTGATTCGGACCCTGAAGATATTGATTTTTCGTTTAATTTTGATAGCAATGACGATGGTGAATCCCGAGTGGGAGCAAGAACTTCGCAGGTTCCAGAGAGAACAACCTTAATTGCGGATGAAGATCTAGGGGAGGAAGTGGATGTCGGTGCGATAAAAGATAGGGAAATCCTGGATGAAGCAGTAAGCCTCCATGTTCCAAGATTTGATGATAATGATATTGATTCCGAAGCTGACTATGAATTTGACAAGGATTACTTGATTCAGACTCTACAAAATGATGATGATGACCTTGAACTTCTGGCATTTGGAAACAGCGACGACGACTATGACTTCTTGTTGCCTGAAGATGATCCTTTCTACAAAGAGGAAAACTACCTCTTGAAACAGGAGACAGAAGCGCAGGTTAATGACTATACCAATTTCTCTTCCCCAAATGCGACACCCAGGCAATCAATTGTTGAGATACCTTCTTCGGTTTCGCTAACCAAGGAGTCGGCTGATAAAGAGACTGCTGCTCAGAAACCAGATAAGAAAGTTCGCATCAAGTCTGATTCGAAGCCAGACAAGATAAAATATTTACCTGCGCCCGAAGATAGCGATGAAGATGAAGAATATGATCGTGAACTTGATATGACAGGTTGTGAAGATATATTTGAAAATGATTATCATAGATTTCCTTCTCGTCGGGGGGCCAGCAATGTTCCTGCCGTTATTTTTTCTGATGAAGAGGATATGAATAATGATGATGATGATGATCATCTTGTACAATACTTCTTCTCATCGGATGGCAGCGATTCAGAAAAGGAGGATGACGAAGATGACGTGCTCAGCGAGAATGGAAGCGATTCCAAGGAAATTGGAGATTTGGATAGTGGTGACGAAACAGATGAAGACACATCATTACCTGTTCGGTCAACGAGGAAGATCGGAAGCAAGTCGGCTAAGGAAGTGCTTTCTTCTTCGAAGAACAATTTTAGAGCGCCTGTTCTTGGAACGTTCAGCACATCCAAAAATAAAAAGCCGTTTGGGATCATCGATGGATTCTCTACCAGGTTTTTACACCCAAATCAAGATAATCGGACTTCCATTCTTAAAGGTGCCAGGGCTCCAATTTCTGGGAATAACCGTGTCGCTAATAGTGTTACTAAGAACATGTCAGGTCAACCCCAGCCTGCCCCTATTGCGTTGGATGAATTGCTGAATATCAGCGAATTTGAAGATGACCAAGGAGAGGATTCTACAACTTTTGATTGGGAACTTTTTAATGAAAAGAGGATCCCATTGTCTGCATTCAGAAACAAAGGTATCATCAATAACGCATATTATGCAGTCCACCCTGATGCTACACGGAAATATACCTTTAGTGACAACAGACGCAAGGGTGTACATCCTAGGGCAGCAGCAGCAGCGGCAATAACTGAATCAAAAATGAAAAAGAAGCGTAATAAAAAGTCAAAGGATACATCATTTTTGGCTGACGAGTTTATTATCGCAGCCAATACGGCCAGATCACTGAAAAAGGCGTCCAAACGTCTCAGTAAACAGTCTCGTGTGCGCAGACAAAGTGTTGCTGAGGCTCAGGCGGAAGGATTGAGAACCACACGGAGTGGTCTTTTCAGTGAAGACGTTTTGAATGATGTCGAGGCTTTATTGGTAGATATTGGAACTAACGATGATTTAAGTTATTTATTTGGAGCTTAAGTTTGCATTTTTTTGAATTTCATTTATAAACACATTATGGTGTCACGTTAAGCTTACTTGAGTCAATCTTTGCTCTTCTATGGACAGCTAATTATACCTTGCATTATATAAAACAAAGAAATTTGCCGGCAAATACTAGCTTATATAGTCATTAAACTCAAGATAATTTATTAGGGATACACGAATAAATATACTGAAAAATGACATCGATTACGGACAAACTTTCGTAAAACGTATACAACAGAAATAGAGCTATTTAGCGATTTCCTCTGGAGAAAGGAAGTTTGTTAACTTTGCACTCAAGTCCAATTGTTGCTTAACACAAGAAGCGAGGTATTCAACCAGTTGAGAGTCACTAATATGACTGTCTATCAAGGAAGTAAGTGTTTCAATGTCGACTGAGTTTGGCTTACTGTTGAGACTTTCCAGCAAAGTTCTTCCGACTTCATCGTTTTCATCAGCTTCACCTGTTAACACATTACCCACATATGATTTCACCGTTTCCAGAAGGGAAGCAATGTTAGAAATAGAGCTACTAAGTTGTCTCAATTCATCTTGTCCTGAGATATCAACTGATTTGGTATCTTGTTCAGATCCCCTTGAAAGGAACTTGAGAGTAGTCAACTCGCTTCTAGAGTAAGAGACTTCGTTTGGAACAGGAGTGAATGCAAACGAGCCGATCTTATCAAGGCCCAGTTTATTTGCCAAACTTGATCCAGATGGTAGACCCACTGGCGATGAAATGTAAGTTTTGATGAGTGGTGAGATGACTTGGTCGTTTTCGTCTTTGGATTGTAGAGTTAGATGGATAGGTTGATTTGGGAAGCAAGATCCTTTAGAATAGAATTCCTGGAAAAGACCGGTGAAACCATCCAAAACAGGATTAGTGGAAAACCACCCAACAACAAGAAGTTCAGGATTGACTCTCTTATACAATTGGTAGGTGGATAAGTGATGTGATTCTTCGATGGTAAGTTCTTCCTCTTCTTCTTTGTGTGGGACTATGTAACATTCTTTAATTTCTAGCTCTGAGCCGTCATCAGATCTTGTACCAAGCAAAGTACCCACTGTTCTGCTTTTAGATATGTCCTCCTCGTTGTCCAAATAGACAGTCTCAATCAACTGCAAGACGGTTGGCGCCTGTATTACGACCTTAACCGGTGCCACTGGAGCAGAGCTCATTGGAGTAGCCACGTTTGGTTTAACAACATGCAGTACAGGATCAGTCATCTTTGATAGATATTGTTATGCTGGCCCTGTTTATATCTATAAGGTCCCACGTCTTGATTATCTTTCTATCATCAAAGTATATCGCTCTCCCTTCCACCAGATCTTTAATCCTCATCTCTTTTGCTAACAATTGAAAAATTTCATTATGTCGTGCGTTCACTGAAAAAATTTTCTAGGTAGGGTAATTAAAGATGAGAGCGCCTTCGTGTCATGGGAATTGGGGAACAGCCAAAAGAAGGAGTTTTTATTGACTTGTAGGCTCCCATATCTCTGAAGCAGAGAGATAGAATGCAAAATATAGTATTGAAGTAGCCAAATAATCATCAAAACTATGACAACAAAGTTCAGCGAATTTTGTCTCAGTTTAAACGGTCTTGAAATAGGGAGAAAACGATACTTGTTATCCTCTTGCCATTGACTATAAAGGTATCAGCCTGTATTCGTATAATATACAATATCAATAATAATATTTATGGATGAAACACTGGAATATCTCTGAGCATGATCGGTTGTTAGTAGAAGAAAAGAGATGATAGTATTTCAAAGACGACAAACAAGAATCTGTTCAGGAAATCATCTCCTTACAAGGAGCTAATTAATTGCTGCTTCAAGGTACAATCTCAACTCCTAGAGGGGCTCCTTTTCTAATACAGACATAATCTACAGAAGAGGGATAAAATGCGTCACGTGAGTTGATTACCTAATTGATTAGTAAGGACAAAAAATTTCAAGACAGAAAAAAAAATATTTTAGTTACATAAAGAAGGATTAACTATATCTATATCAGAGCTAAGAAAGAAATCAATCTTTATATGGGCATAGCAATGGAATCTCGCACAAAAAGAAGCTATAAGCATATGGACATTGAGCCGTTTTTTGTTGGCTCGGCAAATGCATCATTATCGGCCGATGGAAAACTTTCTGCTACAGCCGTCTTGGAAGACCTAGTAGTGATCGATAGAGATACAGACAAAATTATACATCGTATTCAAGGAGACGGAGACCTGGTAACCACCTTACAGATAACTCCAGATGCTAAATACCTGGGTATTGTTTCACAATCTCAACAACTCAAGATCTTCAGTTTAGAAAAATCACAATTCATTAAGACCTTTAAGCTTCCTGCGGCCTCATACATTTCTTCCGTTGATAGCACTTCATCGTTATTTGCCTTTGGATTGACGGATGGAAGTGTGATTGTTTGGGATATAGAAGGATCGTTTATAACACACAACTTCAAGGGCCATGGTTCAACAGTTTCGGCATTATGCTTCCATGGTGAATTGAACTCGAAGAATTGGAAATTAGGCAGTGGAGATATCATGGGTGTAGTCAAAGTTTGGGATTTGGTTAAGAGGAAATGTATAGCAACAATGTCAGAGCACTCATCCACAGTCAGAGCTGTTGGCTTTGACAGAGCTGGCGAACGATTTGTGAGCAGTGGAAGAGATAATATCGCCATCTTATGGAATACAAAGTCATGGAAAGAGATCAAAGTTATACCTGTAAGGAAGTCTGTAGAGAGTGCTGGATTCATTGATATTGAAGGAAAAGAATGCCTATTCACAGCAGGCGAGGGTGCAACTTTGAGGATTTGGGATACTAACACTGAAAAACTGGTGGCCTCATCCAAGGAGCCTCTTGAGACTACAGAAGAACTATCAATTCTCGAAGTTATTAAACTTGAAGAAAACGAAGATGTATTAGTCATGGTTTTATCTGATCAAACGATAATAGACTTGGATATTTCTGTTGACTTAAGTGAAACAGGAAATATTGTTCCCACAGTAAGACTGATGGCAGGAAACCATGGCATTATCGCAGATATGAAATATGTTGGTCCTCACTTAGACAAACTAGCGCTCGCTACTAATTCGCCTTCACTCCGTATATTGGATTCTATCGATACACCATTGAATGTGGTTCTATGTGAAGGTCACAAAGATTTACTCAACACTTTAGATACCACTGTCGATGGATTGTGGATTGTAACAGGTGCTAAAGACAACACTGCAAGACTTTGGAAATATGATGAGAAGGCCGATAACTTTAGCTGTTATGCTATTTTTGAAGGGCATAGTGCTTCTGTAACGGCTGTTGCTCTTCCGAGAACTGTGGTGAATGGGTACCCAAAATTCATAATTACCGCCTCGGAGGATCTCACAATTAAAAAATGGACCGTACCAAAAGCGAACAATTCTAATGATTTGATACACATTAAAAATTCTGACTATACAAGAAGGGCTCACGATAAAATGATTCATGCAATTGATATCAGCCCAAATGATGATTTTCTTGCTACTGCAAGTCACGATAAACTGGCCAAGGTTTGGGATCTTCAAGCAGGTGAGGTTATTGGACTTCTGAAGGGTCACAAAAGACCTATTTATGATATATCATTTTGCGCATATGATAGAATTCTTACGACTGGATCCGGAGATCAAACCGCAAAAGTATGGTCTTTGGAGGATTTCACTTGTACAAAGACATTTCAAGGTCAGGCAAATGCTGTTCAAAGAGTGTCTTTCTTATCAAAAAACCAATTTGTTGTCGGTGCCGGGGCTGATGGTTTAATAAAGGTGTGGGAGATGTCAAGCGGTGATTGTGTTCAGACACTGGATAACCATGATAATAGAATATGGGCACTTTGTGTGAAAGAGGATGGCAGAAAATTTGTCTCTGCTGATGCAGACGGTGCCATCACTGTCTGGCTTGATAACACCGAAGAAATGCAGTTGGTTGAAGAAGAGTCAATGAAATTGAGGGTTGAACAAGATCAGTCTCTGCAGAATTACATTAATCAGCATGATTGGTTGAGAGCTTTTAAATTGGCTCTATCTCTTGATCATCCTATGAGATTGTACAATGTTCTAAAGTCTGCCATTGCGGCCAACGAAGACAGCGGTTCCATTCTTGGATCCACCAAACTGGAAAGATGCCTCTCTGAGCTTGATAATGACAGCATACTTTTATTATTCAAAAGAATCAGGGATTGGAACACAAATTCCAAACTTTTTGAAGTCGCTCAGAAACTGATAAAGGCCATTTTAATTAATACAGACGTTGAGAAACTCTACCAGATTCCTGGAGTCATGACATATGTTGATGCCATCATTCCTTATAGTGAACGTCATTACACCAGATTAGACGACCTTATTGAACAGAGTTTTGTCCTTGATTATGTGGTGAGAAAGATGGACGAGATCATCAGTTAATTAAATAAGGGATTTATTACCAACTTTATTAATTAAAAAGTCAAAAATCTTACACATACTAGACATTTTCTTTCAAGCATATAATTGAGAGAGGGGATAAGATTTGGATTATTAGTAGTTTCATGTAAATCTAAAGTTCTGTATTGGTTTCTTATTAGCCCAGGCATAGGATATACTGGTAATTTTTTTTCAGCTCGAAATATTTTATATATACATATACATTACTATTGATATTGTTCCAACATAAAATATGTTAGTTGACTAGTAGAGCATTCATTATAGGATTCTAAGACACCTTCCAATACATAGACACATACCTACAATTTGAAATAATGAGTGAGGATATGTCGGACGGACAAACAAGAAATGGTCGGGAAAGGAGTCCTAGTCGAGCTGGTGCTACCTCTTCATTTAGAGAGAGAGAATCCAAGGGGACAACCCCCAAAGCACCCAGAACACCGTTGCCTAGAGGAACGCCTATTGAAGGATCGGGATCATTGGAATTCAATAGCAAAGACTATTTTAGTGGAATCACTGAGGTCACACCTTGTGACTGGAAGTACTCAAAGACAGAACTCATCGAGAAATCACCTTCGAGAAGATATCCATCGGAGCTCAGACAAGTGACCTTTCAAGAAGAAATACAGAAGAGAGCCAAAGGAGTAATATATCTCTTCAAATGCTGTAAACAATTGAGATTATCACGATCGGTCGCTATAACAGCCTCCTATTACTTTCATCGATTCTACATGAGAAGAGATCTGATAAGCCACCATTATTTTGAAATAGCTGCCGCTAGTTTGTTCATCGCCTGTAAAGCAGAGGAATGCAGAAGGCGACTTTCAGATGTGGTAAAAGTCTGTGCAAAGGCAGCCCTGCAGGGCAACCTTTCAGAGCCATTAACAGAGGACTCAAAATTGTATTGGAAGTGGAAAGACTTGCTGATTCATCTTGAAGAGCTCATACTAGAAACATTATGCTTTGAAGTTACTCCTGATAACCCTTACAAACTCTGTCTTAAAGCTTTGAAACTAGAGGAGGATATCCCTCGAGATACCAAGTGGTTGATAGCATCGAGAGATTTATTTATCAATTGCACAAACTTATTTGAATTGATTTCCCGTGTCCCATTGATATTACTTCATAGGACCAATACAGTTGCAGGACTAGGAGTTGTGTTAAGTGCAATGAAAGGGAAGATATCTGTTCCTGCAGATTTCCTCAAGGTCGAACTCCATACTGACATTGAACGAGTCTGGGTTTGCTACCAAGATTTATGTGAGCTTTCAAAACCTCTCTCTTCCTTGGAAACTCCTTTCCAAATTCTTCCCCATATCTCTAAATTCACGCATCAGCATTTCGTTGACATAGTCTCTACGCAAAAGGACTAATCAAGGCCGAATTTAATATTCTGTATATAGGGCGGCTATTTACATTGAATCAATATTTGTGCATGTCATAACGTTATAAGATTTCAAATCAACTTTCTAGGCGATCTAACTTATTTATTGACGTTTTTAATCTAAGCATCTATTTACTGATTGTTAAAACAGTTAGACATATTGAAAGAAGATGAGTGCTAAAGCAAAGATCAACGTCGTAAGTTCTCTTTATTATACCAGCATTACCGAGACCTGTTTCTAACTTTACTCAAACTAGCTTACCGCCGAAGAGATTCGTCAAAAGAAGTTCCTTAAAAAGGGACTCCAATTGAGTTTGTTGGTTGTGGGACAAACTGGAACCGGAAAATCCACCTTTATCAATTGTTTGTGCAATGAGGATATTATCACCACCAACCGCCCAGCACCAGCAGATCTCTCTATTGAAACCCGCAGTGCGAAGATTTACGAAGGTGGAACAAGAATCAATCTGGATGTGGTTATGGCTCCTGGGTTTGGTGATTTCATTGATAACAGAGAGTCCACTAAATCTCTTGTGGATTATATTGAGAGCCAATTTGAAAAGGTCTTAAGCGAGGAATGCAGAATTCAGAGAAGCCAGAAGTCTACCGACACCCGTATTCATGCAGCGCTTTACTTTATCAGACCAACGGGAAAGGGATTGCGTGAGCTTGACGTTGAGTGTATGAAGGAGCTCAGCAAGAGATGTAACGTAATCCCCATCATTTCCAAGGCCGATCTATTGACTGAGCAAGAAATTGCTCTCAACAAAAAACTAATCTTAAGGGATCTGAGTGCCGCTAAGATCAATATTTACGATTTCACAAGCTGTTTCGCAGACTTAGACGAGGACTTAGATGAAGGAGAGATCACCTCAGGAAGGGGCACCGTTCAGGAATTGATGCCATTTGCAATTGTAGCTGGAAATGATAGAGCTTTTATTGATCAAACTGAGCACAAGGTTAGAAGATTACCATATGGTATCGTCAGAGTAGATGATTCTACCCACAGTGACTTCACTGTTTTAAGAACTTGCTTGCTAGGTGCTTGTATACAGGATCTAAAGGAGATCACTCATTCTGTCTTTTATGAGAAATACCGTACCGAGAAGCTATCTAGGAGTGCTCCAGCATCCTCTTACATGAAACCTGGATCCAGAAACTCTAAACCAAATAGTTCTGGATCTTTGTTAGATCGTTTAAGAACTAACTTAGGTTCGAGACAATCTAGTCTCTTGTCCAATGACAGATTCACAATTAGTCAAGGTATTGTCAACTAGGTGAAGTTACCTTTCCTCCCTTCAATCAATTACTCAATGGTTCATTTTATAATTTCTGTCTAATGATCGTATAACTCTGAGAGTTAAACTGAAAACTGAAACACACTTATTAACAATTACGTAGGTGGTGCAAAAAATACAGAAAATACAGAAAATAGCAATCGCTATTGCATGTCGATATATCATGTAATGATGTAGCTTAGGAGCTTTGTTTTTTTGCTGACTCTCTGTGATCATGGAAGAAGTCATCAAATGATTCAACGTCTTTCCACTCCTCAAACCATTTCTTCTCAAACATCTTACAGTCAGGAGGAGTGCCCTGGATAGGGAAGATCAAAGTCAGAAGTAACATCACCGAAGCAGAGGCTGCATAACCTGTGAAGAAGCTAAAATAGTAGATTTTGGTGGCTGCTTCAGGAACTTCATGAGTCTCAGTAGCACCAACGAAACCAACAATATTAGGGGCAATTCCACAAAAGTAAGCCATTATCGCTCTCCAGTTAATACCAGCAGTATAATAGTAGGCACTGGTCCTGTCAGCAATATATAAATCCTCTAGGATGATGTAACCCTTTCTGATAATGAAATAGTCGCAGAAATAAACTCCTGCAATTGCAGACAAGAAAACTGCGTAAGCAGACAAGTAGGTGGTAAACATATTGCTGGAAGATAACAAGTTCCATGGGCAAATTGCGTATCCAATCACAGCACAAATAAAACCACCTCTTCTAATACTAATATATCTTGGAATCAATGCTGTCATATCAGTACCAGCTGATAGAGAGTTGGCAGAGATATTTGTACCTAACTGGGCAATAGCAAAACCGAGCGCAATTAAGAATACTGCACCTCTTTCACCGGCAGTGAAAGAGTCTAGGAATCTAGATAACACGTCAAGAGGATTCCAGTAAGTCTCGCCATACAACACAGTGCTTGCAGAAGAGACCAAAATACCAATCAATGATGTGACCGAGAATGAAACAGGAATGGTAATGAATTGGGACCAAATAGCAGAGTTCTTTTTATGTGACATACGGGAGAAATCAGGAGAATTGACGATCAAAGTAGCAAAATTTGCAAGGGAGTTCATTATGCTGTTAACGAATGCCCAGCCAAAAGCAGATCCACTGAGTTTTCCTCCTTGATTAATGACGGGTCCACCACCATCTGCCTTGACTAGAGTCCATACCAAGAAAGCGATACCTGCGATTGGACAAACAATGGCTTTGAGAGTGAACAGATGACGAACGGTGTGTGGTCTCATATAAATAGCTGGAAGTTGAAAAAGCCAGAACAAAAAGAAGCTCAACATGCCAAAAGAAGTGATGTTACCTGACAGTTTGTTTGGGATTCTAGTACTTAGGTCGTTGCCGAAAATGGCTCTTAGCATCAACTCAACACATTGACCACCTAAAACAGATTGAACACCAAACCAAATACAAGCCATGACAACTCTATTAATGATTGGCCAAAGCGAACCCCATATACCCCATGAGGACCTCGTAGCCACTGGAAAAGAAACATGGTTGAAAGCTCCATATCTTGCAGAAAGGGTGATGAAACAACCACAGAAGAAATATCCTAGCCAAACGGTAATCCATGTGGCCCACCAACTGAGTCCTGCTTCGACTCCTGTTGCTGCAATCTGCCATGTGTTGATGTTGAATGAGTCTGCGATCCAGAATGTGACGAAATTCCACCATCTCCATGTTCTACGTGCTTCTTCGACGGGTTTGAGATCGTAGTTGTAGAGGAACAACTGGGACATGGTGAACCCCTCGGTTTGTCCTAGCTCGATTTTTTTCAACAACTTCCCAAATTTGCTGCTCGAGCCGTCATTTTCCACTTTGTTCTCTACAGATCCTACCTCAGCAGAGAAGGCATCCAACTGGATTTGGTTGACTCCATCCAGCTTTTTTTCCGTACTCATCTTGCTACCAAACCTGTTTTTTAACAGTTCTCAAGACTTCCATCTAAACAAAAAAATCTGAAATTATTATCTCCCATATATATTGTGCATTTATCTGTTCTTATCTCAGCATCTCCAATTACTTTCTTTTTGACAAGTTCCTGCTAGGTCTACAACACATTCTGTCAAAAACCTACCTGCTCCAACAGATAACAAAAATTTTCATTGAGTCTTATCATCGATGCCTTAGGGAACAACAGCTTTCTATTGTTCGAGATAGTAATGCCGTTCTGCAAGGAAACAAACAAATGGTTTTTGGAAGTTGCATTATCAAACAATGAATAGATGCACGGTGCGAATCTCACCCTGACAACCGGATTTGAACGAACTTTCCTTCAATGCGTCAAATTGAAACCGGTTCTCGAAGTATCGCAATATGTGGTATGCGCCTCTATGTGTATCTGAATTGCTCAATTGTATTGTGTTGTATTGTTTTCGAAGCAGCACTGGAGACTTTCCAAAAGACACCACGTTCGCGCGACCTCTCCACCACACACAAAATCAACTCAGATAATATACATCTAGTTATTTATTCCGTCAGGGAATCAGTAGTTGCATGAAAACTAATCGTCACAAGAGCTACCGGAAACAGTAAAATAGCTCGATCACAAATTCCTGCGGTCGAAATCTTCTACGGAGTCCTGTCTCAGTTCTTCCTAACAAATTGTCTCTGTAGAACATCAGGCCATTTCAGCTACAGTATTTCTTGAGAAATTACATCCTCCAACTGCTGGTTCTGGGTCCAGCCAAGTCATTGAAATCTCCCTTATTTTAACGACCAACTCAAAATTATGCCAGAGATGTATCAACCAAGCCGGTATTCATGATAAAAACCAGGAATTTTCATCTGCATTCAAAGGGTCTTGCAACAATAAAAGCAAATAGAGTACTTGGGAATTACTTTGGCCCTGGTGCTTATTTTCGAGCGTTGATAAAATATCTGCTACCAACTATTTATGACATCAAATTATATATGATGACCATCTACTCAGGATTAGATCTCTAATTGGGAAACAGGTTCAAAAGCTTGAAGGTATTACGAGCTTACTCATCAAGCTCGTGTTTCAAACAGCTGTTTCCTATTTTCGCATGCTATAATTCAGAAACATTGCGGATCAAGTTCTTCAACTTCCATGGCGATTCAATTGGCCGATTGTATCAAGAATTCAACCTCCAGCTAGACCTCGTCTCCTCGGCTATTCCAGATAACAGAGTTAAAAGCATTAGTGCTGGAAATGAACACTAACAAATAATTTCGTCTCGTCGATTTAATGAAGTAAATTTTCGAGGTCGGTGATCTCAAATTTCCTAATTCCTTGAACACGTACAAAAAGGACCCAACATAAGTTATTATAACAGTAAAAAATTATAATATTAATATTAATTATCTGTCTTAACTTATTTAAACTCCGATATAAACATGGCTGAAGATTCTGAACACATCCCGCCCGTGGAAGACCAAAACCCACTAGAAAAAGAGTCCAGCATATCGGTATATGTTCCTCTCATATATGTGGCTGTTTTGCTCACAACGCTGGTGATCTTCTCAATCATCCAAAGAAGAAGGAAATTCAAACAACTGACATCCATGAGATCAATATTCCAAGATAATTACCAGAAGGAGATGTATCTGCAACTTAAACATCAAACAGAACCTAAAGTACATGAGAAGGTTCTCAAGGCAGCTTTGATCAGAAGAGGATCAGAGGCTATTAGAAGAATGATTAAACTCAAGGAGACACAACAATACGTCACAGCTTTGTACCAAAAAGGATCCATCGGTGATGATGTCTACGAAAGATTTAAATTACAAAATAAACTACAAGAACTAGAAATGAATGAGTTGGGTGCCGAAGCCGAATCTTTTAAGAAGGGCTGGGCTCCTATTTTCTTTCCTGTATGTCAGGAAGTGACCATCAACGAGGCTCTGAGAAGAAGACTAAATGCTATGGAACCAATGAAAGAAAGTCTAGATAACCAATGGATCAAGGACTTGGAGGTAATTGAAAAAAAAGTTACTGCGCAATTGAAGGCTTGAATTTCAATTGTAGAATGCAAATAATGATCTATTCTTCGTGAAACAGATAAACTCGTACATCAGGGTATGCATATAAATGTACATAAAAGATGATCTAATGCTATGTTAGAATGTAATATTCTAATTTCTTCTCTTATTCTTCTTCGAAACAACTTTGGTGAACGCCATATCGAAATCATCTTCATGGCCGTGGGCACTGGCATTTAAAGCATCAAACCAACTGAAATCAATACCTTGTGAACTAACGAGCTCCTCCACCTTTGCTTTTCTCTTCAGAAACTCGCTAGCAAAGCGACGGCCGTCCATTGTGGAAGAACTTGAGTTGATGGTGTCAGCAATAATTTCTTGCGATTCAACCGCAGTAGGAAATTGAATAACGATCGATAATATATCCTCTCTATTAACACCCTTATTTACACCAGTCAATTGAGATCTACACCAACTCAAAAACTCTCTTGAAGGTGAAGCCTGCGACAAGGATACTGCCGAGGATGCTGCAGGTAGAGACGAAACCGTCGAGGAAGCCACCACCTTTCTTGGAGCTGCTGGAGTAGACGATGCCGACACAGATCTCAAAACATTTGGAGTAAGAGCAGTAGAAGGTTGCTTGATTATTCTCACAGGAGATGCCGGCTTTGATGTCTTTTTGCTGCTGACAACCGTCCAGCCAGCAGCATTTGCCGTGACTGATGCAAACGAAGTTTGTAAAACAGCAGGGTGGTTTTGTGACTTTGCCTTTGCGGACAAAATCCTAGCTTCCTCTTTTTGAATTTCAGTCAGCGACGTAGTTACAGTAGAGTTTGTTGTAGAGAAACTTGAAGGTTCTCCCCACCTAGACGAAGATGGCAAAGAACTCAGTGATTTATTCTCCTCAGTAGTCAATTTAATTTGGACTTCAGGTGACAGTATGCTTTCCAGTTGCTTTGCTTCTTCCACTTTCTTCTGCTGGGCTTCGATTTCTCTCTTCTTTGCCGCATCCTCCTGTCTTATCTCTTCTAGTGTCTTGCTAGATTTAGCTACTTGCTGGGTTGTCGTCGCCCATGGCGCCCATTTTGTTGGAATTTGTGCAGCAGACTTAGTAAGTTTTTCAATAATTGGTTTTTCTTCAACTGGCTCTACTACCTTTTCTATAACTTTTTGAGGTTGAGGAGAGTGGTGTACTTCTAAGGCCTCGACTTCCTGGGTAGGCTTAGATGGATATTCAGTCGGTTGAGGGACCTGAGATGTCAATTCAGTCATAGTGGAAGTTGCTGCTACCACTGGAGAATCAGAATTGTTTGACTGAGTCACTTCAGAAGCAAGGATTGATTCAGCTTCAGGAGAAGCTTGAGCAATGGAGCCATCGATGGACAATTTTAACTCAGGAACAATTGAAGGCAAGTGAAGATCAAGGGATTCATCCTTCAAAAACTGAGATTGAGCGTAAATTCTATTATCCAAGAAGTTCGTGGCCGCTGACCAGTTATTCTTGGAATCAATTGGATTTTGCCCGAAAGGAACTGAATCAGTAAAGAAACTGGAAGGTGCTCCAACCAATCCCGTAGCAAGACCTGTGGCACCTACGCTTGTGGGAGCAGATGAGTTTGGCACAGTGGCGGCTCTGAATGAATCGTTGAATAATCCAGACCCAGTATTAAATGATGGGAATGTCTGCTGACCCAATTTTGGGGCTTGCTGTGGCTGCAGAAAGTCCTGATTGATAACCGGCAAAGGAATTGAAAATGGAACATTGAACTCGTTCAGTGATCTTGTCAAGTCTCCTAATGTGGTAAAGCCTCGTTCATCTTCACGACGTATCTTCAGTCCAAAGTCAAAATATTTCAAGGAGTACCATTGCTGCATCAAATTTGAATCGAATGGACCTTGTTCATTACCCGAGGCATCCAAATAGAACCACCTGATTTCAGATGGGTCGACCTTTGAAATTAGGTTTCCCAATCCAGGAGGGTGGCCGGATGGTGTCCTTGCACCAGTCACAGGTGTTGAGGCAAATGAGCTAGTTCCACTCAGCAAAGGGTGTACAGTGGAATCACTATATTGTGATTGTTGGACCAGCCTTTGGAGCAGATCATTTGACAATTTCTGTTCATCCAATGTCGGGAAAAGCTCTGGATTAATTTCCGCTCCACCTGGAAGTAAGTTGGCGGCTGAATCAGAGGAATTGTCATTGGCGAGTTTCCAGGAACGTGGATCCAGGGGTTTCTTCTCTTCTAATTTCAAATCTTTAATACCCGCAGAAAAATCATCTACAGATGTCTCCGAGATTATTCTTGGCTGGTCCTCTATAGGCTTTCGTCCGTTGAGAAGATCCACATGTAGAATTGTGTTCAATTTGGACGATCTGAAGGCCTCATTGGACGCAACAGCAGTTAGTTGGTCATTTTGTGATATTCTCTGGTACACATCAAAGATCTCCTGCATTGTATAGGAATGTCCTGAACTTCTCCCATTTTCGTGAGAATATGCCGTTGACACTTGAGAATCGGGTTGTTGAATTTCAGATGCTGACTTTATAGTAGTTGCGATTGGATCTGCAAATTCAGGAGATGGATTGGAAGAATCTCGTTGGGGTTTGCTGTCAAGCCTGGATAACAAAAGTTACATATGTTAGTATTTACTGCGACTTTTGTGAGATTTTCCCGTATCTGAAATGATCTGTATTGAATTTCAGATTCATCAGTCTGTATTAGTGTTTCTGGGGTGATGTAAACTTACCAAGTTTCGTAAAATGATTGTGACATAATCTATGGGTTTTGATGTTAATATACTTCCTCTTGGGAGACTTCAATGATTCTGTGATAATATTGATTCGCAGATCTGTTTACAATTCACGCTTTGATGACTTTAAAACTGGATTGGTTTAGTGTGTTCCTTCTAGTTCAAGTTCAAATGCTTTTACTAAGTGCCTACTAGTTTCCTGTCAAAAGCACCTCTTCACGCGCAGTAAAAAAATTTTCACGAAATTTTCAGACCTTCAAAGGCCAAGGCAAAGATGGTTGGGCACACGACGGTTCAGAAAGGCTCGAAAGAGTGGGAAATTCAGAAGGACGTCAAAGACGATCGTACAAGAACAGGATGCGATAAAAGCCAGAGCCATAGACAACAGAAAGTTGAAGATAGTCAACGTACGAACATGATATTGAATGGATTATTTGAATCTAAGTAGTTTCACAGCTAGACAAGAAAAACGAACACAAACATCACATAAAATATAGACGGAACAAAAGCACGAACCATTCTTCCTTGATTTGCTTCAAATCCAGCTGAAAACATTCTATTAATTAGATACCAAACTTTTTCTCCATCTCAGTGTGGAAATCAGTCTGTGGCTTGTTGTCGAAACCTATATAAAGAAAAGGTCAGTAATTCAATCAAAAATATCAAAAGATGTAGCTCAAACTTACCTGTGTATATGTCTTCCCAGTCAATTGTCGTTTCTCTGTTCAAAAGTATGTCTCTATGTAAACTCGAAGGACCTCCAAGAACCATGGGCTTGAACTCGTTTTCTTCCACGATCTTGAGCTCCATTTCTCTCTTGATTGGATCAGCAGCGCCGAATATTCTTCTGTACGATTCCAATTGTTGGGCCCTTTGTGTCTCATTCCAGTTGGTCAATCTCGATTCCAATGGATGTCTATTGTTGATCTTCGACTTCACAGAGAGCGGTCCTTCTCCCGAACGAAGAGTGTCATGAAGGGCAGGAGCAGATGGAGCCGTAGCTCCATAGTTGGAAACGCTCACCGACTGCTGATTAGATCCATCAGGAATTATTCTCATAGATTGTGACTGTAAAGGGATCCAAGGCCCGTCTCCATGTCCAAGAAACAAGGAAAATAGCCGACGGATTCAGGAATGTTAGTTAGATGTTGTTTGGAATCGCAATCCAACTCTAGCGAGTTGAACCCTGGTTCAATTGTACTCACCATATTCAAAACTGATTCTTTATTGAAGACTGATAGTCAATACTATATTACTTTCCAATACCAATACTCTATAAAGGACTTCAATCTATATATTTTGCCACTCGTAGCCAGACACGACCCAGGAATGTTACATAATCAAACCGATTCAATTTTTTTTCTGGCGTGGCCGATAAATACAAGTTAAAAACGACTATGTTATATCCCCTAGCTATAATAGAGAAGGACATAACATAGATAGTCAACGTGTTTAGAAACCAATAATAGTGACAGTAGAGTATTAGAGGATGTCTTGGGGTAAGTGAAAAAATGGGAAAAATAATCCGCTCAGGATGCAAACCGTAGCCAACTAAAGTTGACCACTAACAGAATGAGCTCGGACGTAATTGTTCGATTGATTGTGAAGACGACCAGGATTTTGAGGTTCCTACTTCTTCAGGATCAAAAGTTAATGCATCCTGGGAGGATGAGTTAGCAGATGATGACGATGAACCATTGTTGGAGTCGTGGGATATTGATTCTGAAGAGGAGAGAGAAAAGGACGTTTCAAAGAAACAGGCAGAAACGGCAAATAAGACCGCCAAGAAGACCACTAAGACAGGCAAAAAAAAATCGGGAGAAAAGAAGTTGATGGACATTGATCTTGTTGATGAGAGTACCCGTCAGCAGATGTTGAGGGAGGCAGAGTTGAATTCTGATTTGAACAATGCTGCAGATCTGTTTGATGGGTTGGGAGTCGCCAATGAGCATCCTAGAGCCAAGGCTCTTGCTGCGGAGAAGGCTGATAAAACCGCCGTTCCGAAACTTACACTGGACACACCGATGAATGTTCATCCGCTTTTCGAGGTAGAGTCCAAACAGGATTATGAGAGACTCAGAAAGGCTCTTTCACCTGCCATTACCGGACTAGCCAAAAAATCACAGCTCAACTATTCCACCGGGTTGGCTGTGGATCTTGTTAGAGACGTGTGTATGCCACTTACTTTGGAGAACACCAGAAAGGTTGTTTCGACGCTCAATGCTATGATAACCCAGAAGACCAAGGAGGAGAGACAGGCCAGATTGGCCAAGACTGGTGGAACATCTACTGGAGGTGCTGGAAAGAAGAAGGCCAAGGGTCAAGTCAATGTAGGAGCATCCTTTAAGAAGGACAATTATGATGAATTTCTACCGAATGACGAAGATTTTGGTGATGATGACTTCATGTAACTGCTTTTATAATCCTTAATTTCGACCTACCTCAACTCTCACCCATTACTCCTCTTTCTCGCTAAATGTTCCTTTCTTGTATTTCCCCCCACAGAATTGAAAAACTATCCCACCTCAAACCAGACCGAATTACCGCTGTTGGATTTTTCATCTTAGAAGCCACAGTTTGTGTAGTATATAAAGAGCAGTGTGGCATCGATGTGAATAATATAGACAGAGTGCTTGCCAAAGTAATCACATCAAAGTCACGGAGTTCACTCTGAACTATTGTATCCTGGAGTCTGGCTGAGAAGAGCACATGATGCTGAACAGGTTGATATTATCTGCTGGTAGACCAGTTGGAGCCAAAACAGGGTCCCAAGTAGCGAAATCAGCTTATGTTCGATTGAACTCAAACGGTCCAGGACCCCAATCAGGTCCTCAATCAGGTCCTCAATCAGGTTCTCAATCGAGCCCTAAAAAGGACGAAAAACCAAAAAGAGCGTCATTCTTCAGAACTGGGGCAATTTTCTTGCTTGGATCTGTTGTGGGAGCAGGATACGTCTCAACCAAGCTGGCTCTTGATTCTCCAGAGTTCCTTTTCCCTCCATCATCGACTACCAAATTGAAAGATAGTGTTCCACCAAGTTACGGTAACTCAAATATCGCGCTCGATGAACTCACTGCTCTTGTGGGTCCTACAAAAATCACAACAACCCAGTCAGAGCTGGACCAGCACAGTGACACTTTCTTCTCTACCCATCATGCTTCTGAGACCCAGAGACCAGTTGCTATTGTCTATCCAGAAAGTACTGAGGAAGTGTCACAGATTCTCAAGATCTGTCACAAAAACAGGATTCCAGTAATTCCATTCTCTGGCGGAACCTCCTTGGAAGGACATAACATCCCGACAAGAAACGGTGTGTGTGTTGATCTAGGAAGAATGAATAAAGTTATCGCTCTTCACAAGGATGATCTTGATATAGTAGTCCAGCCCGCTTTGGGATGGGAAGAACTCAGAGACTATCTTGAGGATTACAACTTGATGTTTGGTCCAGATCCAGGTCCAGGTGCTTGTATCGGTGGTATGATTGGAACTTCCTGTTCTGGCACTAACGCTGCTCGTTATGGTACTATGAAGGAAAACGTTGCTAGTATGACCGTTGTTTTGGCAGATGGAACAATCGTGAAGACCAAACAAAGACCAAGAAAATCAGCTGCTGGATATAATCTAACAGGCTTGTTTATTGGAAGCGAAGGAACACTTGGAATTGTCACCGAGGCCACTTTAAAACTTCATGTCAGACCAAAGTTTGAGAATGTAGCCGTTGTATCTTTTAATACTCTTGAAGACGCTGCTAATACTGTTACAGCATTGGTTCAAAATGCCATCCCTGCGAATGCCATTGAGTTATTAGATGATCGTATGATGCATTTTGTAAACGAATCTGGAGAAACTTCCATTAAGTACGATGAGACACCCACCCTAATGCTCAAACTCGGAGGGAACTCTCAAGATTCTGTTAAACTAGTTACCAAAACTGTTCAGAAATTCTGTTCTCAGAATAATAACAAATCTTTCAGATCCGCAGACTCTGAAGAGGAGAAATTTGAACTTTGGAATGCTAGAAAGGTAGCCTTGTGGTCGTCGATCGAATATGGAAAAAAACACGTTGATCCAGACGTTCAAGTATGGACAACAGACGTTGCAGTCCCAATATCCAGACTTTGTCAATCTTTAAAAGAAACCAAGGAGGAAATTGAGAAAGCAGGATTAACTGCTTCTATTGTAGGACATGCTGGCGATGGTAATTATCATGCTGTTCTCCTATTCAAGGATACCGAAGAGGAACGCCAAAAGTGCAGACATGTTGTGGAGGGTATGGTGAAACGGGCAATTGCCGCTGAGGGTACTGTAACTGGAGAACATGGTGTCGGCTATGGTAAGAGGGACTACTTAGAAGAAGAGGCTGGTGAAAATGCTGTCAATTTAATGAGAAAGATCAAATTTGCTCTAGATCCTCACAAGATTTTGAACCCCGACAAGGTGATTCGTATTGACCCTAATGATCCGGGTGATAGTAACCATTGAAATAGTTTGGGAATAAAATTAGAATATACGAAGACTTGAATTATTAGAACATATAAACCACAATTGATTTATCTTATAAACAGTTATTTAAAAGTCCAAAGTTAGTAATCCAGCTACGGCCTCTAGATGTCTGGTATCGAGCACTTCGTCTGAAAGCACCTTGTCTGGTTGCTCGTATTCTGTGGATTCGGTTTTGTATCTGACGCTTTCTCTTTTGATCTCTTCTAATCGTTCTTCATTTGACCTGATAATTGCCTCACAGGTAAACAATCTGATATATTCCGATACCAGCTGCAACGTTTTCTGTGTAATTCTCATATTCGTATCCGAAAATGCAACCGTATGAAACAACCTGGCTATTGTCATGGGATCAATGTTGGGACTTTGAGTCTCGTCTTCCTGTAATGTCGGCCTCAGAGACATTTTTGTCAAATATTTTTGTGCTTTGTTCTTAATAATTCGCCTGAAACGTTCAAGCCCGATTCCAAGTCCCTCTTGTATCTCAAATCGACAATCTGTCCACTTCAAAGACGCTAGACCAACTTTTGAAACCTGGAGTCAACGCGTCTTAGAATCGACCTAGAGATTTTCCTTATCGGACTATCGACGCATTGATAATGAACCCCGGAATTGGCGAGAAGGGCAGTTCAGAGGGATATACAAATAAACAGGTGTAGCAGATGGGATATGTCGAGCAGTTTCAATGTTTAAGATGAAGGAGCCGGTATAATCATCTAATCAGCCAAAAAATAGAAAGTAAAACAAAAAAAATCAGTCAAACATTGCAAAATACGATATCATAAGAAATAAAAATGTTAGATTTCATGAATATCAATTCCTTCCATTTTAATGGAATATCTCTCGTCTATTTACTTTGTTGTATCAAGCCATTTCTATTATATATATGTTTTAGAAACAGAAGTTCAGCAAATGGGTCATCCGGAAATACTAAGGGTCCTTGCAAAAACTTCTATTAGATCAATATTATGGAATATATAAAACGCAATTTTTGAGAGACGTTCATTCAGATCTCTATTTCAGCTCACAACTCCTAGTGAGATAAATAACCATAAACCAAAAGAATAAGACCCACCTTTAATTGACATAAATAACGAGATGGATAACTCTGGGTTTCGAAAAGTGTTCTTGATATCAAATTCAAGAGGAACGGTGCACCAATTAACTCCTTCGTCTAGAACTTCATTAGACATTTGTTCCATCTCGCCTACGCCAGTTTCCATCCCTACTTTTGCTAGCCAGTCGATCTTATGCAAGCCATAAACAGACCGCCTTCGTAGCTCTTTCCTGGAGATGGGTGTGGAATCATCCAGCTTAATAGAGGGTATGAGTTTCACCATCTCCTCTGACTTTGACATCTTTCCTGGGTGCTTCTTAAGTTCAAAAGTTTTACATGGAAGATAAATCTTCACCGAGTCGGCAGTCGAATCCGGAAGACCATAATCATCTAAAGTAGGGAAAGTCATAATGGTGATCTGAACAGAGTCCTCCATTGGATTCAAAAAACTTAAGAGCATGCTGCCTGTAGAATTTTTCAAAATTTTGAAAGGATCTTGTTGATTTCTGTATCCAGTTAAAATTACTTCGGGAACTATATCGCCAGCAATGGAGAATTTGGAGAATTTAGTCGATAAAGGATCGGGATCAGGATCAACCAGAACAGATCTGCATTTCCTACACCTCGAAGATTGTTTTGCTGCAAGCCGTCTCAATTGTGGCAGGAAATTCGAATCGCTAATCTTTGAAGATGACCGTCGAAGTTCTATCAGTTCAAGTTCCTCGTAGACTTCCAGATAATCGATTCTAAAAGACGGAAGCTGTTTCGATTTCATAACAGATGCAATTTCTAGCGAGGAGAATTTGGAGATCAACGTGTCTCGATGCTTATTTCTAGTGTCCGAATTTTGCATATTACTGTAATCATATTGATTAGAATAGTAGTCTTTCAATTCTTTGAATTTTTCTCTTGAATGATCTAATCCGAGACCCTTAACAATCGCCAGTAGTGGCTGCGGCTTCTTTATGAGCCCTGTATGAAACTCCCAACAACAGTGGGGACAAGTGAAATGAAAAGCTCTACCCTCTAATTTATCCTTGATGCTTTTACTGTACTGATTCTTCATCTTGACGTCCAGACTCGTGGAGCATTTGGGGCAATCGAAGCAGTTTCCTGAACAGAACACAGAACTGGGACTATATGTCTTCAGACATCGGGTGCAATATTTAACCTGAACTTCACGTTCAACACATTTCTGACATCTGATCTCTCGACACTCCTTGCAAAATAACAATTCTGCATATTGCTTTCTAGCCAATGGGTCGAATAACGTAGCTGGCGTTTGAAAAGAAATCGAGTCCGATCCTTTTAGAGCTCCATTTTCTACGCTATCGCAACACGAACAAAAAATCTTCACTCGATTCACCCGATCAAACACCATTTGTCATCCCTTCTGGAAAGATAGGTGTTCTAATCTTTAGAGTTTCCACTCCGAGGGCTCCATATTGGTCTCCTCTTCCACCAGACTCTTAGCTAGCTCATGGAATCTTGTAAACATGATGTGGATTTCTTGAGGTGTAGAGATGTTAATTGGATTCGAGATGATTCTAAAAGAAGATTAATAAGATTACAAGAATAGTTGTTCAGTTGACGGTGGCTATATTAAATATGAAAAGACAATCATTCGCCAAAGAAGCTTCAGTTTGTACATAGACTACCTAGAGAGCATTACTGTTTTAGTGGGCCGCTGGAAATGAAGATGCTGGAAACCATGAGACAATGGTTGAATTTGGGATTGCTAATGGCTTTTCTGGTTTCTGTTATAGCAGATGGTCCGGATCCTGCACTACAACTTCCAGACCCAGACCACCTGGGTCATCAAGAAGTCCTTATAAGTTCTGATGAATTGAAATTACCTGATTCTGAGAGCTATGATTCCGATGTTAGTGTGGACAGGTGTTTGCAGATATTAATAGAAGAAGAAGAACCGTTGAGGAGGAGACTCTCTTTTCTGAGTTCCACTGCCGAAGAAGAACTTCTTGACGACCTAGAAGATATCTTTCATGTAACATTGACAGTTGATTACTACGAAAAAGCAGTCTTGTGGAAGAATAGATTATGGAATGCGAAATTGTCCGAAAGACAGAAGGCCGCCCTAGAGAGACTCGAGAATTTGTCTCTCAATGATGATCTAGAAGCTACCTATCTTCTGGCACAGATCAACCTGTTTGGTAATTATTCATTACCGATGAACTCAACAAAGGCCTTGAATTATTTTGAGAAAATGACTCAATTGACTGACAATTCAACTGCAAACTATCTGCTAGGGTTCATATACGCAACTGGTCTCTTTGGAGATGTCAAGATGGATCAAGGAAAAGCGCTTCTTCATTATAAATTGGCTGCTGACAAAGGAAATATTAAAGCAGCAATGACTCTTGCATACAGATATTACAAAGGAATATCTGTTCCCCGAAGCTTTGAAATGGCAGTCTTTTACTATAGTATAGTTGCCCGTGAGTGTTTTAACTTCTTGGAGACAGGACCTATTGGAGGCCCTAATATAGATAGCTACAACATAAGAATATGTGATATGCGTGATGGACTCTATGGGGAAGGGGCTAGCGAGATACCTCCTTCTATCTCTATGAATAATAAACCATCCCAGCTGTCGAACGGGTTGAATGGCATACCAGTTGTAGACCCTACCACCCATTATTTCTCTGATTTACTTCGTTCAGCACGCTACCACTATGATGGTAGCTACCTACGTCCAAGGAACTACGAAAATGCATTCACGACAGCATATAAATGTGCTTATGAAGGTACCTCCTTAAACGAATTAGCCCCACTACTCAGAGATGAAGGATCTGCCACCATAATGATTACCGATATAGTACTACCTATGGCCAATCCAATTAGTGAGTGTTGTGCCGCTGTGGGCCATATGTATTTAAGAGGTGAAGGAGTGGAGCAGAGTTGGACAGATGCACAGAAGTGGTTACAGAAATCTATTAAATTAAAATTCAATCCAAAAGCTTACCTTGATCTCGGTATGATCAATGAAATTTATGGAGATGAAGGTTCCTGGAATGATTCAATCAATCTCTTTGCATTGGCTAGTAATTATGCCCCTGCTGCTCTCTACCATATTGGAAGATTATTAGCACAAAATGGCAAAGATGAGTGGAAGCAGTATATGCGAACAGCTGTCGAACGTGGATGCCCTGAAGCAAAGTACTACATGGCACAAGTATCAGAGGAACATATTTTCGAAGGAGAAATGGATGCTGAGCGCATCGCTTCTTTTTACAAATCTTTTGTTGAGTCGATAGAACCTACTGTTTCCGATCTTCAATGGGCCTTCAGACAATTGCTTGCTCAAAATAATGAACAGGCACTTATTGGTTATGCAATGGCTGCTGAGCAAGGGTTTGAGCATGCACAATCATCTACTGCATATTTGCTTTACTCCCCGGTCGGTTACTTAGAAGACCCTCCCAACGTGCCACTAGACAGATTTAAAAGCGCCATAAATTACTATGGGAGATCATCTGAGCAGGGAAATTTCGATTCTACACTTTTTCTGGGAGACTTATACTATAGTGGTCTGAAGGCCAAACAGTGCAATCAGTCGGTTGATGATGATTCATTTGTTTTTGTCCCCGATCTTGAGAAAGCTGCCAATTTGTACCTCATAGCTTCAAGTAAAGGCAGCACACAAGCTAAATTCAATCTTGGATATATGTATGAAATGGGATTAGGGGTCCCCAAGGACTTCCACCTTGCGAAAAGATATTATGATCAAGTATTAGCGTATAGTTCTTCTGCATACATTCCAGTGCAGATCTCGTTGTTTAGGCTATATTTGAAGATTTGGTGGTTTGGGGAACAAACGACCAGCGTCAAGGAATTGGACACGAGGTCTCCAGATAGAACTTGGAAGGATTGGTTAAATATGTACCATCGGCTGAGAATGAAAAGGCAACGAGAGCTGGTTGAAGACTTTGATAATGACCAGCGGATGGAATAAAGGGGGGACAGCGTGGCTAGCTCCACTGGTGATTTAGGTCCCTCTGTTCAAGGACTGAACTACCAAATGTCGTTTGAGGCCAGCATAGATGATATTATGTTGACAGCAGGTGTCCTATTCTTCATCCTATTTGCTGTAATCAGCAGATGGAGGACCTTGAGGGTCCAAAGAGAGAGAAGAAATAGACAGGGTGCTAACGGCAACAATGCTAACGATGACAATAATGATAACAACGATGATGCAGAGCGCAACTTTAGATTCCAAGTCTTCTTCATTCCTCTCTAAACTAGATTTTTACGATTTAATGTAATATTTTGGGAAATTACTATATATATTTGATACATGTAGACAGATACCTGCTAATAAAAACATATTTTAAGCCACAAGGATATAACTATGAACCGGTAAAGCTAGTGAAGCCTTCAAAACACTATTGGTCTACTTCACCAGCAGATTCCCACTTACCATCCAAATTTTCTTTCCATAGGGTGACCTTGTTGTCTCCACCGCTGATGGCGAGAACATTGCCGCTCAATGACCAGCTGGCTCTCCAGCAAACATCTGGGAATTTTTCTTCCGTCAAAAGTTGTTTCTTCCAAGGTGCACTAGAACCGGTAGAATCTTTTGTCCATATGATTACCGTTCTATCCTGAGAAGCGGTCGCAATGTAAGATTTAGAGAGCAGAGATGGAGACCAAGCAACGTCTCTGACCCAGTCAGTATGACCTGACAAGACAGCTTCCTCCACATAATTATTTGTTTGAGGATCCAGCTTCCAGATACGGACCAAATTATCACAGCCTCCAGTAACAAGTCTTCTTTCCTGTATGTTGTCTTTCTGAGGAGGACCCCATGATCCAGCATTAACACCAATAGCATGGGCCTGGAAAACAATTGTTTTTTGAGAGCCATCCTCTAAAAACTCGACAACTGATGCCTTACCATCACTGGAGGTGCACAATAATACAGCACCATACTCGCTTGGTGCCCAAGAGATACTGTTAACGGAGGCCTGGTGGACACCGTGCTCTGCGATATTAGACCACACTCCATTCTCCTCTTTCCATATCAAAACTTTTCCATCATATGAGCATGATGCCAATATGACACCAAATTTAGGATGTGCCCATGAAACTTGCCACACAGGGCCATCATGACCTCTCAATGTATCCACCAACTTGTGATTTTCTCCGTCGACTTCAAAGATTTTTATAGTTTTGTCCGAAGAACACGTAGCTAACCTCTTACCGTAGTAATCCAGAACAGCATCGTGAATCAGATCATCATGTGCATTTCCAATGGTCACCTATTCATATTCTTGTTAGTACAACAATCTCTATAAACGGATCAATTCAGTTTTTCCTATTATCACCACTTACCATTTCTAACACAGGCACTCGTCTTGTCCTACCGAACACGTAATATGCGCTTGTTTCTACTCGGAAAAATACTCAGGGCCACCGAAAAGTGCACAATAAGTCTAAACTTGCTACTAACTTCTCTGTTGGCTTCAAATAGTGTTCTTCACTACAAATTCAACACCAGTCCTCTATAGCTCACTGTTATATACACATCTTTTTGATTCATCCTCCAACATCATACGGTAGTGTACTGAACAATACAAATGGTGCAAAGATGATTCACCGCCGTGATGTCTCCTCAGCCCCATGTAAGCTTGATAGAGGAAAAGCCCTGATAGAAGTGAAAACATATGGTACATTGAGTATATATATATAAATGTTGATAATAAAAACATAGTCACACACAATTGTGCTACTCTACTACTCATCATCTTCAATCAGCTTATATTGAGTGAGAAACTTAAGAGAGTCTGAAACCAGCTTGAATACCCCAGAATTGGAATCATCATATTTCACCTTTATCTCACTCTCGATCTTGACACGACCAACATCACATATTATACTTGCAAGAGAGCAAATTAGGGCAGGCGAGAACGAACAATACCATCTATGGTTCCAAACAAGCAGTTTGACAATGATCTCTAGAATCTGGTCGTTGAGATGATTGATAGTCTCGAGATCAGTCGTCTTTTGTTTCTGTTCCTTGTAATATTGTAACAGTTTTTTGGATGATTTCACTGAGAAACGACTCTTTAACCCCTTCTCAAAGCACTGAACAGCCTCTCTCTGATGGCCCAATCGGTCAGATACTAAACCAAGTAATTCCCATTCCAAAGTGCTCTTGGTGAGTTCAAGTTGTTGCGCCTCAAAATGCATAACTTCCGCCCTGTGCATAGTGTAGGTTCTCAAGTCTTCATAAAGAAGCATAAACAAATTATCCAACCATCTTTCACAAAGTCTTTTCTTTTTGAACTGTGGTGTTCCATTGGTCGCTTGAGTGGTGGAAGATGTAGTACTGCTGTCTAGAGATGTCTTAGCAAAGTCCTTTCTAAACTCATCCTCCATCACGAACACCTTGGTCCGGTACTTGAGCAAAGATTCCCAACCCGTTTCAAGCACAATATCAGTCAACAGACGGTAGGCTTTGGCAAACGTGGACTTGAGGTTAGCCGCAGCTAGATTGAGCAGGGCTTGATTAACTTTGTTGTGTTCAACAGCAATATCCATAGAATTAAGGTTAGTAACGCCTTCTAGTGTGACATCCATTGGCAGAGGAAGATGTAGGTCTTCAGATTTAGGATGGTTAATTCTCTTGAGGTTGTATTTATCCTTGTGTGTCACCATTGGACATGAGTTTAGGGTTAACAAAGCCTTTTCGTAGTTTCCTATTGAAATGTAGACCTTCACTAGAAGAGACCATGGCTTAAAAAATGAAGGGGATGAGTTCACCGCTTTGATAGCTATAGGCAAAGCCAAGTCTAATCTATTTTTGTTTAAGCAATATTCAGCTTGCACGGTGAGCAGTTCACCATCTAGTGGATTGATTGAAATTCCTTCATGAATCACTTTGACAGCCTTGACTTCTTGGTTACTTAAAAGATATAATTTAACAATCAGATAGGTTACCGCAGGATCATGTTGCTTAATTCGTTCCAGGATTTCTATTCCCTCATCATAAAGGCCGGTCAATTGGATACACTTGACAAAAGCCTCTATCAAATAGTTGTTAGATATGGTGGGAACCTGGAGATCCTCGCAGCAACCTAGTTTTGTTCCATCATTGAATAGTTCCTCAAAACCTTTGAGGAAAAGCAATGCATTATCCTTATTCAGAAACGGATTGATTTTACGGATCTCCACCACAGATGTGAAATCATCAAAGTCGCTATCTGAACTGATCATACACCTGACAACTGCACTAACGTATGTCTCCAGCCATAGTCTATCATTCTCTATCACCTTATTGCCTTCATGATCAATCATGGAGGACTCTACTTGTCCTGGAAAGCTGCAACGGACTCTAACGTCAATTTTAGAGAATATGTTATAGGTGCAATAGGTGGCCTCGGTGACCTTCCATGGTTTATGTTTTCCAAACCATGGCTGAGGCTCTTCTCCTATGATGTTGCTAAGGGAGTTCAATAGAGCTGCGATTGTAGCTCTATTGGAAACATCTGCTCCTGTATAATACAAGTATGTTCCTATTACTGGAGATTTTGTGTTGGATGAATGATTTTGTTTCTCCAGATGAACAAGATCTGGCGGCCCCAAATCGGTGATGCTATCGAGAATTGATGTTCTTTCATCCAAAGATTCATGTAATACCTTTTCAACCACTCTGTATCATTGAAAGTGATGTTGTTAGTATATGCTGAATATCAATTGCACAGAATACCATTCTATTACTTACTCTGGAATCGATCCTTGTGTAACAAAAGTCATTGTGATTTAATCAAAACGTGCAAGCCCCGCCTTTTTGTGTTCTTTTATGCTTTGAATATCAATTGTTCCAATTCTCGTTCAACTGTGAGTTGTTATGAACTTCAATTACCTATTTTGCCTTATACAACAAAGAATGCCTTCTAGGCTGTTGTGAACACTTGTATTTTTATCTTCTAGAGATAATTAGTCTCGCGCAGTCTTAGAAGGGGTAAAGGATTTTTTACAGGAACATTTATACAACTGGAAGATTACACATTTAGTACTACATCGATCTATGTGGTCCATTATCTTTGTAGAATTACAGGCTCCTAAATGAGACCTTTTTCATAAAAAACCACCAACTATTGGTAATTTTAAATTAAATTTAGTATACAAAATCTGAGAAATGGTATCCTGATATAACCATTTATTCGTTCTTCTTCCGTCTCTTGTTTCTATCTTGTTCTCTGGATTGAGATTCATCATCCTATAAAGCAGTCGTTAGTATTTGGATCTAATAAAAAGATTTTGAGTTTATACTCACATTTCCCAATTCCTCCTCCTCGAGCTCCCAGTCCTTGGCCGTCAAACAGTACTTCTCAGGAGGCAACCTGATACCCCATGTAGGCATTACAGGAGGTAGAGGCTTCTCATTTCTCTCAGCAGCCAGCTTCAATAACAATTTCTTAGGTGGGACAGGCTTGAACTGGTAATTAGTACGTGCAGCAATAGCCAACCTGATATCCTCATTCAAAAGTGGAGCATTATGAGTTCCCGAGTTTCCTGCATTCCCAATATTCGAATGTGCGTGGTCATTGTAGATGATTGCATCCTGAAGAACCTCCGAGGTGTATCTGTATGCGAAATCCATCAATTGCAGTGGAACGTGGTCTTGATAGCTCTGAATTCCTTGCGTAGCAAATATCAGATGGAGCAATCTCACATCTCTTGGTATTTCTGAATTTGTGTTTGTTGTGCTGGGTCCATTGGTATTTCCTGTCGACATCTTGTTGATTCTAGTAACCTTTGGTTTCGATGTTCTTGTTTGTCGACGAAATACTTATTTTTATCCGCTCTAGCTGTTATCTGAGACAGCTGGAGTTTCTGAAAAACAACTTGATTCTACTCCTCCAGTGATGTCTCCAAAACAGATGTCTTTTTTCCTTTATCAAGAGTTATATTCTAGTCTTTTCTACAATATTGCTACAAATAATTGTACTCTCTATAACAAAATATCTCTAGGGCGAAAAAATATATTCTGCATATTGCACTCCCTTATGATATGATGTATTTCATTAAACCATTTTTATATGGTCATTCATTATATAGGATTCATGCTAAGAAGTATTTGCTGTAGTTGTGTCATAACCTGAATGTGTCTGGCTCTGGTTTCAGCTTCGAATTGGGCGACTCGACCGTCAATTTCTAGGCCTTTTAGATAAAGGTCAAGATCTGGTTCACTGATGTTGGTTTTATTAAAATACGATGCATTAGCTTCATTGCGCACTCCATGGTATTCAACCAGCCTCTCATTATGGGTATAAAATGCTGATAGTTGTTTCTTCATCGATTCCAGGACAGCTGACATGTCCTGTAATTCCAGACTCGGAAACGTCACATCAAACAGTTTGTCTAGATTAGAAGGCGAACACCTTAGATCTTCCAAGGTTAAAGGCTCAGGAGGCTTCTTTCTTGGAAGGGGACGATTTACAGGCTCATATATGGGAATTTCGCCAGTACTATTGATATTGACACTGGGCATATCTGTGGAATATAGTTTCTGATCGTCAACATCTTGCATTATCTTGTCATCAGTCTCATCTTGAGACTCAGGGTGGATTCCTAAACTCTCACCCATAGAACTCATATTAAAATCACCCGTAGTCTGTGTGAATGGAGGAACATTGTCCACTTTAAAGTTAAACTCATGTGAGCTTTCGTCCATCGAAGCAGACGTAGCAGAAGTAGCAGAAGTAGCAGACGTAAAAGTCTCAGGCTCTTTAGGGGTTGGAATTGATGTTTGCATATCGGTGTCAATCACCTCCTCTACGTAAGCACGTTTTTTACTGCTGGACTTTAACTCATGCTGTGCTTGAACATCGGGAGTCAAAATTTCAGGCCCATCAAAACTGACATTTTGCTCTTCTATCTCTGTTCTATTTGCAAAACGTGGTGTGGCCGACGAAGTGGTTTTAGGTCTCCAGAAAGTTTGCCTAGAATAGGTGCCATCATATTTTCGACTACCGTATTGTGTTTTTGCCCTGTTTTTCTTCTTAGGAGAAGTCTTGTTTTCCTCATCCACAATTATTGGATCTTCTTGAGTTCCCGAATCCAATATAATAGGGTCCTCCACCGAGCCATAATTGCCAAAACTTGGTTTAGGCTTAGAAATCCTAGTAAATATTGAAGCACCAGTGTAACTTTGAAAGGCTGAGGCCCTTGGAGGCGTGGGAAAGCTGAACAGAAACTCACTAGTGCTAAAATGATCATTTATGATGTCTGAAAATTCTGAATTGTCTTCAGATCTCCCATGCTCGCTGGGGTGGGTTCCGTCCTTTGTGAAAGTTTCCTCTTCTTCAGCGGAGTCCAACAAAGAAGAAGAAGATTCAGAACCCTCGTTCTCATGACACCATCTGGATTCAGTGAAACTTCGTGGTTCAGCATCAGCATGTACAGGCTCGGACTCTTTATTCTCTTCACATTCACTGGAATCTGGATCTTGGCTTGGTATCTTGATGTCTGGGATCTTTCCTGTGTATGTTTTTTCATTTGATTTATAGGAGTAGGATGATTTTGATTTCGCCCAGCTATCATCGTTAGTATTGTATATGTTAGCCTTTGGGTCTTCCCTCGTTCGATCTGGTTGAGCAGAGGAGTCTTCATTCTTAAATTTATAATTAGGCGTATCAGATGTGGAGTAAGTGCCGTTGGAATATTTGCTGTGATGGTATGTATTAGTCTTCGTAAAATCTGAAGATCTGGGTGCCCGCCAGTCCCAACCATCTGGGTTGGAATTAGGGAATTCACGCATGTATTTTTCTTTCTCTGATCTAAGATACTGATCATAGGCACTATGACGTCCAAACTCTTCTTCTCTAGCCTGTTTCTGTTGTTGCTGTCTGCGTTTCATTTCCTCGTACTGTCGTCTAACATTCTCATATTCCTGGTAAGCTGATTGAGCCTTCTGGAACGTGTTCGGTTTGTGCGTACTTCGCGTGAAGTTGTATCGTGATGAGCTAAAGGACTCTTGTCTCAAAGGTGAAGATTTTTGTAAAGTTACATCGTAGGTCTTTCTCTTCTCCGGATTAGAAAGAATCCCGTAGCTGTCGTTTATTCGCTTGAAGTTCTCTTCTGCATCTCGGCTTGGATTTTTATCAGGATGAAACTTCAATGCCAGCTTTCTGTATGCTTTCCTGATATCGTCTGCGCTTGCATTTTGTGGCACCTCCAGAACCTTGTAATGATTTATCACTTTTGACATGATAGGCAATTGGTCAATATGTCGAATTTATTGAGATATCCTGAGTCTTTTTGCCTTCAAAATTTGCCAATCCACGTCTCCTCATCAAGATACTGAATCTGCTATAATATGGACCTTATTATCAATTTATTTGTCCTTATATGTGGCGATAGTTTCTTCTAGATCCCTCTCATTATTATCTAATTATTTATTTATATCTATATAAATAATATTTCTACTTCTCTCAGGCGCACAATTATATTCTGGCAGAAGCTTGTGATCAGACACTTGTTAGAATAGTTAGGCAAAAGAGACCTCTAGAAGACCTATGAAAGAGTCTAGGAAACCTTATATTAACTACAAAAGATCCTGAAAGTCTATTGTGTCGGTTTAAAACAAAATTTCAAAATACTAATTTGGAATATCTTCCAGCATTTCCAAGACATCAGAAAACAACTGCCCTATCTTCAGATATAGAATGTCAACTAAAATTCTGTTTTACAAGTTCCCAGTTTCAACACAGGTATTTTATAAATCAAAATACACCTATGCTTTGGTAAATCTTAAACCAATTGTGCCAGGACATGTGTTGGTGGTCCCTCTCAGAGTCGTTCCTAGACTAAAAGATTTGACATCTGAGGAGTCAGCCGATTACATGATGACTCTGCAACTGATTCACAAGTTCATCGAAAAAGTCTACAAAGCAGATTCGCTAAATATCGCAATGCAAGACGGAGTCGCAGCTGGCCAATCAGTCCCACATGTACACACTCACATCGTACCACGATACCACAAGGACGGGTTCGGCGATAGAATTTACGATCTTCTTGAAGAGCATGAAACTCACCTCAACGGCTTCTTCCAGATGGTCAACATGCCAATGGCTATCAAAGAAGACATAGATAGACTTCCTCGTTCCATGGAAGAAATGGAAAAAGAGACACAATGGCTCAAGGGTGAGCTCAATCAGTTTCTTCAGTCCGAAAAAGACTAACAGTTTGCATTAACTATGTACAAAATATCTATTTAAAAATATTGGCGTTTCATTCCTCCTGCTCCCTGTGCAACTTCTCCCATATCCGCTTCTGCATGTTCTCTTTATTGCTCTGCTTCTTAAACTGTCTCTTGAGTTGAGCCTCAGAAATTCTGTCTTTCACAAGTTTGTTGGCTTGGTAAATTTTCTCTTTACGCTCTCCCAGATGTTTCTTCTTTGCAACACGAAGCTCTTCTAGCTGAAATCCTTTGCTGAACTTTTCCTTCCAGTGTAAAATGTATCTTCTTGTCTGGATATCCACACCTTTGGACTTCATCTCCTTCGATCCCATTTTCCAGAATGTTTTCCAGTCATTTTCAAATACCTCTATATGATCTGCTGAACCATGACCAATCTGATTCAAAAAGCTGCTGACATCGGGAACCTTGTCGTTTGGCTCTGGGATGCTAGTCTTGGAATAGAGTCTCTGCTGTAAGGAAAGAACTCCATTGGTTTGGATTAATGGTCTTATTTGGATGCCTCGCAGAGCTCTCTGAACGACAAAACTCATGTTGCTTAAAGTGAAATATGACAATATTCTAATTTAGCACCAGAAAGCCTCCTGTATCTTCTTTGATCCTCTCTCAAGTATACGACCTTTCTTCATCTCATCAAACCCATCTGTAGAGTTATTCCATCTACATCGGTCAGGAATTTTTCGCTGCCATTTTTCATCCCGTGCGACTCTTATCCGTGCAGGGATGTTTATAAAAGTTTCCATCAACTCTCAAAACGTAAATGATAGGGACCAGAGTCTATCGAATATATCTTGCTGTTCCAAAGTATAAACAGCACATCTTGACCGATATCAAGCATCAATAGGTCCCAGTAAAATGTCCACCGAGGCTCCACTAGATGAGCTACAATGGCGGTCGCCAGAATGGGTCAATACGTTTGGACTTCGAACTGATAACGTTTTAGAATACTTTTCTCAATCACCGTTCTTCGATAGAACATCAAATAATCAAGTTTTGAAAATGCAGCACCAATTCACCGATAGCGGTTTTTATAATAGGCCTTACCAGATGCTACTTCAAGATCTGCGAAAAATGAAGGGAATAGAATTTGTGGTAGCCATGGTGCGGGAGCCGAACTTCTGGATCATAAGAAAACAGAATAGACTAGGAGAGAATGAGACAGTCACATTATCCGATTACTACATAATTGGTTCCAGCGTGTATATGGCGCCACTAATTCACTCGATAATGTCCAGTCGGTTTCTCAGCTCAGTCTTGAATCTCCGTAACGCAATTGGTCTGCTGCAGCGATTGCCCCAATTCTCGCCATCCAACGGCCACGAATATAAGACTTCATCTAGCACCCAGAACTTGTCGTATATATCTACGAATGCGTCTATACAACCAGAATCATCTGCCATCCCCGACTCCTCCGCAAATGCATTCAACAACCTTTTGAACCTATCGCTGCAAAACAATTCCATATATCTAGACGACATGCCATCAACAGGTATCAATGAAGGAGCTCTCAATGCTGCTGCTAGTGCGTCCAAACAGCACCGCCAACAACAACTGACCCTTCCTGCGTCTGACTCTGCCAATGCGGAAATTAACACCTTCAGCAAGACTTGAGTGTCACTTTGTATATCCAATTGCAATGAATTCCATAATGATGAATATAGCCTCTTTGTGTCTTTGGGCTCTTTGATGTTCCCTGTAGCACTAACGATCATCTGTTAAACGTTGATTGTGGTTTATCTAACTTACGTAATCTAAATTTGTTTGTCGTAATTGTATTTGGCAGATATTTTTTTGTCTCCAATGAGGCGAGGGTATTGGAAATCATTCAATTATATGGATATTCAGGAAAATAATGGCAAGAGAAAGAGTGATAGAGTAGCCAAACAGAACATAGAAGGTTTCAAGTACTCATAAATACAAGTCAGAACAATATGAGAACCTTCAGATACTTAAAGCAGGCTCAAGAGGTCTTAATTAGGTCCAGCAAAGGCAATCCTACCGGTATTACAGGTATTCTACAACATCCAAATCCTAGACCTGTTTTGATCAAGTTGTACGAGTCGACTCTAACCAAGTTGGACGAGAAGTTTCCAAAGCACTCTGTTTATAGACAGAGCGTTGAAGCTTTGACTAAATCGAGATTGGCGATTGTACAGCAGAACGAGGTTGTCGAGAAGATTGAGGATGCTATTGGATGTGGTCTTGCTGAGGAGTTGATCATCCAGGCTCACGAGGAATATGAGTTATTACACAAGCTTGCCGAATGGAAGTGCTGGGAAGATTTAGAGGAGAAACCTTTGGAAGACCAATGGGTTTATTTTGGAAAGAAGATTTAGACCTGTTTTCTAGTTTATTTCCATGAACACATATTTATTACTATCTATTTATTTATTTATTTGTCAACCATCACTGTCTATGATTAGAGTGCTAGATTTAATCTGAACTGTTGTAGTGACGTCTGTAGAGGACATCGTGGAGGATGGGATAGGGTCAGGAAGACCTTCACCGGGTCGAACGACGCGTCGTGAGAAGCGGCGATTTATTTCCCTGCGAACAGACTCCCTTATCCAGGATTGGACATTTGATGTACTGTAGAGATTCCTCAGAACCATATACTGAAGTCTCAGTAACTGCCGATATAGAGCATGCAAAGGGCTCTTTTGGGTAGAGTAGGGGCAAACACAGTCTTATTCAGACCAATAAGACCAACTCTAAGCTGTTTGTTTTCAACAAAGAGCCCAAGAAAAATGCCTCTTTTTTCATTCATGAATGTATTTGGAGACAAATCCAAATCTACAGAAGAAAGTGGTGAAATTTCTCACGTTGAAAATACAGATACATCTGGTATTACAAAAAAAAGGAAACTTCAGGCCACCAGTGCCACAGAGATTATGTCAAAGATCACTCCATCATCGCTTCCAGCCAAACCACCAGGAACTAAATATGACCATCTCAAACCGATCATCTGGGTCGATTGTGAGATGACCGGGTTAGATCTCGAAAACGATCACATCATTGAGATCTGCTGTTTGATTACGGACAAAAATCTGGATCTGCTGGACCCTGATGGATATGAATCGGTGATCCATTGTCCAAAGGAAACCATGGATGCCATGTCTGAATGGTGTGTGTCACATCATGGCCAATCGGGACTCACAGCGAAGGTCATTAATTCAGACAAGAGCCTGGAGCAAGTAGAGAGAGAGCTCCTGGTGTATATAAGCCGATTTGTGTCGAAGGGAGTAGGGATTCTGGCCGGTAACTCTGTCCATGTGGATCGTCAATTTCTGTGCAAGGAAATGCCAAAGGTGACCGATTACCTCATGTACAGAATAATAGATGTTTCGTCAGTGATGGAGTTTTCCAAAAGACACAATCCCAAGATCCACACTCTGCTACCTCCCAAGATTGGGGCCCACACTGCCAAAAGTGATATTCTAGAGAGTATCCAGCAAATGCGTTTCTATCGAGATGTTTACTTTAAAAGTCCGGACGAAATCAACGTTCCAGACCAATGAAATTATCTGATCGGGTCTCTCATATACCTTCAGTAATATAGCTTTTTGTAGTAACCTCTCTTGGTCGGCTCTATGTCATCCATGTCTCTCTATCTGATTCTGGAGGTTTTCGGTTTCCGACCGCTCTTCGAGATCATTTCTAGGCGGTGAAACCAGCTGACAATCACAAGGAAATATTTTATTAGGCAAAGAGCAAACTATAAAAGTTTGCCTTCTTTGAATGAATGGACATGACTAAGCAATAGTAAGGACAGCATCTGACACTGCTCAGGGACGACTGCAAGAGTAGTTGTCGCATGGAAAGGACGCAAAGAAGAAAAACAGTAAAAGAAAAGGGTTTTTTATAGCATTTATGAAAGAAAGGGTTTTGAGTGTGGGTCGTTGAATGTCCATGGAAAGCAAATAACATTAAGGAAACTAATATAAAATAATTCGAAGTTTAGTTGAGAAAGATAGACGAGACCGCAAATCTGTGAATATTTATCACAGAATCTATCAAAACTTCACGTGCTTAATTTACCGCATCAAAACGAGTCCGAATTTGTGATCGTCGTTGTCTCCCTCTGAACATCGTTCTACGGATCCTTCAACGTTTGCAAATATCGAAGTTATTAATACATTTTCCTCATCATCACAACGTATGCCCAGCACAGACACCGTACATCTAGATCACCTGGAAGCTACTTCTGTCGCTCCCAAGAGAGAATCTTTCACCAAAAAAGATATTAACACAAACTTTGAAAACTTCCATCTGGAACCTCAGGATTTCCAAAATTTCTTGCTCACCAATCCACCTGTCTTCGAGTATTCTCCAAGTTTTGTTATAAACTCCATGCAGATGAATAATACACAAACTGCTTCTGGAGTCCTTTGGAATCAGAATAGTATGCAGACTCAGGATGTGGGATTCTCTAATCTCGGACCAGCTATCGATCCTTTCGACAACTCCGACTTCACTGGCCACGCACAGCAGGTGAACTTCGTCCAGCAACAGCAACAAATGTCAGAGTCTGGAGACCAGTATACCCAACCTTTGCATTCCGATCTATCACAAGAATTCCTCCAACAGGAACTCCCACCAAATGGACAATATTATCATGCCAATAGCCCTTATATGAACCAAATTCATCCTCCTAGAAGAAGAGTATCCATTTCCAACGGTCAAATTGGCCAGATCAGCATGATGTGTCACCGCAATGAATCGAAATCTAGTAACTCATCTGTTGAGCCCGTTGTCCCGCCTTCCGGTGACTATGAATGCTCCCCCATGCCTCGAGGTGCACATAAAAATGGAGACATCAAGAATAATGGTTCTGAAAAACAAGAAATGGGTACAGAAAGTAATACCTTCTTTTTGGATCAGAAGCCACCCAAGTCTGCTGGTGCTGGCGAAATCAAAGTTAATAGAGACGGAGTGCCAGAGCAACAACTTTTCTACAACAATGAAGTTATTTTCAACCCAAATGCAGGACCTATTCATGGGACTACGGCTTGGAAAAAGCAAAAAGTGTTAGAAAGAAATAGAATCGCTGCATCGAAATGTCGTCAGAAGAAAAAGGTTCTACAAGAGAAGCTACAATTGGACATCGATTCTCTTAACCGCGAGAATTCACATCTTTCACAGAAGAATGAGCGTCTTGTGAGCATGCTTGTTAATATTAAGTCCGAGTTGCTGCAGTATCTGGAGTGTGTCCCTTCTTCTGCTTTAACCCAATATGAAACCCTCCAACAATTGCTCTCCTTCTCTGAGGATGATCTCGATCTTGATTTTGACACAAAACTTAAGTTGGAGGATGAGGTTCAACCGGTAAATGATGCTCACAGTCTTTTGGATTCTGTGAAGGAAGAGCACAAGCCATCTCTTTCGAATGTTGCTCTTTAATTGGCTGGATACTATTGAGTCAAGTCTTGCTGAGATGAAGAGCCCAACAACTTTTATTACCAAATAACCGTTGAGAGGCGGAGGTGGCGTATTGTGTGGCGGTGTAGTTTTTTGACATTTTATATTTTTTTGGTTTTATTGCAAATAATGTGACCTTAAGCAGGTTTATGAATTGTACAATACATTTGTTAACGGAAGTAAGCAAAAAAGTGTATAATTGAAAGCTGTAAAGACTTTATTATCAAAATGGGGAGTCCGTTTGATGAGGCGATCAATTTAGAGGATCAGCCTGGATACAGGGATGTTCCAGAGTTTGAAGAGATAAATGATAAGCTGTCTAATCTGATGTTGGATATCAACAATGGGGTGAGCAATTTGAACAAGAATATCAACTTTTTAGAGGACCAAGTACACGGGCAAGATGGTTTGAAAAAGACAGCATCAATATCAAAGTACAGACGTAACTCCTTGAAGCTGGTTTCAGAGGTGACGGATCTATTTAAGACGCTTTCCCGTGAAATTAAGCGGATGAACGACCTGGACAGCACGCTGCTCAACAAGTCGCAAGCTTTTGTTCGAGACAAGTTGAATGTTAGTGTAAAGCGTATTTTAGAGGAGTTCAACGGACTTCAACGGAAATTTTCGGAGTTGGAGAAGCAGTTGAATGAGCGTAGTAGCGCTTTAATCGACATAGATGAACGGACGGCACACAGAACACAACAACAGGCTCAGGAACAACAACAACAGGTGATTATTGAATACGAATCTGTTAATGCAGAGGAGGTGGAGTACCAGAGATCGCTTATAGAAGAACGAGAACGGGATATCGAGGGTATATCACATGGAATAAACGAGTTGAACGAGATCTTTCATGACCTATCGAGTATGGTCACAGATCAAGGCCAGATTATTGACAATATCGAGTCAAATTTGTACAGTACGATCCATGACACGAGGATGGCGTCGAAGAATCTTCACAAGGCCGACAGATATCAACGGAACCAGAAAAGACTGTGCTCATGGCTTCTAATGATTCTGGTTGTCGTTTTATTATTTATAGTATTGGTTATTTTGGTTTAAGGAATATAGTTAATGTACATTAGATTGAGTAACTGGAATTATAACTCCCATAGATTTACCTTTCCGTCGTCTCCAGATGTCAACAGTTGGTTTTCAGTCCACCATTTAACGCAATTAATCTCAGATACCTGATGACCTAGTTCTTGGATAGCTATTATTTCCCAGGTTCCTCTGGAGACTTCCTTGTAGACCACGATTCTTCCATCTGACCCACAACTGGCAATTAACCCCGATGGACTCCAGTCTACTCCGTACACAGAGCCGTTATGAATCTTTGGTAAAATACTTTGCATTACCCATTCCTCCTCTTCTTTCAACGTGGATGGAAGTGTATTGTTTGATACGGGATCGCCACTCAGTTTCCTCCATACCCGAACTCCAGAATCGTCACTGCAGTTAACCACCCTCATCTCGTTTGCGGACTCTCTCTTTTCCCAATCCGAGCACCATATTGTCCCGTTTGCTCCAGCAAAGCTTGCCACACAGACCCAGTCATCCTCGTCATAAGGATCCTGCTTGAACACTTTAGTTGTATCATCGTAGGAGCTTGAGCTTAAGATATTCTTAGTAGGATGCCATGCTGCATGTTTCACATCCTGGTCGTGTTCCTGGATGACACTTACACACTCAAACTCCTCATTTGATTCATCGGACTCCCAAATCCAGATAGATTTATCTCTTGAACAGGATGCTAGATATGTTCCATCAAACGACCAACTCACACTCTTTACCTCATTTTCATGACCTTCTATAATGGCCATTAGTTGCCATTCGTTTTCTGTTTCTTCCAAATCCTCTATATCTTTCCCCCAAATAGAGATAGTAGAGTCGAATGATCCTATGGCTAGGGATGGAAACTCTCCTGTTGGCTTGAATGCCACTGTTCTCATGGTTTTTGTGTGTGTATTATCATCTAAAACAGCAACCTTACGTCTTGTTTCGAGATTGTATAGTATACAGGTCTTGTCTGATGAAACAGACGCCATCAACGGCAATTTATGGTGGATCGAGATAGACCAACATTTATCTGTGTGTCCAGAAAAGGTGTGTTGCAGTTGTAAGGAAGTTACCATCTTTGAGCTCAGTAATGTTTCTGACACTAGTTTTGATTCTGTCAGCTCAATCGATAGCTTTCTGTCTGTTTGAACGAAAATTCTGGACTTGTAGGGATTATTAGTAGTGAGAAGCTTATTTAATATAAAAATATTTTTCATCAAGAGTAATGTAATGATACTATACGATTATAGGCCTTTATTCCTGTATTTTGGATATTATTGATATAAATTGGCAGCTTCTGTCAATTTCAACGAATAAATATGTTATTGAACAATAGATTGGCAGCAAGATGCCTTTTGACCCGGAACTATCCAGCTTGGAAAATCCTCATTAGATACAAATCAGCAGGAAAAAGCCCGGACCAAGATCCACCCCATTCATCTAATGTTCCCTCGAATCCAAATAAGGAAGAAATCGAACAGTTTTCGCCAGATATGTCTTCTAAGGTGTCAAAACAAACAGGCTCGTTACCATCAATCGACCCAGGATTGTCACAATTGATGAAGAAACCGAAATTCGAGTACAATCCGCTATCTAATAAGAAGGGTGTCACATATGAGTTCCATTCTCCCAAGTCACCCAGCCAGATAAAGGCAGAAACAATGAAATCTAAACGTAATAGATCGAAGATCATGGTGATTCTGCCCTCAATTTTGGTCGGAGCAGGTATTTTATGGGTTGCCTATATCTATCAATTCTTCGATGACGATCCCAATAAAGATAAGCATACAGAACTTCTGAGAAACGACTCCTTTCTAAAATATGTCATCACATTCAAATACAAGATTGATGATGACCATTATCTGATCGAGTTAACCAGAAAAAACAGAACTAACATGTTCGCCCAGCATTCAAAGTTGTTTGATGGAAAGAAAATATGGAGTATAGAGATCAAACAACCAGATATAAATATTGTTAGAAATTATACCCCACTTCCTTTATATGTCGCTGGATTGGACCCTGGAACCAATGAGCCACATCTAAGACTGCTCACTCAGCCTGATGAGGAGGGAAAGTTCATCTTGATCGTGAAAAGATACCCAAACGGCGAGTTCTCCAGATGGCTTACCGACAAAAAATTGTTGAATGAAGTCGAAGTCAGAGGACCTAATATCGAGTACAAAATTCCATTCCACCCATTAGACAAATTTGAACAAAGACCCCAGTTGGGTCCAATCCTGTCTAAAATCAAACCTGACCCGGTTTATCCTGAGCATATTCCAAAGCCAGAAACAATGGCATTTTACGGAGCAGGTACTGGAATCCTACCTCTTCTGCAACTGTTATACTCTCCAAATCCACCAAAAGGCTTCATTCATGCATATATTTCTCTTTCGAAGGAATCAAATCTGTTGGATCAATTTAAAACTCTGAATTACTTCGCAGAAAAGAGCGGAAGAGCAAAGTTCACTTATAGAATTAGTGAATATAATCAAAAGCTAACTTCCAATGATGTAGAAAAGCCAAATTTACCTCATTTCAATGGACTTGTTGATATGAAGGTGAGTGAAGAGCTTTATAAGCAGAGGCTTCTGAAACAGAAGAAGGAAGAGGTTAGAAGACAACTCAAAGGAAAAAGTTCGCAGTCATACAGCTCATCTGTAGATGATCTAGCTGAAAAGTCATTTACCTACAATGATGATAATATGATTCCTAGAGCTCCTATCAAGATAAAGCCGGAAAATGCATTCCAGCAGTTCACTTTCTTCAAGCAAACGACGCCTCACACATATCCATCTTTTGCGTTCATTTGCGGTCCAGATAGTTACATTACCTACGTTTCGGGAAAACCTAATTTAAATAATCAGGAACTAAAAGATACAGGTGAAATAGGAGGCCTGCTAAAGGACAAAGGTTGGAATTTGAAGAACATCAAACGCCTTATCTAATTAGGGATCTCTAGTTTATTGGTTAGTCGTTAGTCGTGTATATAGTGTTAACCTAATGAAATCTGAACATCCACTAGATAGTCCTCTTCTAATTCTGTATTTCCAACGGTATTGTCCATATCCAACACTTCGTCGTCAAAAATCAGCCTTAAAGAAGTTGTTGGATCTAGTCCGGCCTTATTAAGATAATATTCTGCGAGAGTTCTGATCTTGGTTTCATTGTGAACTTGAACTTTGAACTCCTTTCTGTCCTTAGCAGCCATTTTGATAGAGAAATACCTTTCGTTTGGATTGTCGGACTTTGCAATATCAGAAACATTGAAATCACGCTCAAACTCCTCCTCTACATCTCGATCGGTACCTTTAGACATCAGTTGAGCTAATTGGTTGACATTGTAGACAACCTCAAGAGAATCGTCATTCATGAGACCTGTTAGATCTATGACAGTGTCCCTATCTAAAACCAGTCCATCCTGCTGAAGCTCGATCCCTAGGTCGTCTGGATAATTCATTCGAACCAGATATATATCAAGAAGTTCTTTAATTGTGGTGCTTTTCTTGGCTACTATCAATGCTTCATGGTTGGATTTGTTGGGGTCTATCAATTTCAGTGTAATTTGTTCTTCACCCTCCTCTTCATCTTCTATTGCTGCACTGTTTGTAGACTCTGTTTGAAGGGCCTTTTCAAGACTGACTTCCCTCTTCATCTTTCTTGCGATTGATTCTGAGGTGAGCAATGCACTAACTTCGAAAGCATCACCCACATCATTGGTAGGCCATTTCGTTCCAGACAAAAGCAATGATCCAACACGCAGAACTTGACTCACTATGAGGTTTGATTTCTCGATAAACAACACCAGATTCTCTACCCCCTCATATTCTTCAGGAAGATGTCTTCCATGAGACTCTACTTGTTTGAGAATCTGATTTACAATTGTCTTAAACTGTGCATTACTTTTCACACGTAAGCGGAACCCCAGAGTTTCTCCTCCTGCTACTTCTATCGTGATAGTAAGGGCAAACACAGCATGTTTGATCTTGATTAGTTGGCCATTAAACATCACAGTTTTGCTAGAATTGCTATGTTTTTCCAAAATTTCCTCAATTTCAGAGTCATGCTCCACAGTAGAAGGCCACACCTCATTATCTAGTTCCTTGAGAAACTCATTGTCAATGTCGCTAATAGTCTGTTGTCTCTCCCTGGATTTGAAGAGAGATTGTTTTAACTCTGAGGAACGGACATTTTTTGATTCCTCCTCGGATTGCGAAATGCCCAGTATCTTGAATAGATCCTCATTACCCTTTGATGATGACTCTCGGATCAGAGAGCCATGATCTAACGATAGACTTGTTTTCGTTTCTGGTGACTCGGCATCTAGATCTATTGGAACTGAGACTGTGGGTGTTCTCCGGTCTTCGAGTTGTTGAGATTTCTGTGTATCGTGAGTCTTCTTCTTTGTTCGTTTCTTCTTCTTCTTTCTGTGAGCTATTTCCATCTCCTGATCGTTATCAAAGGCGAAAAAATCATCTTCAGCTTTTGATATTGATCGGGCTAATAATTTCTGTGTGGGTTCTTGATCCCCTTCTGTCTTGAATTCATCAAAATCGTCCATTTTTCCTCATTTAAAGGCAACATTTACAATAAGGCAGGTACAAACAATCTAATACTTGGTCATATGGATCATAGATATGAGATTATCTCTCACAATTGATATTCTCCAGAAGAAATCAACCAAACTAAATCATTCAAGACAATAAAAAACTACTTTTTCATTATATAGATATATTAGTAACGAGGCTATTTTATAGAGATAGTTGTCTCATTCTATCGCTAAGTGATATTCAGCAGCATTTGCCGATAAATATACAGATTCAGCATATCTATAAAGTATACAAGGATGTTAATTCCCTCTCTTTGTGCAAAAAAAGGCAACTTTCGGTTCTTAAAAGGAATTCAAAAGTACTCCTCATCAACCGTGGAAAATGTCCCACTCATAACAGATCCAAATTATCGTATACCACACAATTCAATCATTCTCAGCGGAATCCAGCCAACTGGAGCATTCCATCTAGGTAACTATTTGGGAGCTACCAAAACTTGGAGAGATTTGGCTAGTAGAATCAAGAAGGAAAACCAGGGGTCTAAGATGATTTTGTTCGTGGCAGATCTGCACTCACTCACGGTTCCACAGGATTACCCCTCTCTCAAGAGAAAGAGACTTGAGGCCTTTGCTTCGATTCTAGCATGTGGCATCAGTCCCGAAGATGTGATCGTTTATTATCAATCGGATGTCCCAGAACATTCTCAATTGCAATGGATTCTTACATGTTTCACAGGAATGGGATATCTCAATAGAATGACTCAATGGAAATCCAAGTCCAGTCTGGACGAACAGGCAACTATTAATGAGGATCTTGGAAGAGTGAAGCTGGGATTGTTTGCATATCCGGTTCTTCAAGCGGCAGATGTACTTCTTTTCAATACCACTCATTGTCCTGTAGGCCAAGATCAAGCTCAACATCTGGAACTCACAAGAGATATTGCCGATGCCTTTAATAAGCGTACAAACTCCAGTACCTTCACTCTTCCAAAAACCGTATTGGCTCCCACAAATAAGATCTTATCTCTGAGAAACTCCTCCAAGAAAATGTCAAAATCAGACCCCGACGAAATGGCCAAGATCCTCATGACAGAAGACCCTAAAGAGATCATCAAGAAGATCAGTAAATCAGCAACTGATTCCATAGAAGGAAGACTAACATATGATCCTCTTACTAGACCAGAAGTTTCTAACTTAATCACAATTTATGCTGCGGTAAGAAATATAGAGATCCAAAAAGCGGTGGCAGAGGTGGAAAACTTGACCAAAAAACAGTTTAAAGATCTCATTTGCGATGCTCTTGTGAATGAGCTCAAGGAACCACGTTTGGCATACAACGAACTTGTCAAGGACGAAGATAGACTCAATAGACTTGCCTCATTTGGAGCAGAAAGAGCTAGAGAAATGGCATCAAAAAACTTGAAGGAAATATATAGAATCATAGGTATGTATTAATCAATCGTGACTATTGTGTATAGCATATTACATCTTTATTAATTATCGTTTATAAGCTTTCATAAACTTTTATTCAGAAAAGATCATCATCAACAAGACCTGTAGACTCACCGTAAAGCTGCAATATCCTTTGAACTTCACGATATTTTGAACAACTCAAAATCAGCGTCCGTAAGAGCTCAGTCTTATCAATTCCACAAATTTTTTCCTTTGAGCTGAAATAAAGATCCTGGAATAGTTCAATTAGTCTATTTTTGAAGTTCAGTTCACACAATCTCTTAACATAAATGATGAGAAAGTTTTTGTAGCTCTTAGAATCTTGTAAATAATGGTAAATCAGTATCTTGTTTTCTAGATGATTCATAGAGATCACAGTCTCTAGATTTTCATATCCTTCCTTCATCAACATAACCTTGGATATTTTGTTCAAAAACTTGCCCTTGCCCCTCCTCAAAATCTCATCGTTTGTATGAGACTCTAGAAAGCTCAAAACTGATCCGCTATCTAGCATAGTTTGGGACTTTGTGGAATCCCAATACTCAGATCCAAATGCCCACCACGAATCTGAGACCAGAGACCAAGAATTCATCTCCTTGTTAAATAAATATCCTTTACCGTTGCTTAATGTTACAATTGGCAGTCCATTAGAAGTTATCGAGCACATTGTTAGATTTTCCGAACGTGTCAAAAGGTCACCATTCACAAATATAAGCCCATTGGACTCCAGAGTGTTTTCTTGAGTGTTTGATTTGAAAATTGGTTGCAACAAAGGATATAACGAGGTAGGTCGGAATAATGCTTTTCCTGCTTTAATGTCCCACGCATATAACTCGCCGACACTGGTCACCGCTAGTAGGTAGTTTCCCTTAATCTCTAAAAATGATAGTGGTGAGCCCAAGATTAGAGGTGGCAATAGCCTTCTTCCTGATGCTCCATATATGATAAGTTGTCCATTTGTAGTTGAGAGTGCCCAATACTCTTCAGTCCCTGTAACTAGATGGGCCTTCATTGGTATGAAATCAACGAACAATTCTTTACGTGATTCATCAAAAAGCTTTTTGACTAATGCAATTCTAGTAGGATGTGACTCGTGTCCATTTCCATTTTTTGCTTCCAAAAATGTGTTTTCATCATCTGGTAGTGACTGATGAATGTTCAGCCTGACTTTAGGGACAGAAATACGAATATTGCTGAAGGACATTTGAGGATTCAACACAACTGATCCAATAAAATCCACTGGTTCCAGTTCCCTCTTTTTCCTCTGCGTACCATTTTGCAGAGGCGAAGACTCCTCTTTCTTAACAAGTTTGTTGACCTTGGAAGAAAGCTCTCTAGGAACAGATGTTGATGGTGCATCAAATTCAGAGGACAAAATTGGACGCCTCTTTGAATCATTGATTGCTGCAGTCCCATTAGAGTTACCATTGGTAGAAGGGGCGTTCTTTACTGCTTTGTCTTTCTTGGAAGCTGTTGCTGAAGCAGCAGGTTTGGCTATTTTGAGCTTTTTAGCAGGAGGCTCACCTGGCTCCTTACTTTTGGATCTGGTGTCTGTATCTTTAATATCCTCTTTTTCTAGAGATATGCTTTTGCTATCTTTTTGTGTATCCTCTGTCTCAGTTTTCTGTAATAGTGTTGCTTCTGTAGCAGACTCCTGTTTGCCATTTTCCGCTTCTTTCCCCTTGGATTTCTCGGCTGCGTGCGCCTGAATTTCTTCTACTGAATATCTTTCTTTGTGCTTAGAAACGTTTTCCTCTAGGTTATTCATTTTACACTCGCTATCGTTATCTGGAACAGGCTTTCCTAGCTCATTTTCTCCGAACACGCCTATCAACAAATCTCCAGCAGTGGTGGTGATGAAAAGAAGTTGACCATCATTACTCCAACAGATATCTTGAATAGGATTTATGCTCACTTCAGTAGCAATGATGAGGGGAGCTGCCACAGAAGAGTTCCAAATGGCTATGGTAGAGTCAACGGAAGCTGTAGCTAAAATATAGTAGTATTTTCCTGTTTGAGGAGTGAAATCTGTTTTATCTTCATTGGCAGGGTTTGCATAAACACAAGGCGAAAATTGCGTCATTGTGCACTTAAATCCCCTACCGACAAAATTGCACCAGCTGCTCCAATCGGTGTGTGAAGGATCAGGATTGCTTACCAAAGTAATGACGGCGAGCTTTCCCTTTGATGTGAAGGGACACGAAATAACTCTATCATCCGAGGACCATGAAACCTTACGAACAGTGGCCTTATTCAGCTTTGAGCTGCTGATCATGTTATCCATTTTCTGTGCCACTTTATAGTTGAAAACATGACCTTCCACTGGATCATCATCCAAGGTATATTCTACAAGATTCATGGCCTTGTCATCGCCCAGTGTCATTAGATATTTGTTTGAGTTTTTATCAAATGTGATTCCCTTAACTGCTACTGATGTGTTGCTTTCTGTAGAGCTTTCGATGTTGTGAATTTTGAGGGTATCAAGAATTTTTCGGTAATAAACGTCGTAGATCAAGATCTCATTATTCATGGTGGAAAATGCCAGCAAGCGATCATCGGCTGACCAACTGAAATCCAAAAGCACTCCACCAGTGTGTTTCATTATCTGTGATACTTGAGATTTCTCGGGTAAATGAGGGTCTTGGACTAGATAAACTTCTCCGTTCTTACACATAGCGACCAACAGGTTTGAGTTCGATTTGAGATTCGCAAACTTGAGAGATGTAATTTTGCTTCTAGTTCTCATTAAAACCACATTATCGGGAGTTTGTGCCTCTGCAAACTTTGCTTTATCCACTAATGGGGTGGACTGCAATTTGTTTGTTCCTTCAGGTTTCTCTTTTTCTGTCTTCACAAGAGGATCTGTAGGGGTCGCGGTTCCTTCAGAGTTCATATCTGTCAAAAGCGTGTTCTCTGTAATAGACATCTTCACCGTTTCGTTGTACTTGCCTTGAGGGACCATCCCCAGGAACTTGGACATTTTCCTTACATCTATCTTCCCATCAGATCCTGCAGTAGCTACGTACTGGTTGTTGGAACTTACTGTGACGAAAAATGAATGGTACTTCGAGAAAGATGCACTCAAAAAGTACATAGTTGCTCCTTCAGATGTTTATATCCGTCCTGGTCAATGAAACTGTCCTTACTTCCTAATTGAATCCATATCTTGACTTTGGCAAAGAAAACAACCCTCTCGTCTCTCGTAAATTCCCTTCGTCTGGTGTTCCTGGTTTGGTAGAAATTCTGTCATAATAAGAAATGTGTCAATATTATGGCAAATTTGAAAACGATTAACGATAATGGCTTATATATGTTGATTCTAAGGCCTAAAAGAGGATAAATAACATAAGTGATTCAAAGCTCGTGAAACAGCAAAATGGCATCATCAGAGTATATAAGTGACTCAGGGTCGGATTATACTGAGTACTGGATAGATTGGTTTTTAGGAAGCCGTGGCAATGAGTACTTTTGTGACATGGACGTGGAGTACATCACAGACAGATTCAATTTAACAGGACTGAACCAGTATGTCGACAGAATCTCACTATTGGTGGACATAATCACCGATCGCACACAAATAAGCGAGACTGAGTCAGAACAAACGAGAGCAAAGTTGGAGGATAATGCTAAGTTTCTATATGCTTTGATTCATGCAAGATACATTATCACTCTTCGGGGTCTGAGCAAAATGTTGGACAAGTACAGAAGTGGGGACTTTGGATACTGTCCACGAGTATTTTGTAAATTGACGCCTTTGTTACCCGTGGGCTTGAGCGATGCCCCAAGAGTATCGTCCGTGAAGCTCTACTGTCCGAATTGCGAAGATCTCTATAACCCGAAGTCGTCGAGACATTCGTCATTAGATGGAGCGTTCTTTGGGACGTCTTTTCCAGCTATGTTCTTCCAAACTTATCCCGAGCTCATCCCTAATCATAATGTCGAGATATATACTCCCAAAATCTTTGGATTCCAAATTCACGATTCGGCCAAGCTCATGAGATGGAGGCTTCTTCAGAAGGACAAATTGGTGAAGCAATTAGAGATTCAAGGCATCGAACATGACAAAAACACACCAGGAGGGTATGCGGATCCCCAGCAAGATATGGAGACGGAGAAGAATAAAGGCATATTTGGGGGTTATTCCAACAGAAGACAGAGGTCCTGAAGCAAGCACATAGTATCATCTCATGGATATTTGATTACACGGTTGATGTTTCACCGATATAGTGCCATCTTGTATTTAGAGTTGATGGGCCATACTTATTATGAGAAGGCGGTTTGCTGGTCATCTAATATTCCTTCGCCTCGACCAGTCTTGCTGCGAATATGTTAGAACTTATGTTATGAGGTTGTTGTTTGATTAGTATAGTATCTTGTTTGTTTTTAGCCCTGTAATCCTCATTTTAATGAATATTTTATTTCTGTCCGTTATCAGTTGGTATCACTCTGAAACAGGAAATTTACTCCTAAGGCATGTTTTTTTTTCGGTTAAACACATCTCCATGACTAAAATGTTCAGCTTACCAGATAGTACGTCTTTATTGATGTAATTGAGGACATAGACCAGGGTAGAAATAGACCAGGAATATATAAAGGACACTGGAGGATATTAGAAAGAAAATCTGATTCGAAAATGTCATCAGAGGAATATAATGGGGTCACAGAAAATCCAGATTGGATACATATAGATGCTCCAAATGGAAATTCAGATGTCAGAGTTATACGTCCATGGAGCTTTTTGGATGTATCTTCAGATAATATAAGGGTTCTTGTGATATTGAACCAGAAAATAAACCTCCCACTGGACATATTCATGAAACTCTGGAATGTATCTGAGCTAAAAATATGCGGGGACGGAGGTGCTAATAGACTCCATCAATTCTGTCTAGAGTCAAACAATGGAATTCATTTATATCCTGATTACATAGTAGGTGATATGGACTCCATCACGGAGGATGTGAGAAGTTTTTATAAAAATAAAGGAGTGACTGTGAAACCCCAGACCTCCCAGTACTTCTCAGACTTGGATAAAGTGATTGCACTGGCAAATCTCAAAGTTAATGGACCAGATCTACATCTCGATGATTATGACGACTATGAGTCAATTAGTGTGGTGGAAAAGAAACTTTATAAGTCAATTGACAATCCAAAAAGCGTCCAAATGCTCCTTCTAGGGTCGATAGGAGGACGATTCGATCTCACCGTTGCAACCATCAATAAAGTGGTGAGATGCCAGGCAGCAAGGCCTTATTTCAATTTGATATTAATGAACAATGAATATAACGAAATAATAATCTACATTCCAAGGGGCAGAAATTTCATAGCATCTCTCAAAGAAAATGGATATTACATGACATTGGATGATTTCCGTGAGAGAATAAACACCGCCCCCAAAACTGTTGGGCTACTTCCAATACTATCCCCAGTTTCTCTTACAACTGAGGGCCTGAAGTATGATGTAACACAGTGGTTTTCCCAATGGGGAGGAATGATTAGCTCTAGCAACCAGATTGTTGGTGATAATGGTTTTTATGTTGACTGTACAGAACCTATATTTGCAAATATTGAACTATAACTCAAAGCACCTTGAGTGAACGGAGGACAATGTCACTTAAATATATATGATGCCTTGAGATTTTGATTTAAATAACAAATTAGTCACAACAATTAAATGGTGAATCAATGATTCCCAGTACACAAAAAGTATACTTATTTACAAGGTCGACCTAAATCTATCAAGCTTGAAAGAATGGATCTTTATTTAGCTGCGACATAAAGTCATGTAGGCTCAGTGTTTTCTCTTCTGATATTCTGTAAGGTTCAGTATCAGCCTGAATACCGGATACATCTGAGTTACTGTTCAGGGAGTTTATCGAATGAAATAGGGTAGGTGCAAAATCTGCTTGTTTGAAATTCTCCTCTGGACCAACCCCAGTGCTGGAAACTGTAGAGGCAGTATGTGCAGAGATTCGATCTGGAGTGCTATTGGATCCAATGTACGAAGCTGATGATCTATTATTAGAGGAGATAGACGAGGAGAACGCATATTGGTTTGTCTCTAGCTCAGCCCCAAAAGCACTACCATAATTGAAAAGATTGAAATCATAACCACCTATTCCATAATCCTGAGCCTCCTTTTCGATACTCTTCAGTAAATCATCAGTGTCCATGAATAGTATATCCTCAAATCCTGTGTTGGAGAACTGAAAAGGTGACTTAGCTGGTAGTTCTGCAGAAGTAGAAGGAACTTCTGGTAGAATCCCGGAATTTAATAACATATTATTCTCTGTTCCAGTGTCATTGTATATTGCTTCATCACTAGAATTCAAAACTTGTCCAGAGGAAGCGATCCCCATTTTACAGGTCATTATGAATTTGTCAAACTGCTCCTGCTTGGTGGTCTTAAAGAAATTGAAGAAAATCTTAATTATCATTGCCATCTTCCAGCAAGAGAAGAATTCTGTCTTTAAATTGATACAGTTCAGATAGTATTCCTTCATATAATGGAAGAGTGTCATCAAAAACTGGTCATTATCATCCTTATTCACATTAACATTCAACCAATTTAATACCACAACAGAGTCAATAGAATTACCAAATTGCCTTAGTAGAGTGTCAAATTTCATGTTATCAGTAGTGAAATTTTTAAGAAAGATAGACATGCACCATAAAAGTGCTCTATTGGAATTGATAAGCGCTTTGCTGGCGAAAAGTCTATCAAGATCACAGAAAAATCTTTTGAAATTTATATGGGATTTGAACGAGCCATGAATTGTCTCACTTTCATTCAGAAATTTCATCAAATCAAAAACGAATTTGAAAATTACAAGCGCAGACTCAGTAGCTTTGATTGCATGATGCAATTTAATTTCCTGATTTTCATCAGGTTCATTCAAGTATAACAGATAATGAAGACAGTTCAGTAAAGAAAGAACTGTGATTCTTATCTCTAGTTTCTTCACCTTAGGAATATTGAATATTCTTTCGATAGGGTCATCAATCCTGAAATTTCCTGTGAGTTCACCGCTATCAATCATTTCATAAATGGAATTGACTTTATTGCTTGCAAACAATTCGATTTTATTAATCAATGCTGTGAAATCAGATTTTTTGTAAACATCATCAGGATTGTGACACAACTTAATTGCACGTCTGATTAATTTCGCTGTTTCAAATTCTAACTCTGTGTCCTTATTTATTGCATTCTCATTGATAATTTTCTTCAATTCTTTGCCAGAAATATTAATTGACATCCCCTTTTTAAAATTATTCAATATTGTAGTATCTTTAGCGCTTAACCTTGGTAATGATACGTCAAATTTATCATCGTTAATAATCAGTGGCGACCCAAAATCAAAAGAGTTCAAAGTATCAAGATATATTAACTTGTAATAAATTCTTCTCCAAACATTCTTGATTTTCTCATCTTTGAATACATTTGGGAAATTGTCAGGATCCCTATGAGCACCTAACACTCTACACATTTGAATAATAAGGGATAAAGATATCGAACCTTCATAAACATCCTCGCCCAAATCAGGCGAGTAGCATTGGTACCATCGTAGAAACATGAGGACTTGTATATTTCTCAGAGTAACTCTCCTGAAGATATTATCCTGTGAAGGCATAGAAAGCATCAAATTCTTTGCAACTTCAATAAACCGAGGTTCTATCTTGGTGTTAGTCTTAATAATAGTAGCTAAACCTTCATCTTCAATCGATCTTGGATTCTCAAAATACTCCTTAACATTGATAGTCAAATAACTGAACCTTAAGACTACAAATAGCAGGGAGACAATCGATATGTTTTGCTGATGTCCTACCTGTAGGATGGGCTTTCCATTCGAATCTTTTAACAACACATATGTGATCTCTTCCCTGAATACAGCTTCATCGATGAAAGGTATAAGGTGATATGCATGAGAGAAAAAACGATCAATAAGGGCGTTGATAGCGTACATTGGAGGAAGCATGGCTGTTGCAGCTACCAGTAAATCTGGCTGTCTTAGTGGCTGACAATAGCCGAGGATGGTGGTAGTGTCAGCTGCCGGCAAATGATCTACACAGAAGTCTACTCCATTACTTGCATTCTTTCTTGCAAAAGAGTCCTCCGTATCCTCGTGCAGACCAATCGCTGTTGTTGTCGCTCTGTATTTCTGTGACTCTATGTAATCTTCATACTCCTTTTCGTGTTTCACATTGAATGATCCGAAAAGCAACTTCAATTGTTCGTCTGCTGATATAAAAGTGAAATAGCTAGTCATTCCTGAATGCATTATTCTATTCTCCTTGAATACCATACGGTCGAATTTATTTGATAGTATAAGAACAGGATCAGCATCCTCATCTTTCGAAGAAAAATTCACGTCATCAATTATAAATGACAGATTGTTGTATTCGCTGATATCGATATTGTTGGCCTGCAATATCCTCTCCAGCTTGTTCACTTTCATCTTTAGATTGATTATCTCGCTCGTTAGTTGCACCTTACCTGGATTCTCAGAAGTATGATCTGCATATTTGCATAAATTCTGTGTGCTGCTTTTCACACAACCAGAGCATGGCTTGAGTCTATCACATTTCATCTTCTTCTTACGGCATGGCTCACAAGAAGTAGGAATTCGGTTCCTGCTCTTCTTTATCCTGGGATCTCCACTCACTGACGACATGTTCTTCTCTGTCACTGTCGTTTGTCGCTACTTTACGTATGTTTATAGACTCCTCGGTCTGTACCTTACTCCGTTGAAGCAGTTAATATAAAAAACATTAGATAAATTGCTAATCAAACATTTCATTTTGCCTCTGCAAGTTCTTTAATTCCAGATTATGTAATATCTCAATACTTTCTTGGTCTACCTTCTCTGCACATTTTCAGGTAACCACTTTCCCTTAATAAATATCTAGACCCCTAATATTGGACTCAGACACTACCTATCTGGCCCGATATAAACTTCCCCTTGCACCACATTCGGAATAAAGCCCTTATCCCCTTAATCCAATAACTTACTCAAAAAGTACAGCCTCTTAGCTTATGTAATTTATTCTGACATTGCTGCAGCAGGTAGAAAAGATTGCACAAAATATTCAGATCAAGTTTAATCAGCCTTCCTCTTAAAACCTTCAAAAATATTGCTCCTTTTCCTAGATTGCTTCCTAGAAGTCTATACCAGAAATTTCATTAAGATTCTAGGATCACCACTCTACATATAAAACAAATTACACATTATTACAAAGCTCAAAAAGGGTATATGGTAATATGGTATATAGTTAAGAAAAAAGACCCATGGCACGCCAAAGACCTTACATAAAGTTACATAAACAAAAAGCCAGGAGCCAAGTTGACAAGAAATCAATTAGAAACAAAATTATCAAAACCATCGCTCACCCAAAAGATATTAGTAAAATTGCACGAAAAAGGGTATCCGGCTGCCATATCAAGAGACAGACTAATCACCACACTATGTAAAGTATGGACATTTAGTAAACCTCCTCATCTTCTGGGAAAGTGTCAGCACCAAGCTCTACATAGTCTCTTTCCAAAGCAGCAAGGTCCTCTCTAGCCTCAGCGAATTCACCCTCTTCCATACCCTCACTGACATACCAGTGAACGAAAGCTCTCTTCTTGTACATTAAGTCGAACTTTCTGTCAATCTTTTGCCAAGCATCAGCAATGGCAGTGGTGTTCGAGAGCATACAAACAGCTCTACTCACATCAGCTAACTCAGATTCGGCGATTTGGGTTGGCTTTTGGTAGCAAATACCAATCTTGAAACCAGTAGGACACCAGTCAACCAATTGAACAGTCTTTTTGGATTTGATGACAGATACAGCATTCTGGACGTCTCTGTTAACAACATCACCTCTATACAAGAGACAAGTAGCCATGTATTTTCCAAGTCTTGGGTCACACTTAACCATCTGGTTGCCTGGTTCAAAGCAGGCAGCAGTGATCTCAGAAACAGAGTTGGCTTCGTGTGTCATTCTAGACTTGGACATAACAGGGGCGTAAGAAACCAATGGGAAATGAATTCTTGGGTATGGGACCAGGTTGGTTTGGAACTCGTTCAAATCAACATTCAAAGATCCATCGAATCTCAAGGAAGCGGTGACAGAAGACACAACCTGGGCAATCAAGTTGTTCAAATTGTTGAAGTTTGGTCTTGCAATATTCAAGTTCTTACGGCACATGTCGTAGATAGCTTCGTTGTCGACCATGAATGTACAGTCAGCATTTTCTAGGGTGGTGTGTGTAGTCAAAACAGTGTTGTATGGCTCAACAACAGATGTGGAAACTTGAGGAGCGGGGTAGACAGCAAATTCAAGTTTGGACTTCTTACCGTAGTCGTTGGAGAATTGTTCGAGAAGAAGAGATCCCAAACCCGAACCAGTACCACCACCTAGGGAGTGAGTGAACAAGAAACCTTGTAAACCATCACATTGGTCGGTCATTTTTCTAAGTCTGTCGCTGACATCATCCAATAGTTCTCTACCAACAGTGTAGTGTCCTCTGGCGTAGTTGTTGGCCGCATCTTCCTTTCCGGTGATGAGTTGTTCTGGGTGAAACAAATTCTTGTACTTTCCTGTCCTGACTTCGTCAACAACGTTTGGCTCTAAATCTACATACAGAGCTCTAGGAACATACTTTCCGGATCCTGTCTCTGCAAAGAAAGTGGAGAATCCTTCTTCTCCTCCTTTTGGTCTTGAAAGTCCCTCTTGCAAGTATCCGTCAGGAGTGATACCATGCTCCATGGAGTATAACTCCCAACATGCATTACCGATCTGACATCCTGCCTGACCAACTATATTCCACAAAAATGCGGTCCGTTAGTATTTTTGTCGCCTCCCAGTATCATCAAATATGTTTCACGTACCGTTCACTGAAATAACTTCTCTCATATTGATATAGTCTTCTCAATTCACTCAAATTGCTTGTGTATCACTTGCAACAGCTTATGGCAAATAAATCACTCACAACACGTATTCACACTTTTATCTGAAAGAACTCTGTAGTACAACACAATACACATTCAGTCTTTCTCTCGATTTGTTTTGTTTTTGGAATGAAGCTTTTTGTTTACATTAACAATTTTTGGCGTCTGTAGCGGCCAGGGCATCGTAACGGCATCACCTGTTGTTGTCATTTTGCCGTTTTGGGAAGTGCCGGGTAAGTTGTCTTGGTGCAGAGGTGTTCATCACGTGATTTCCTGCTGCGCGCGGGCAAAAGATGTCTCGGAAAAATGCTAATATTTTAGGATTCTCCGGTACGAAAATGTCTCTTGGACCACAGCTAATGGGAAAGAGGAGAAGATTTCGAAAAATCTTCACAAACAGTTGGACTACTTCCGAGTTGGGGTTGGAGGAGAACCAAGAATAATACTTTTTCCTATATAGGAATCATTCAAATGCAGGTTGGCCACAATGAGGAAAACATGTCACAAGTTCCGTTTTTAAGCCATAAGGTAATGGAAGGAAACTGATTTTCGTTTTTTATTGTCATGCATTTTCTGCCATTCGAGAGCTGCAATATAGGGAATGCTTAGCAAGTTATTATTGAAATTCGATTTCGCTAGACCAGTTATTTGCGGATTAATGGGTTGACTAGGTAAGTTTCTCTGAGAATAATGTGTCATTTCAGATATTCCAGTTGCCTTTCTCGATACACAGACTGTTCTTGCTGTGAATTCTATTTGTTTAATTTCTAATGTCTCGCTTGTGATTTCCTTAATGTGGGGAAATTACACCGCCCGAGAAAATATGTTGACCCCACAAATATCAGTGATTAACGGATCTGGCGGTGTCTAATTAGGGCTTTTAGGTCATTTGATGTCAAATAAGGAAAAAATATAGGACATATTGGGACAGTTGCAGTAATGAAGCATCCGTCAAGATGAATATAAATAGTGGGTCAAGCATTCCGCTGAGCCTTTTGAACATACTCAAAATAAATAGTTGGCTTATCATCTTGCCGTACCCAATAGTTCAGGATTTGATTATGAGATACCTCTTCACATTTTTGGCTGAGTCTTCGCTCCTATATAGCATCACGTCTGCTCAGTCGCTGTTTGACTACTATGACCCGGACACCGAAACATATTACAACCAGGACGATCGGATCTTAGGCACCTCCAAGTTCAACGCTTATAACACTTTTTCCAATCAGCCATATGTATCAAATGGATACATAGGTTCCAGGATACCGAACTTGGGATTCGGATTCACCTACGACCAGAACGAGAATCTGTCAAGTTCGTATCTTACAAATGGATGGCCACTTTTCAATCCAAGGTATTCTGGAGCCTTCATTGCTGGGTTCTTCGATGCTCAGCCAAACACCACAGGCACAAACTTCCCTGAGCTTTTGAAAAATGGTTACGAAAGTGTAATCGGTGCTGTTCCTCAGTGGACAGATCTCTTGCTGAACGTCACTATCAATGGAACAGAATACATTCTAGACCCAAAACTCACTAACAATACCTCAAATAATTATATTGCCAATTACAACCAGGAGCTCAATATGTGGAATGGAGTGGTTTCTACGTCATATACATGGTTGGATCTACTAGATATCACTATCTCACATGCGGCTTCCAAAAGTATAGAGACCCTTGGTCTAAGTAATTTGAGGATAACCACGAGTTCTTCGGATCCTTTAGAAATTACTGTAGTTAACTTTTTGGACTTCGATTCCTCTCAAAGATGTGTTCTGGAAGATTTTCTCTATGATGATGATGGAATTTACATGGTAGTTCAACCTGCAGGTGTTCCTTACAAGCATGCTTCTTTGTTTTCGATTTTAGATATAGACGCTGATGATTTAAGTGTCCCAGAATATAATATTGATGAGAACCGTGTCTCATATTCGACCAACGTGGTTCTACAGAATAGTTCTGTTAGTGCTACCAAATATGTTGGTATTGTTTCCGACGACCTTTATAACTCCAACTCTTCGATTCTCACATTTGACCTGGCCAAAGAGGTTGCTTTAAATGCCTCCCTCTACTCGTGGGATGAGCTGATTGAAGACCATGAAGACTCCTGGAAAGACTGTTGGTCCGACGTGAAAGTTCAGGTCGAGAACGACCCATTCTTAACATTATCTGCGGAAGCAAGTATTTATCATCTATTTGCAAGCACTAGACCTTCTGCAACAAATCTTACTAGTGCAATGAGTGTATCTGGATTAAGTTCGGATTCCTATGGTGGTATGGTCTTTTGGGATGCTGATCTTTGGATGTTGCCAGCGCTATTGCCAATTGCCCCTGATAATGCTGTCGCAATTTCCAATTATCGCTACTATATTCATGAGCAAGCCAGGATAAATGCTGAGGATAATGGTTACAATGGATCAGTTTATTCTTGGACCTCCGGTAGATTTGGAAATTGTACTGGAACAGGTCCTTGTGTTAACTATGAGTATCATTTGAACGTTGCAATTTGTTACTCTGTTTGGAAAATGTACCTCAGTGGGGTCATTGATGATCATCATCTCCAAGAATATGGTTGGCCAATTCTCAAGGATACTGCAGAGTTCTTCAGTGAATATGTGAAATACAATGATACTCTGGAGAAGTATACTACTCATAATTTGACAGATCCTGATGAGTATGCTAACTTTAAAGATAATGCCGCCTATACATCTGTTGGAATATCCCAGGTAATGAAATGGAGCTTGATTGTGGGTGATCATTTGGGAGAGGACACAGATCCGAAATGGGATGATATTATGCGAAACATGTATCTGCCTGTTTCATCTTCCAATATTACCTTGGAATATGACACAATGAATTCTAGCATCTCCATAAAGCAGGCGGATGTAGTTCTCATTTCTTATATAGATGATCAGGATGGATCGTTGGTTGAATATTTTGATTACGACAAAGAAAGGGCCTACAATGATCTGGTGTATTACTCTGAACATCAGTCTTCACAAGGGCCAGCTATGACATTCCCTGTATTTGCTGCAGTTAGTCAGAAATTGAATGATGTTGGTTGCGGATCACAGACATATTTCTATAAATCCGTGGAACCTTTTATTAGACTCCCTTTTGCTCAAATGAGTGAACAGAATAATGATAACTATGATGAGAACGGTGGCACCCACCCTGCTTTCCCTTTCAATACAGGACATGGAGGTGTTGTTCAGAGCTATTATTTTGGGCTCACAGGTATTAGATTCAGTTACAATATTACAGACGACGATAAAATAAATAGAATTTTGCACTTCGATCCTGTCCAACTTCCATTGCTTCCTGGAAACCTCAGAATATCGGGATTCAAGTATATGAATGAGTCTATAGATATTGATATTGGACTCGAAAATGCTAGTCTAATTCATAATGGTGTTACTAACGATACAGTCAATATTTATGTGGATTCAAGAAATGATGCAGGTGGATTTTATACTCTGAAACCAGGTGAAAACTTGACTGTTCCTGTTTATTTGACTTCAGAAAATCTTGAAGACTCTATCACCGAATGTATTGCTGAAACAATTCAGTTATCAACTGGTAGAGATGGCGATGTGTTGACTTCCATCTTAGACGGAGATAACTCTACATCATGGCAAGCATCTAATAAATCTGAGGTTTCCCAGATTTTAATCGATTTGAATTATAAGTCGGCATTTGACAGAGGTGTAATTGTCTGGGGTGCTAGACCAAGTGCCAACTTCTCTGTTTCTATTTTGCCCGAGTTCGAAGGTATTGATAGTTCTAACATGACGTCGATGGACTTTGATACTGATGATTATAATGTGACTTCGATACTGAAGGATTGGCAAGTTGAAATCACTAGCAAATACAACTCCACGGATACTGAGGTCAAAATAATTGGTCTCAATACTACAGAATTTGAATTTGAAGATGTCATAGAAGCTCGGTACATCCTATTGCAAGTCTATGGAGTCTTAGATGATGATGACAGTGAATATGGAGGAGAAATTGCGGAGTTTTCTCTTTTTTAGAAGTTTTATAACGTTGTATTTGTGAATTTTATTGTATCCTCTACTTAATTCCTCGTGGATGATTTATGCGTTAAGTCCAACCTCTGCAATCATGCATAAGTGATCGCTAGGGTATTCATCCTCTCTTGGTTGACCTAAATTCATATCTTTAGGATGAGGCAACTTCAGTAGTTTCTTCACAACGAGATCATTATTGTCTTCAAACTCAGTTAAGCTTTCGATCTGGGTGCAATTCTCAGCTGTATCCCAATCTTTTATAACAAAAATATAGTCAAGTAAACCCCTCCAAGTGTGTGCCCAATTTGAAAAAAATGGCTCATTCCTAGTATTATCCAGTCCAGCATTTTCAGGGTCAACTAGGTGATACCCTAAGGAATAAATGGATACTGCTCTGACAGGTAAACTATTGTGTAGATCTTGCATCTCTTTCACTATCTGCTTCTGTTCTTCGTTTGCGACAAATGATTCGGGCACAGGACTCTGAGGTTGGTCCTCTCCAAACTTTTCAACATTTCCTCCTTCTTCATTTTCAGCGATTACACCTTCTCTCAATTTTGAAAAACGGAAAGAGGTCGAACAAGAGAGAACTGTTAAACATCTAGAGTCGTACTTGACCGGTTTCGAAACGATCGAAAGGTAAGGAGAATCATAGGGTTGTGAATTAAAGTCCCCGGCAAAAAACTTCCAGATTTTATTGAATTCGGGATGCAGGATTCTGATCCGTTTTTCGAATTCCTGGGTTTGTCGAAGGACTATATATGTTTGTCTGGTTCTTTCATATGTTCCAAATGGGTGCCAGAAGAGATGTGTAGTGCCAATAATCAACAGTTTATCAGGACTTGTTTTGAATTGCAGTCCAAGTAATAAGCCTATATTCTGTGTCACGGTTCTTGGAACTACTGGATCGGTGCTCTCCTTGTCGTAATCGATGTGACAGACATCGACAACGTTGAATAATGACCGTTTATAGAAGATAGCAACCCCGTGATTCTTGGAACCAGCCCTATGATATTTGTTATCATAACCCAATCTAGAAAGTTCATGTTTCCAGTAACTGTTGTACTGAATGAAATCCATTTCCTGAAGACACATTATATCGCTGTCGTAATGTCTTAATTCACTCAGTAGAATCTTGGATCTCTTGGACCATTTCAAAATGGCACCATTGTCAGGAAATAACTGTCTTCTGATTAGGGCTTGGGCCAAAAGATTATATGTCATGATCTTCAGCGTGATAGTTGATTTGTCTTCAGAAGTGTGTGGAACGGTCAAAAGTTCTCTCTTTATATAACGGTTTGAGTCTGGATCAGAATCATCTCCTTTCTCAGAAACCTCCAACCGTTTTCTCTCTCTTTCTAAAGCTCTTTGTCTTCTTTTCTCCTCTATATACTCAGGGGTAACTTCGCTCCTTGGCTTCTTGTTCTTTTCCTTCTTACTTTTCTTGCCTTTGTTCGCATCCTGAGTCTTGATCTTAGCTCCCACTTCATTGTCCTGCATCTCCCCATATTTGGGCTCTTGGTCCTGTTCTATTTTAAATCCTGGCATTTCAGTCTTGTCATATGATTTTCCGTGCTGTATCAGTTATTATCAGTCAAATGGCGCCCTGGTTGATTGATAGACAGAGACCATGGAAAGAAACAACCGAGTCAAATGCATCAATTTACCTTAGAGCCATTAAATTTTTCAGATTATGTAATATCTCAAACCTGGTTCCGATTAAACTTCGATCTGAAGATAGCTTATTTTTTACACGGCTTTGATGAGCAATATGGAGATAATCCCATGGATAAACAAGGTAATTGCTAGTTGCAAAGATGGTTGAAGAGTCATCAAGTCCCAAAATCAATGTTGATCAGAAGAAGCAAGTCGAAACAGAATCTGCTGAAACGCAATTAGATAAAAATATTGACAATAATTTCGACAAGTCTATTCTAGATGAAACCATCAAGACTAGAAAAGACATAGATGTTTTATTCAAGCTGATCAAGAAGAAACAGAGAGAATGTAAAGATCTAGAGAATGAAAACAGATATCTTCAGGATTATGTTGGGTCACTCATTGCTGGTGGTGGTTTGAAAAACTAATGATGTTTCCTGGTATATGAATTGCTTAAGATAAGATGAATCGAGAATTCAGCGGTTAAAGGAATAATTGCTGATTTAAATAAGATTTATTATTTTTATCTTCATGGAAACATCTCTTTTTTTATGGTGGAAGATTGGAACTAAAAAGCAGTGTATTTCAGAGATGGAGAACGAGAATACGAACTTTCTATCTACTAGACGAGCCTCGTCGGTTCCAGCTAACAGTGTGTTGACTATGTATCAACAGAAGTTTGAGACATACAAGAATCTGAAATCTGTCAAAGCCAGTAAGAATGCTGCCAAGAATACTCCTAAGAATACTGTTAAAAGTTCTTCAACGGCGCAACTGATTATGTCTCGAAGAGATCCAAATAGGTTGGTGGGCTCTTTACAAGAGACGCTAGACTCTTCGTCGTATGCTCTGGGAGACAGAAGCGGCAATATCAGTGACTCTGATGATGGAGAAAATGATAGGGAAATAAAAAGAGTGAATTCAGTTCGGCAAAGCGTCTGGAGTGGAGATTCCTGTGGCGTTATTGATGCTGTTTCAAGTTCCAGTAATTCAGTGTCCAAAATCTACAGTCCTGATGATATTCTCCTTGTTGATGATGAATATGATACAGGTGGAGAAGCTGATGTTGATCAAACTGTTGACTTAGAGGATGATTACGATGTGGGAAAAGATGGGTCCAGTTGCGGCTACGGAAGAAGAAGTGATTCGGGTGATCGAGGTGATAAAAGTGATCAAAGCAGTTTGAACGGCTCGTCAGATTCTGATCCAGCTTCTAGATTGGACTCTGAGGAACAGTCACCTGAATCATCAGAGCCTGTGTCTAGCGCTATAGGAAAGTCTACGGCTCCCACATCTAAATTAATCCTGGACATCAATATTGCTTCACCTGAACTGATAAAGGAATTCGAAAATGAAATGAAATACATCCTTCCAGACATACAGGAAATACAGACTGAGGAACCTGAACTTTCGGAGAGTAAACAGGAACTCTCAAAGTTTACTAAAGTATACATTAAACCTCACGGTGAGCCACTTGCTCCAAAAGGCACGCCTTTAATGCTACAAAATATTGCCCCATCTCCAGTGAGTTATGCTTGTCCATTTTACAACACCTTGGAATATAATCCAAACTGTCCTACAAATGAGTCACTTTTATTCTCAATATTAGATGATGAAATGGACAATTTGGAAACCGAAAATGTCAAGAGGGAGCCTATTTCATTTGGAGAGCAGTTACATCGCTTGTTCTACCGAATTCTACATTTTGGTGATATGTGCGCTAGCGAATATCTGTCTAAATATCCATGGGAAAAGTATTATGATTTGTCGGTTCATTTAAATAAAGAAGGAGAAGATCAAGAGGAGTTCAATTTTGATATGATTCCTCTAAGTCCCAAGATAAACCCTTTTGTTTCTAAGTCAGATTCACTTAGATTAAAGAAGCAATATTCTTATATTGCAAGTAAAATTGAAGAATGAAGCTGTTGGTTGGTTTAGTCTTCTATCCAATCAAGAGCTATAATACAGAACTCGCAATTACATGTATATTCTTCTATTTTATATAGTGATCTCTCCTCAATTCCCCTGCCTTACTCATATTATGATCTTTTAATAGGATTGTAGAAGAATAAATACTTGCTCCACACCAACTACCTAGTGTTTTTGCACATCTGGCGGTTATTGATGGTGAAATCAAAAATGTGTTCAACTCTCTAATAAGTCTTGTCCTAACTCCTGGTATCTGGCATAATCCTCCAGTGATTATGATGTTGGAAAATAGTTCCTTCTTTAAGTCTATAGGTAATTCTTTAAAGAGCTCAATGAGAAGCTCCACGACAGGCTTTTCATCTGTGTCGTTCAGGCGCCAATCTTTTGGTTTCTGAAAAATGAAGTCTTCAATTGGCTCATATTTCAGGTTGGACGGAATAGCCAGGTTTTCGATTTCAAACTCTCCTTGCTCTTCTGTGTCGTCTAATCTTACATATGAATAATCAATTATAAGACGCTCAACCATTGCGAAAGTAATTGGTTTCTCTTTGTCCCTGATTTCGTCTTTCAGTAGATGTAGATATATGTAATGAAGTCTGCGAGTTGCTCTATTCGAATATTTGATGTGATTGCTCAGAATCCTAAAATCAAATACTGGCTCTACCGTCACTAGATTCCATCCTAGATCAACGACTATACTATTTCTAGCTCCTGAACCCAATACTGTCATTAGTGCGTTATTCAGGAATAAAGTTGACCGAATCTGTAACTGATTCAAAAGAAGGTCGTTCAAGATCTGTTTATAAAGATCACTGAAGAAGGAATTGGTAACGATTAACATTTTGATATGAGATGTGCTGAGCTTTTGGCTTGATATTAATTTGTGCAGAATCTCAAACAAGTGTTGTCTTAAATTATACTCAAATGACTTTACCAAGGAGTCTTCTTGTTTATAGCTCAATATATTGGGATCAAACAGATATCTAAAGTGTGTAATATCTTCGGCTTCTGTAGGGTCTGCTAACTGTTCCTGCACCGAAGATACCAATGCCTCTTGCAAAGAGTTTGAAACAACATTGTCCACTTGAAATTGTCGCTTTTGCTCCGATTGTTGGCTGGCGAGTACAATTAATGGTGATGGATCTCCTGCTATTCCAAATTCGATAAACCTACATCCGATTTTGATCACCATGGGAATTGACTTCGTCTTCGCTTTTGTCAGTACATCCGATTCTGACCCCATTTCAACCCTTTTTGTTCCCATCAAGTTATTTCAAGTGATTTTTTCATATTCTATTGATTGTCAACTCCTCTGGGTGATATCTTCTGTCCCATTTCATGAAACAATGGCTCTTAATATTATTTACTTATATATCTTTACGAGATTCAAAACTCACTCCAGCTATTCTATCATTCCCGATTCAGGATTTCGCTAAATGTGTATTACGTAATTTCCCTCCCTGTGTTTTGCTCTTCTGAGCAAAAAAGGGTCGTTAGACAACTGATCCTTTAATACATTTACCCTTTGTTTCCGGATTATTGTTTAAAAGGATATCCAGTGACAAAATATTCAATTGATCGTTAATTGTCTCAAGGTTTTCAAAAGGATTATTCATCAATAAAGTAGAATTGAGGATTTTAAAAGAATCGTTTACAAAATCTTAAACATACAAGGAAAAGGGGATCATCATGGCGAAACAAGCAGTGGAAGAAGAGAATGAATTAGTTGGTTCTGGTGGATTGGTTCTAGTTGATGAGCTTCAAGAACACGGAATTAATGCTTCTGATATACAAAAATTGAAAGCCGCTGGAGTTTATTCTATTTCGGTGAGTATTGGTGATGCTGTATCCTCTGGTGGGACCGTATTAACAAAGTTTGTGATTTTAGAGTGTATTGTCTACAACAAGAAGAAACTTATGTAAAGTTAAAGGCTTGAGTGAAGTCAAAGTTGAAAAGATCAAGGAAGCTGCAAATAAAATAATGTGCACAGGTTTCATCACTGCTTCAGCTCAAGCAGATCTTAGAAAAAGGATATTTAAAATATCTACCGGAAGTAAGGCTTTTGATAGTATTCTTGGAGGAGGGATATCAACTATGTCCATCACAGAGGTGTTTGGAGAGTTTAGAACAGGAAAAACCCAACTCGCACACACCCTCTGCGTGACTACTCAACTTCCAAGAGAAATGGGAGGGGCAGAGGGAAAAGTGGCTTATATAGATACAGAGGGCACATTTCGACCAGAGAGAATAAGAGAAATTGCAGAACGGTACGAGGTCGACCCCGTCACCTGTCTCGACAACATATCCTATGTTAGAGCTCTAAATAGCGAACATCAGAATGAGTTGGTGGAACAATTGGGACTATACTTAAGCGAGGGAACCTATAGATTGATTGTTATTGACTCTATTATGGCTCTATTCAGAGTAGACTATACAGGTAGGGGTGAATTGGGAGAAAGACAACAGAGACTTAACCAGCATCTTTCAAAGTTGAACAGACTTTCGGAAGACTTCAATCTTGCTGTGTTTTTAACCAACCAGGTTCAAAGCGACCCTGGTGCTAGTGCATTATTTGCAAGCGTTGATGGAAGAAAGCCTGTTGGAGGACACATTTTGGCCCATGCATCTCAGACCAGAATTCTGTTAAGGAAAGGAAGAGCTGACGAGAGGGTTGCTAAAATCCAGGATAGTCCAGATTGTAAGGAAAATGAATGTACTTATTGTCTGGGGGAGGGAGGAATAATTGATGCGGCTTCTATTTAGTACCCCTTATGTCATCGCACCATTTTAGTTTCGCAGATTACTTCTGTCAAATGGGCCATGCTGGAATCCAATTCGATAAGCAAAGAGAGAGTATATTGATAAATGCCCAACACCTTTACTACATTTAGTTGAATAATAGATGTCGTGAGTTGTACATGAACCACGATTACTACTTTCTGTTACTGAATAATTGCAATATTATATTTTTACCCGTCTGATTAAACTTATGGGGAAAATCCAAAAAACGCTCAAGTAATATTATAGTGCGCAGAAATTAAAAGGCAATGGAATTATGATTGATATGTATTAGAAGAGTTAAAACATAAAACTTTTGGAACCGTTGATAATCCTGAAACTCAAAGGAGCTATTAAGTATGGGTGCTGTTGTGTCGTTGCCACTGGCACCACTGACATTAGCCGGAAACTGGCTGGCCTCATGTCTCGGAGCCTCAATATGCTCTTGCTGCATGAATTCTAAGATGAATCCATTAGCCAATACTTTCAAGTCTTCTATTGCTACAAGAGTTACCTACGCTGTTATTTTCATGCTGAATTCCACGATTTCTTGGATATCTTTAAGTCATTCATTAACAAATTTTGTGGAAAATTTGACGTGGGGGTTATTTAAGTTTGGCAATGCTTACTGTAAAGAGCATGGTTGTATTGGGTTCACAAACGTCCAGAGGATAAACTTTTCATTAGGAGTATTTCATTTGATTCTTGCAGGACTGTTAGTTGGAGTTAAGTCTACATCGAATCCTAGGGGAGTCATTCAGAATGGATATTGGATGACTAAAATAGGATTTTTGATAACATTAATCATCACGACCTACTTAATTCCGGATAAATTTTTTATTTTCTGGGGCAACTATCTTTCTATATTGTTCAGCACCATGTTCATTGGTATCGGGCTGATCTTGTTGGTTGACTTTGCGCATGAGTGGGCAGAAACATGTTTGGAAAAGATAGAAGAGGGCGAAATATACTTAGATGACTCTGGAAATGGAGATGAATCTTGTTTTGAAAGCTCTTCTTTCTGGAGAAGTCTTCTGGTTGGAGGTACTCTGGTCATGTACTTAGGAGTCATTGCAATGACTGTTGTCATGTACATATATTTTTCACAAACTGGATGTACTCTTAACACAACGGCGATTTCTCTGAACCTGATATTTGTCTTGATCGTCACCGCTCTATCGGTAACACCAATTGTGCAAGAATACAATCCAAATGCCGGTCTTGCACAGTCATCAATGTGCTGCATATATTGCACTTATCTGATTTTCAGTGCCTGTTTGAGCGAACCCGATGACAAGCTGTGTAATCCATTGGTGAGATCCAACGGTACCAGAACATTGACAGTCATTCTCGGAGCCATATTTACATTTATCGCAGTTGCATACACCACTACCAGAGCTGCTGCCAACTCAGCGTTCAGCCATGGATCTTCGAATGTGAACTATGGTAACACCGATGGTCACTACGATTCAGTATTAGATGTGATTACCCAACAACCGCAGAACAGGAATGATATGCGTGCAGAGGCCATTAGACAGGCTGTGAACGAAGGCTCGTTACCCGAGAGCGCTCTTCGTGATCCTGCATATTTTGATAACTCCGATGATGAGCTAGGGGAAGAGAAGAACTATACTAAATACAACTACTTGCTTTTCCATGTGATATTTTTTCTGGCTACCCAATACATTGCTGCATTGCTCACAATTAACGTTGGCTACGAGCTAGACAAGGGCGGATTTGTTCCTGTTGGAAGAACATATTTCAACACCTGGGTCAAAATTATCAGTTCCTGGTTCTGTTTCTTGTTGTACATCTGGACTCTGATTGCTCCTGTTCTTTTCCCGGATCGTTTCTTGTAACTCGCTGTTTTCAATAATTATTACATATGAAGTCGTTGATATCAAATAGAGTATGTCGCGATGCTGCACAGCCTTAGAAAAATTCATCGCCATACGCCTTGTGGATAGATTTGGAGCAAGCAGACAAAAAGACCCAGTTTTCAGAATGTCCAAGTACGATAGGATACAACCAAACATGTGAAGAGAATATTGACATTGGAAACAACATTAGACCATGATCGGGCAATTTCTGTGCGAAAGCAAAGGACTATCACGGGTTCTCAATTTTAGTGACAGCAAATCACCAATTATGGAATAGCACGAAAACGTCCTTTTTTTTGTTGGCTATAAAAGGACAAAAAAATTCCCCGTTTTCGCATCTGAAAACGCGCTATCTCGGTTTGTGTGATTATATAAGCTGTGACGTAATCGGAGATAGTGGCCATGACGGAAGAGGTCAGAGAAGATCTGAGCAGCTACGACAAGATCAAAACGCATATTCCGTCTGCGCGGATCAAGAAGCTTATGCAGAGCGATGAGGAGATAGGGAAGGTTGCACAGGCGACGCCTGTTGCTGTTGGACGTGCGTTAGAGTTATTTTTGTGCTCTCTTGTGGAGAAATCGACACAGACTGCGTCGGGCGAGCAGAGCAAGAAGATTACGATTCAGATTCTGAACAAGACTATTGAACGCAATGAGCAATTCGACTTTATAGTGGGGATTTGTGATAAGTACTTGAACAAGAATTCGGGGTCTGGGTCGACTGCTAGTCACAACGGTCATTGAGGTGTATAATATTGTATGATAGCTCTAATGAAATAATCTGTTAATACAGGGGTGTAGTTTATTGGTCTTGGTGTATGGATGTCCTGGGGCTTGCGTTTAACCAGACAAGATTTATCGATATGGTACGGAGTTCCATGAGGAGATTTCACCGCCACATGAGATTCCCAGCACACAAGAAAACATGGAGGACCGTAGAGGTGTAAGGGTTGTTATGCCACTTGATGTATTCTACTACGCCACCTGATCGGAGAGAGCTGCCCTTGCGTATAAGTATGGGGTACATTCCCTACCTGTTGAGTGTTTCCCAGCATAAATGTCGACTCAATTAGCACTAATCAACTCTTTGAAGGGTTATATTTCCATAAATAAGGAGTCTTTAAGGTATTGGAGGGCATTCTCGTTGAAATAAGTGAGTATAGTCCCAGTATAAACAGGTTAGCAATTGTCATATTGAAACAACATAATGGCACAAATTCAACACACGAAATCGTTCACAAATCCCTTTCATCTCTCATTGAAGAATCTGCAGGCCATCGATGCAAAACAGCAGGATCCTATCTATTACATCGGAGTGGATGTTGGTACAGGTTCGGCCAGAGCTGCAGTTGTTGATCAGACTGGAGCTATCCTCGGATTAGCTGAGAGACCCATCTCAAGACATGAAATAAAAGCAAGTCATATCACCCAATCATCCACCGAGATCTGGGATTCCATTTGTTACTGTACTAAAACTGCTCTTGCCCAGTCGCACATCGATCCTTCCAGAGTATTGGGTATCGGATTCGATGCCACATGTTCTCTGGTAGCCATTAATGAAAAAACTGACTCGCCTGTTGGTGTTGGTCCAGACTTCGAGGATGATTTGGAAAATATAATTCTTTGGATGGATCACAGAGCTGAAGAGGAGGTTAACGAGATCAATGCAACCAACGATGAGTCACTCAAATATGTTGGTGGTAAAATGTCCATCGAGATGGAGCTTCCAAAGATGAAATGGCTCAAAGGGCATCTTCCAAAGGACAGTAATGGAGAGTCCCTTTTCAAACAATGTAAATTCTATGACCTTGCAGATTATCTAACTCACAATGCTACTGGTAAGGAAACCAGATCGTTCTGTTCCACAGTCTGCAAACAAGGTTATGTTCCGGAGGGTATTACCAATAGAAACGGATGGTCAGCTGAATTTTTGAACAAGGTTGGTTTACCTGAATTGGTTGAGGACAATTTTAGAAGATTAGGAGGTTTGAATGGTGTGAATGGAACGTATCTTTCTGCAGGTGAGACTGTTGGCTGTTTGACCGAAGCTTCTGCCGATGAATTAGGATTGACGACAGATTGTTTTGTCGGATCAGGTGTCATTGACGCCTATGCTGGTTGGATCGGTACTGTTGCAGCTCAGACAGAGCTCCCTATCGAGGATCTTGTCGAACAAGACAAATCTGCTGTTGGAATGGCCAAAGCCAAGGGAAGACTGGCGGCTGTTGCTGGAACTTCCACCTGCCACATCTGTCTGGAGGAAAAATCTATCTTTGTGGAAGGTGTTTGGGGACCTTATAGAGATGTCATGGGTCAAGGTTACTGGCTTGCCGAAGGAGGACAGTCGTGCACAGGTGCTTTGTTGGCACATGTTCTTTCCACACACCCAGCATATACCGAGCTAGGTGTTGCGTCTGAGGCTTCTGGGTATTCGAGATTTGATTTCTTGAACACCAGACTAGAGGCCTTGAAGAAAACAACTAAAGAGAGATCAGTGGTTGCATTAGCAAAGAATCTCTTTTTCTACGGCGACTTCCATGGAAACAGATCTCCTATTGCTGATCCTCACATGAAAGCTTCAATTATTGGACAGTCAATGGACGTCTCGTTAGATTCTCTCGCTATTCAATACCTCGCTGCTTGTGAATTTATTGGTCAACAAACAAGGCAGATTGTGGAGAGAATGGAGGAATCGGGATATAATATCAACGCGATTTTCATGAGTGGTGGACAGTGTAGAAACGGACTTCTAATGAGACTATTAGCTGACTGTACAGGACTTCCAATTGTTATTCCAAGATATATTGATGCCTCTGTTGTATTTGGTGCGGCAATGTTAGGGGCTGTTGCGGCAGAGGATGCTCTCAAGAGTCGTAAGGAGACATCAAAATCAAGAAGAAATTCAAATGTATCATTTGCAGCAAACAATGACGTTGTTGTACCAGATCAGCCACACTCTCCATACACGGCTCCATCTGCCACTGCATCGATGACTTCGATCAGTGCTCTGGCTGCTGGTAATGCACAGTCCTCTTATCCGTTCCCTACCATGACTCCAATAGAAGATGAATCTAAACAATTAGGAAATCACAATGTTGACCGTTCTGATGACGATGATGATGATGATGACCAATTAATTTCATTTGGTTCCAAGTCCAGGGCACAGGCCACTGCCACTCAGAACTATATTTCGAGCAAAACTTTCACTTCGATTCCTCGGAAACAATCCAGTCCTGTGAAACCAGGAGATAGGTTGTGGAAGGTAATGTCCAATCTTTCAGGTGTTGGTAAGATCATTTTCCCATCCAGCAAGAACGATCCAGACAGAAAGCTCTTGAGCACTAAATACAAAATATTCCTCGACCAGATAGAGACGCAACAGAAGTACAGAGCCATGGTGTCCAAAACCGAGGAAGCTATCCAAAACTATATGAGCATTTAAAACTATCTATGTTTGGTTTACATCTGATTTAAATTTTCAATGATTAGATATGTATTGTAATAGATATAGTTTAAACAATATTTGTTTTATTTGATAAGAATATTTCTTTCTAGGACAATATTTCAGAACATTAATCGTTTCAGTTCTCTTTAAGAGTTCTATTTGTTCTTTCTTCATATTGTCACTCTTCGCTATCAACTTAATGTTTCTTTCCAGTCATATGATCTGCCAAGGCCCGGTTTTTGATCAGATCTGATAGAATTTCACAGCCATGAAATTATTAGCCTTGCGGCTCATAATCCCGTAAACCTCGGAAAGAACCGCATATATATATAAGGTGGTTGGCCCGTGGTGGTTAAAGGGATAGAGAGCAGGGCATGTAAGACATTGAAGTGAATAGAAACAATTAAAATTATGACATTGAGTAGACAAATTGACCCTGACATTCTTGAGGGAAAGATCTTAGAAAATGAGTCTTCTGAGAAGAGACTCGTTAGCAAGTATATCTCCACTAAGAAGCATTACCATAATCGGAGAGTAGAGACTGCACCAGAATCTCAATTGGTAGCAAAATTCCGAGGAATTGATGATAAATACAAACTGCAGGAATCAGGTATGCCAGCAAGACAGGTGTACGATCTGTTGCATGCGGATCTCACCTTGGATGGTAATACCACATTGAATCTGGCTTCTTTTGTCAATGTTCATATGGAAGAGGAGGCACAGAAGTTGATCCTGGAGAATCTAACCAAGAATCTTGCAGATAATGATGAGTACCCAATGTTGATTGAACTTCAACAAAGATGTATTTCGATTCTTGCAAACTTATGGAATGCTCCCGTCGAAACCGAGGAATCAGGGTTAGAGACTCCAAGGCACGTGGACAAGTTTGTTTCCATCAAAACGGCTGCTATTGGTACCGCATGTACAGGTTCTTCGGAGGCGATCATGCTGGGAGGTCTGACAATGAAGAAAAATTGGCAAGCCAGACGAAAAGCCGAAGGAAAAGATATTTATCATCCAAACATTTTGATGGCCTCATGTTGTCAGGTTGCATTGGAAAAGTTCGCTAGATATTTTGATGTTGAAGCACGGATTGTTCCTGTCTCTTCAAATGACTTCTTGATTGACTACGACTACATCACAAGGCATCTGGATGAAAATACTATTGGTATCTTCGTTATTTTGGGCTCCACTTATACGGGTGGTTTTGAAGATGTTATTAGAGTCAACGACATCTTGCAGAGCTATGAAGACGAAACCGGAAACTTCATTCCTATCCATGTAGATGGTGCTTCTGGTGGTATGGTAGCATCTGTAATGTATCCAGAGTTAGTTTGGGATTTCAGAATTCCAAGAGTTATGTCTATCAACTGCTCGGGACATAAATTTGGTCTGGCCACAGCTGGACTGGGATGGGTTGTGTTCAGAAACCAGGATTGGTTGCCAGAAGAATTGAAATTTCAACTGGAATACCTAGGAGGTCTCGAAGAGTCTTTCAACTTGAATTTCTCCAGACCAGGATTTCAGGTGGTTCATCAATATTTCAATTTCTTGCATCTTGGCTTCAACGGATTCCATGAGATCTTTGATAACTGTTTAACCAACGCCCGAATCCTCTCGAACTTCTTGCATGAGACAGAATTCTTCACTTGTGTCTCTAACCTTCATCTACCAGTAGGTGCAACCAGCAGAGGTCATCCTTCTCAAGCTATTACACCAGCGTCTCATCATCATTACTTGTCAGATCACGCTGATTTCAACCCGGCTCTTCCTGTCGTTTCCTTCCAATTGACCAAGGAGTTTTCCCAAAACTACCCGGAAATTCCTCAGTCCATGATTTCTAAACTTTTGAGGAACAGAAAATGGATCATTCCGAATTACAATCTTCCTAAAAGCTCTTCGGAACCACCAAATGGTACCAACAACGAGATTTTAAGAGTTGTGGTAAAATCCAATCTAACATCACAACTTCTTGACAAATTGATGCATGACATCGTTGAAGTTATGGATGTCTTGATCAAATCCGTGGAACTTGTTAGAGAGAATGTGAAGTCCATCAAGCGTTCACATACTTCAGAAGAAGAAGAATCTATTGGAGAATCTATGGTTTACAATATGTTATTGAGTATTGCCAATGATGGAAATGAGAAATTGATTAAATTTAAGACCCCGAGCACTGGACCTCAACCTTCTGGTTCGTTCAGGGGTATTTGTTGAATTTTGTTTTTTATTTCTAAACTTTTGCGGATTTCTTATTAAATGGTTCGTTTATAATGATAGTAGAGCTAATTAAAGAATTTTCCCTATCCTACTCTTTGCCGTATTCATCTTATGCTGGCTGGAATCCACTTGATTATTAAGATCCGACAGCAGTTCATTCTGGATCTCCAGCTCCTCATTTATCGCACATCCAATCTGTTTCTGTCTTTGTATTATTGTCTTGAGTCCATCTAAATCCTGATCTTGTTGTTTCATAGTGAGTTGATGTTGCTGGTAGAGCTGGTTGTTGTCCAGACTCTTGGTGGATTCTGTTTCCTTCGGTTTTCCAAGAGTGCGTTTTGTCGTAGAAAAGAGCTTGTCTTGGGTCTTTGGAGTGTTAATTAGAACGCGTTCTGATGAGGAAACTCCCATCAGCAATGATCTGAGCTCTGTGTAGTCGCGCGTCTGCTGGGTGATGAGGTTCTGTCTTCTAGCCATTTCTCCTGCTCCCAGTTCAGGACCGATTTCCAGATAGCTTTGTAGACCGTCTATGCGAACTTTAGATGAATCCAGTAGTTTTTTGCATTCGATGATGTTTGGGTCTTTGGAAAACAATTTGGAACGTACTCCCTGAAGAAGCGACTTGAGATCTCGAAGGGTGTCCAGCCATTTCTGTTGCGAGTCAATCTCGTTTGGTGATCGGGCATTAAATAGCTGATTATTTCTGTGATCCAGATATCCTCCGTTGAGCGACTCGAAAGCGCTTTCGGGAAGGTAAAGAAACTCAATCACCATTGGAAGTGTTCTGAACTTCTTGTCGTTGAGAAGTCCGTTCAAGAAGTCTGTCAGACCCTTTTGTCTTTGTTCCACCAGAAGATCGCTATTTTTGTACAATGATGTGTACTTTGATGGTAATTTGTATGGGATGCTTTCATTCATTTCTGTTTCTAAATGTTTTTTGAACTCCACAAAATCGCTGTATCTCTTACTCACCTTATGGATTATAGACTCACTTGGAAGCTCTATTTCGATATTATACATGGAATACCCATTCAAAGATATCGTTGAAGGTATATTTACCTTAATCATTCTTCTATGGTGTTTGTCAGTCTCTTGATTGAACCTTATATTTCTTGTAATTGTTCTAGGAGTAAAGAAAGACCCTACAATGAAGAGGGCAAGATGATTATTTATACTCCCTCGCTATAAAAAAAAGCTCTTAAAGTTAATTACCCTCAATAAAGAAGAATACCTTTAATAAATGGGATTTTCCATACAGTTAGAACACAGAAAGTAGAACAAAATAAGTCTCTGGATATGGGAAAACAATATATATCAACAGCAATCGTAGGCGACGCCCACAAATCTGATATTCTGGATGTATCACCCACTAGAGAGTTCACAGTAACGGCTTCATCAGACGGATATTTGAAATTTTGGACAAATCAATCCTCAGATAGGGATCTGAAGTTATCCAGGTTTGTGGATAGACTCGGGTTGCATCATGTGTCAACTTTTGAAGATACTGTGGACGGAAATCGTGTGTTTCTGGTGTCGACAGTGGCCTTCTCTGGAAAAGTTTATGTCTTCAACTACGACTATGACACACAGGACTTGACTCCAATCGAAGATCTACCATTGGAATTGAAAAATGAAAAAACGTCATTCTGGGCAGTCAAACTCATGAAAGACCCCTCCGGCCAAAAACATCTATTCGCCGTCACTCTTTCAATAGGAATCACCCAATTGTATGAATTAAACGTTGGAAAGCCCAACAACGAAATCAACGGACTTCTTACATATCTAGGATCCACATCATCTTCGGACAAATCATTCGCCATGTGTGTTGATCTAGATCCAACTTTCAAAAGGATGGCTGTTGGACATCAAAACGGCAATGTATATATTTACGATCTAGAATATCTGAAGCCGTTGTACGAGTTCCAGTCTCACGGACTTGAAAAGGCCACCTCCTCAAGTTCTCTATCGACAGTTCGTTCTGTCCAGTTTTCGCCGGCGGGCTCTTTTCTGGCAGTGGCTAGGGACTCCGGTGCATATGGAACGATATATCTCTATGATGTAAAATACGGAGAAGTCATAGGAAGTCTAACAAATGCTACACATTCCTCGAACGTAGGAATCGGAGGATATGCCCATAATAGTTGGTGTCTTTCGCTTTCTTTCAATGAAGATGGAACGCTTTTGGCCACTGGAGGGCTAGATAACACTGTTCGTGTATGGAATACCAAAACACGCACAAAAGAGGCTACAATTGTAATAAGCAAATCCGACGTCGATGACGAAGCTCTGGCATCTTCGAATCAGCTTGATCATGCCACCTGTTGTTCATTAGCATTCACCAAGAAAGGTTTAATTGTCGCTGAAGGTAATAATGACGGACTCGTTGTCGTTGGGTTCGACAGAGCTATTAGATGGTTTAGAGAAGCTGGTGGAATATAATATCATTTGCATAGTTTAATATATTCATTAAATTTCAATCATATATACCGAAGATGCGTAATATATAGCGATCCTTAGTATGTGTTGTTACCCATTTTATCCTCATTTAAGGTTGATTCCCCAAATCATTGTAGTCTAAATCACCATCGATATTTGCTCCTATATTTCCTAACAATTGGCCGTTTCTGGTCGCCATACTGTAAACATCATCTTCTTCCTCTTCATTATGGTTGTCATTAATGAACGATAACGGAGATTGATTATCCAGATGTGCACCAGCAGGAGTGTTGGTTGTGCTAGGGGTAGTAGGGATTACCCCAAATACAGATGTTGACATTGAATTAGGAGTTGTAAACCTAGTGGGGGAACCCTCCATATCTCCTAATTTTATTCTCTTTTTTATCGACTCACTTCTTTCTGATCCTTCTGATGAATACACAATCTTACTTTCATCACTCAGACCCTCAAATATCTTCAAAATCAGACTCTTGTTGAGATTTCTGAAGTACTTTGTCTTCACCAATTTTCCCCAATTTTGAAATATGAACGACTCACAGTTAGAGCGCAAAATCAGATCCTCCAAGTAAATCGATACCTCCCAGATTTTAAAGATAGAGTGCAACTGGAACCCGTTCGTGTATATGCTATTCAAAACCAGTGACTTGAGGTCAGATAACTCGTACAGCTCAGACAGCAAAAGCAAGCCGGTCATTTCATCGGTTGTACATCCTTCGATGGAATTAGTGTAAAAGAAGTCCAGCATTTTCTTTACCCAGTTAACTGGCTCAGGTATGAACATTTCATTTGATTGAGTTTCTGACATTCCGCTGTTATATAGTTTTTTGAAATAAGGCCATCTTGTTATCAGTATCAGCTTATGGGCACGGATAGGCTGGCTTTTTTCGTATGAATTGTCATTATCTGAGGGTCTAACATCCGAATTCAAAGCAACAATAGAAAAATCTGTAAATTCCTCTTCCTTGTATAAGGTATGGAATTTTGCTAACAAACAATCATCATCTTTGCTCTTCTCTAGTCTGGTAGATACGCCCATATCAACTAGTGACAACTTTGCTAAATGTGTCAGCTTGTAATCATACGATGTATCATTGGTATCTGGGGTCAAAGGATACCCCAACATACAAAGATTATCTTGATATATAAAAAAATGCTTCCATCTGAATTTTGTGAATAGCTGCAAATCCCCGGATATCATCGGTCTGTACTTCAGTGATTCGAGATCAAACAACCCTATAAAAGGAGTCACTGCTTCCTGGTCAAGAGACCATTGAGAAGTCATGATATCGAGAACCTTGTACTGAGAGACTCCCAAATATGCATGGGTCCCTGTAAGGGCTCGTTGCATATTACTCAGACGAATATCCCCAGTAGATCCTGTGATATCAAAAAATGATATTTTCTTCACATGGTTCATTTGTTCGGAAAGGCCTCCAAAGGACCATATTTTGGAGCCTGAGTCATGTATAAAATGATCAAATCTGCTGACAAATGTACGTCTTTCCCAAACTCCTGAGTCAATAGTGAAACAAAACAAGGAGTCTACCGGCTCCTCTTTGATTATATTATTGTAGCCGCCTCCTATATAGAGTCTTTTTCCATCAGCTGAGAGGCATGCTGAGTGTCTGGATATGAAGCCGGGAGAGTCAATGTTGGATGGATCCTGAAACGGAATGGACCATCTATCTTCTTTAATGTTGTAGTTGAGGATCTGTGAATTTTTGAACAGTGAGTCCTTCAGACTCGAGTTCCCTGAGTTCTGGTGGCATAGATCGTCTACCGGAAGACCACCATATATTAAAACATGGTTGGCCGAGAATAGAGTGCATGAATGACCTTCTCTATAGATTCCGCTTTTTCTTGATGGAAGCCATTTGTTCCGTTTGAGATCCAGAAGATAGATATTATCGTCGATCACATCATCCTGGTCAAATCCTCCAAAAAGCATCAGGATGTCAGACTTTTCGTCTACACATACTGATGATTGTAATCGGTAGTAAGGACTTTCTTCTTGGAGTTCGGTTGGGGTGATATTATAGTTATCGAATAATTCAGATCCCTTTTTGTCAACTGGCAACTGCATCAACGGTCTCATTTTCCGATCCGATGGTATCTATCTCTATGTTCAAATGGTTCTTTGACTCTCTCTGATGCAACTTATTAAGTATATGTTTAAGTCTTTTTGTATCATCATACAAATTTTATAGATAATGAAAATTATTTTAGATCGATCGCCTTAAAAGGATCTCTTATCTGAGATCTTGAAAAATTTCAGCTCTGCTACCAATATAAATATATATATTAAAAGAGAACGAATAGAAAGAGATAATTAACATTGGTTGTACAAATACACAAACATCATAGACTGAAAAGTCCTGTCTTCTTTTTTCCAAACGGATAGACCACCATGGTGCTGAAAAAAAGACCTACAGAGATCCCAATAGCTATCTCAATCATAGAGATACCGAAGGAAAGAGTGCTATCTGTCAACAGGCTGCTTGTTGACGAAGTAACTGTGTCATTACTTGCTGTAGTCAATTGATTAATACCTGTTGCCAAAATATTACGGGAGGCAACACCTCCCGGGACCTGATCAAAAATTCCCGTCAACATCGAGGTGAAGGCAGAATTGCAGTAGCCAATTCTTTTGAAGGATTTGCCTGTCCGAGAATATAGGTTGCTCAGAAGACCAATAGTGAAGGACCCTAGAGCAGAATTGAACTCAGTAATTGTGAAATGACGTGATGAGAAATAGGAAACAACATAACCTCCACAGGCTATAGTTGTCATGATCGGAAGCTGGTGAAATTGAGCCTGGGACGCTAAAGATAAAGTGGTACTGAATAGCGGCACAAACAGAAAATTAAACCAAGGAGAAATGTTAGACTTGCAGGTGGTATTGGTGGTAGCGTTCTTATCCATCCATCCATAGACTGCTGATCCTAATGTCAGACCAAATCCCAGAAATAATGAATATATAATAGCATAAAACATCCGCACAGAACCAGCAACTAATGACCGACTTTGAATTTCAAGCGCACCACTCAAAATTATATATCCTGGTAAGATCATACAGAGACCACCCTGAACAACTGCACTGAAACAGAAATATTTCCCACCGCCAATGGTTCCAATAGCCCTTCCAATAAAACTGAGCCAGATGGAGCTACTCACCTCAAAAACAGACGAGTAAATCGACGATTTTGGAGCAACCACTAATTGTAGAAACCCTAAAATACATCCCATTACAAATGTAGGTGGGATATCTAGCCACGAACCTCCAAAGGCCCAACTGATAACTGTACAGCTAGAAACTCCGTATAAAAGAATACACCACCAAGTATTAACATAAAGTGGTCGATTAAGCAGTTCTTCCAATTTCTCTGAAGCTTCCTCAACTCCCATTCGATCGTGAACAACGCTCTTGTAAAGCTGATGGGCCTCATCTAGCTTACCAAGATCCAAACCTTGGGAAACTCTAACTAATTTCATTTCAGATGTTCTTGTGGACGGGTCTCCAAAAGAAACAATCATGCATCCCGGAAGATAAATAAAACTACTGTCTATTTCCAAAACCCTGGATGCAGCACCCAAGTACTCTTCTAATCTGTGATTTGGTGCTCCAAACAGCATAAAGGCCTTGCAGAGGGTTAGGATAAATTTCTGTCTTTGTAAGATATCGGCAATATGTACTGTGATTCTAGCAGCATTCTCGTGATTTCTTTTCTTCTTCATTTTAAGCACATCTTTGAAGTTTGACTTATCCTTTGGAATTGTAAATTGTGGAAGCTCTACCCTTTCTTTAGAGTTCCTTCTTTCTTTATTTGTGAAAAAACTAGTCAAAGAGTTTCCTGAAAATGATCGTAAATGTAGAGGGTGTGAAGGCATCTCTGAAGATGTCGTTGAAGACAGTATATCTGGTTCTGATGAATTGGGACGATTGTATAATTTCATCTTCTTAATTTTTTTCTTGAACTTAGATTCCTCTTGAACTGATTGCTCCGATGTATTGTCCACACCAGTGTAATAATCCGAAAGATTAAGCATCTCATTTCCAGAATTGTAAAGACGCATTAAACTTGAGGATATTCCTGTTCTAACTCTAGTTGGAAGAGGAACTTCATCAGTTACTGTTTCGTCATAATCTTGCAATAAGGGAGTCATTAAAAAGTCTTCCGAACTATTTTCAGGATACTTTGATATAGTAACTGATTCGGTTTCGAAATCAGATGAGTCTCGAGGTCTTAAATTCTTCATGGGAATATATTTGTCAACTATGTCTTTAGCCTCATCTAGATCTAACATCATCTCCTCGTCGGTTTGTCTTCTTCGATCAGAATTCAACTTCATTGCACCGGGAGCCATTCCATTGGATGCTTTTGTGGTTCTAAAATGTATTAGTTTGGATGCTAATGAACTTTGTGGCAAGTTGATAGTATGCTGAGACTTGTTGGAATTGGAATCTGAATTTAAAGCGTGAATAGGTTCTTCAGAGTTTGGTTGATCGGCTCCATGAAGAGTGAATCTTCGAATCAGATTCATGACTCTGTTAGACCGATAATCGTTTTCATCTGACTGGTGAGAATCGTGTGCTCCTATTGGATGGTCTTGGTCTTGGTCTTTACATTCTTCGTTTGAAATTTCGTCTGTGTTATCATCAGTGGTTTGATCATCACTAGATTCCGTATTCTCGTCGATAGCAGGACGTGAAGGCTTTTGCTCGGAAGACTTCATTTTGCGAATACCTGTGTCTTTGTAAAACTCCTGGTCAAAATCTACCTCGATTTCCTCCTGAATGCGTCGGCTGGTGTTCGAGGAGGAGGGAGCCAAGGGTCTAGATCCATCAGCTGTCTGCAACACCTGATTAAGCGAAGCTCTGCTGGCCTCCAACGACGAAAACACCGGCATCGCCGGTGTTGGAGGTACACCATTGACCTCTGCATCATCCTCAAGAATCGGTAAGTCCTCAACCGTGTTCTTGGACATTCCAAAGGGGGCACGATGTCTGGAACCGACACCCAAAGAACGAAGCGGAGAAGGCTCTCTGCTTCGTGGTCCAGGAGATGGCGACCGCGATCTCAAAATTCCTGACATTAATGTCTTTGCTGGCTCTAGTTTGATATCTGTTCTCTATTTCTTGTGTTTATATCGCCATATCGACTAACAAAACAACATATTCTTAATTACTATTAGAGATTATCTATGGAATTTTAGTCTCAAGTAAGAAACGACTTCCGAACAATGGAGAAATCAACGGTATTAAAAACCTATTCACGAAACAATACGCATAATTATTGAAAACAATAAGCCAAAGCTGAAAAACAAACCAATTCAAATCATAAACAATGAAGTTTTTTTTTTTCAACAATTAATCCTAATAAAGTTTTTCTTAAGACTTTCTTAATAAACTTATTGCCTTCTGTCAAACTTCCCCAAATGGCTGACTACCGGATATGCTGGAAATCTCTATACGGACAAACTCGGCTGACATTTTAAATCTTGTGACCTTTGTTCCCAATAATCAAAGCAATAACAGCAGTCATAAATACCCAAATTAAACATTTAACCCCATCTCTGTGTCTTTCTCTGGTTTATCTATCCCATAGAAAACATCTACAAACGACACAAGAAATCTAGACACCGCCCAGCTCCATTTACATCCCTACACCACAACGGTCGGATCTTTCTGATTTTTCCCGTTTGTGTTCCGGGCTCGTAACCTCGCTCTTTTCTCCCAAAAATCTCGACTCCCGTTTTGGTTGAGCAGCACTCTTTTATAAACAACTTGTAGATGTTACACTTAACACCGCCACCCCCCCTGACACTAATTTAGCTTACTGATAACAAATCTACAACAAAGGTCAGAGATTGTGGAGTCATCAATCAACAACTTCATATTATTTCAATTGTTTGCACTTTCCGTTGTGGCAGCCAACTCCGTGGGTATCTCCTTATCCATCTGTTGTAAACAATTGCTCAAAAAATGGTCCAGCCCAGACATTTTCCTCCCTCGATCGCTCCAGAAACAGATCTGTTTCTGGATGCAACAGGCGAACCTCTCAAGTTTTATCTGTATCCTCCGCTGGACACCAACCAGCAATTGGTTCATCTGATCGAAGTCAATCACGGGGTAATCTCTGCAGGAGTCTCGAAAGACGTTGTTGTTTTGTCATCGCCAGATTATTTTATGTCTGAGGATCTCAGACAGTTCCATGTTTACTCGTACAAATTCGTTGAGGATTCTGTCAGCAAGGGGTTGCAGTCCTTGTCAGCTTACATCATCAATTCGCCAAAGATGAACCCGGCATCCTCTGTTTCAGGACTAGCCCGGCAGGAATTAGCGAGCATTTCTGCCCCGACCACCATGAGGTACTTCACCCCAGAGGAGGATGCCGTTCTATTTGAAGAGATTAGAAGACGTCCCTGGATGGGTTTCAAGGGTCATCAAATATACAGGGATATTAGTCAGTTGGACTTCTTCAAACAAAGGCGGAGGTCTCCTGCTTCTCTGAGAGAGCGTATCAGAACTCTCAGATACGATATAGAGTATGTTTACAAGGCCAACTCGTCCAGAGAGTTGCTCAAAGATAAAAATGGTAATTTCATTAGGGATTACAACATGACGAAGAAGACTACAAATTTCTCTTCTATGGAGGATTTTGAAATGTGCAAAACTATCTACCTCAAGTTGAGACCGGTGGCTAACGAGAAAGGGTTCGAGTCCATTAATTTCCCGACCGGATTCTTTGACAACTACTCTTCTACGCATCCAAACCATACTGCAGAATCATGGAGACAGAGATATAAGAACTTCCTCAGTATATTTGGTATTGCGAACTATCTAAAGTACTATATTATGCAGATTAGACAGGAAAAGGAGCCATTGCCAGCTAATCTTGCTAATAAAGACTGGATCAATGCCAGAAAACATCTGAAGAAAACACCAGGCCCAAGACTCTATTTTCCTAACATCCCAGAAGGAAATGAGTTCTTGGACGCTAATATTGATTCTGTTGAATTGCCTAAAGCTGTGGATTTGGTATACATTCCAACTCCGAGACCAGAAAACCAGTTCTTGCATCCAACTCCTCAGGAGCAGATCGAACGCTCGATTGCGATGGCTGCTCGGAACCAGGCTGCGACTGATTTTACAGACGCATTAGTTGCCAAGCAGAGTCCTCAAACTACAGAACAATCTTCCACTGGAGCTCATGTCGATGAGGACGGACCTGTTTCTAAAAGAATAAAGCTAACGCATAATTCACCATCGCACTCAAATAATATCGACCCTGCAATTGAGGGACTTCAAAGGCCTCTGGAGTTCATAGAAGAACCAACCACTTATTTCAGAGAGAGTACCTTTGTAAATTCTTTCAACAAGTATGGTATGCCTATGAATCTGGAGCAGATAAAACCACAAAAGGAGAAATTCTTTACGAAATTGGAAAATATCCTTGATCCAACCACCAGCATTTCTCCGAAGGCCTTGAGCCAAAAGCTCAGTAAGATCGGTATCCAGGAATATTACACTATATTCTTATTCCACAGATGCAATTCCAAAAGAGACTTGATTTTAGACTCTATTAAACACTTCATTGATACTGATGGACATGAGCTGCTGGCCTTGAAACCAGGTATCTGGTCCAATAAGTCATTGGAGTGGTTAAACCTCAGAGACGAACACCTACTTCATCTTCTTGAACTTTACCATGGCACAGTCAATTACCATAGCCAATTAGAAGCTTTGATAAAGACTAAGACCATAAACTGGTAGTCGTTCAGTTCTCGCCTCTTTTTCTTCGTATGTGCTCTTTGTATTTCCTTTCGATATTACATGTAACTTTATTACTCTTTCAATGTACTTTATGTCCCGCTATCAATTTTCCTATATTTACAAATTACGACGATGATTGTTTTTGCTCAACGACATCTTCTTCCTCTTCTATAACTACCTCTTCTATAGCCTCTTCCTCTGAGTCGAATGTCTGGCTTGTCTCATCGTTCTTATCCTGTTCCAGCTTCTTATATTTGGCTTTGGTCTTTCTCTTAGCCCGCTGTTTTACCATCTGTTTACGTGCTATCACTATGGAATTCCTGCTCATATCTCCCTTGTTCATATCTTCAATCTTTGCGGCCAGAATCTGTCTGGCTATCTTTCTATTCTGATCTCGAGACCGAGTAGCTTGAGATGTTACTACTATCCCCGTAGGAAGATGGGTAAGCTGCACTTTCGAGTTAGTTTTATTGATCTTCTGACCTCCTTTTCCAGATCCACCCTTTATAAACTTCTCGCTGATGTCTGATTCTGGTATTGAGGGTCTTGGAGGCATTTGATTCGGTTTTGGGATCTTCATCTTCTTGGTTCCTTGAAGTTCATTTGCATCCTTTTTCAAAAAAGTAAATGATGAAAAGCTCCTGGAATGGGCATTCCCAATCCGATATGGAACAATGAAGCCTAATCTAATACTATTTTGTACACTTTTCCATCCTGATCGTTGCATTTCTCAGTATGATTTGCTCTGAGAGCCACGCTTTTCACCGTTCAAATACTGTCCAGAAGCATTTACTTCTATCTTAACTAAGAAGAATGGAAAATCGTGCGCCACTATGTGGCGCGGTATGTGGCGTGTGAATTTCCAAGTTTCCAAAAAAATTTTCTTCGTTCAAGAGGACTAGAGGTGATCAGATTGGATACTTATGGTCAGAGGACAAAGACAAAATGACTTCAGAGGCGAAGAGGAAGCTAACATTGACATTAAACAGGATGATCAGACAGCAGATATCAAAATTTCATACCAGTGTGGTTTCTGGAGCCAGGGCCAAGAAGGGATACAGAATTTCACCACACATCAAACTGAGGCCTCCAATCATTCCAACTATAGATAACATAACAGTCAGTGAAAATCATCCTTTATGGCAATTTTTCCAAGACAAGAAGTTTGTAAGAACCACTGAAGAAGTAGGATATACTGGAAGACCATGGACTGTGGCAGAGTTGAGAAGAAAGTCATTTGAAGACCTACATTGTTTGTGGTATGTTTGTCTCAAGGAGCGCAATAAGCTTTACAGAGAATCGCATATATACACTCAGTCAGAAAGTATGAAATCTCATGAGTTTGATGGTCTTAGTGATCAGATAAGAGCTACTATGTGGAGAATCAAACAGGTTTTGACCGAAAGAGAAAGCGGTTTGAATAACGCACAGGAGCAGTTCAAACAATTTGGAGAAGAATATCTAAAGGAGTTCAAGCAACAATATCTTGAGACCGAGGATGTAGAGAATGATGAGTGGTATGACAAGCTTGAGAGACTTCAGTACTCAATATATGGTATTCCGGAGGTTTTGGATCCGGATCTCAGAGTCGACTACAAATTTCTCGAAGGAGTCAAGTATATAGGACAATTGAAGTACGAGAAGTTTGCTGAGAAGGCAGGAAGACAGGATTTAGGTGAACTTAGAGATATTGCCGAGATATACACCATTTTCGAAGAAAGTGCCACTGTTGAAGGTGTCAGCAATGCCTGTGCCAAAATCGATGAATACAGACTCAGCGAGATTGTAATTCCTGGTTCCAAGGAGATCCAAGTCGTTCAAGGATTCATAGATGACAAAATTAACCAATCGCAGAGCGACTTTGTGGAGGAATAGAATACTATTCAATGATTTCATTAGGATATATGATTCTCACTGTACATACTGTATATACGAAGCGACTAAGCTGGAACTTTAAACTAGAGGTCAAATTGGCCTTGGAACGAGTCTAATAACTCCAGTAGTTTTTGGGACACGGTCTCCCACTTTTGCTTTGTTTCTGTAATCTGTTTCCGGAGATTCTCACAATCATTGAGTTTATTATTCATTTGAATGATTAATTGTGTCGAACTCTGTTGGAAAGAAGAGCTGTTGTTTATATGGAATTCGTATAGGTTTTCGTTTTCGTCGTCTCTGTTTTCCTTCACCAGTCTTCCTGATTTCAAAATGATGTTGTAATCGACATCGTCGCCGAAAAGTGAGACAACCTCCTGTTTGGTGAACGAAATCACTCTCGATCTCTTCATGTACTCTTGTATTGTGTCGTTGATTTTCTTCCTATTTTGAAGTAATTCTCTAGCATTTTCGATCTTTTTCAATAGGGTTTTGTTCTCCTCCACTTCTGAGTCAATATAGGACAATAATTTGGCATTCACTACGTCATCTAGTCCGTTGGAATCCTTACTGAGATTGTGATATTTCAGAACATCGATCTTGAGATTCAAATTCGACTTGAATCTGATGACATTCAGACTATTGCGTATTTTCTCTAGCTCTATGATATCTACTTCATTAATCTTCCCTTCTTTAAGTAACGAAACTAATCCAATCAGCTTCGATTTCAATTTAATATATGAATCTATCTCGAGGTCCAAAACTCTTCTCCTGTTTTTCATCGCCATTTTCTGGTCCATCAACAGCTGTTGAGGCCCAGTAGTTTCTCTTGATCTCTCTGTGGCCATTTTTGATTTCTCTAACGTCCTAAATATCCTCTTATACACCTATTAAAAGTCTATAAATATAACACCTTCCTATACAATATCTTGATAAAATCCATTTATAGCCTCATATAGTGAAAATTTATTTTAAAGAAAGTTCTCTATATAATTCTTATCAAACAGAAATTTCCATATTCATCAATTATGACTAAGTGGAGTACACAGATGGAACCAGTGTTGGCCAATAAGAATCCAGAATCAAGCACTATAACTTGGATGCCAATTTGCGGTCGTTGATAATCTCATCGACTAACTGAAGCACCTGATGAGCCAATCCATAAGAGTTCTGATATCCACTATGACCAGAACCATAATTGTGGACAATATCAACACCCTCCTGAACGTCTCTAGACATGTTAACACCTCCTATTCTACCTGGACGAATACCAATGTACTCTTTAACAGAAACCAAGGAAGACGGATTCTTCATAAATGAGCTATCGACTAGCTCTGGTGCATATCTAAGAGCCCTCTTCTTGATTCTTTCAGTCAATTGGGGATCAAAGTGCAATGAACGGTCATGATAGAGATAAGTTCCCGTTAATAGAGTACCATATCCCTTTCTAGGAAGTATGTAGAGCGATTCTGTGGGATACTCTGACTCCATTGGTTCAACAGCGATAATCTTCTCAGCATTGTTCTCCACTAGTAGAGTCTGGCCTTTGATAGGCATGTCATTATCTGCGTCTTTTTCGTTCAGCTCACATCCTCTCAATCCAGTGCAATTCACAACTACATCTGCTACTGAGAAAATGGCGCTGGTCTTGGAAGATTCAGATTTGACTCCAAAAGTAGGGGTCTTACTTGCAGCTAATTCGGGCTCGATAAATAGCTCCTTAGCAGAGGCCAGAGAATCCACAGTTTTCCTCATATATGTTACCCCATGATCGATACATTTACTTAGCAGATAATGAAGATATTGAGTAGGGTTGATAATGAATCCTGTGTATTTGCAAGCAAATACAATATCGTCACAGGCAGCCCCTGCTGGATACTCGTTTGGAGGTATCACTGCATAGTCCCTAACTATGTCCTTATACCAAGGACCTTGGTAATTCTTTTCTTCAATAGAAATCCGCGGAATGTACACATGGGTCTCCTTTTCAGTGACTCCAGAGCTAGGGTCCTTTTCAGCGATGTCCAAAAACTCGTAGTAAGACGAGATATCCTGTAGTTCAGACGTCCATAGAGGGTTATTCTGAGAAGTTGTATGAACAAAAAATGCTCCCGCATATGGACTTGTGTAGTAGTCACTGTAATCTCCTGGAAGCTCTTTAGCTATAATGCTGACTTTATGACCTCTCCTGACTAGTTGCAAGGCCGTAGTCAAACCTACTACTCCAGCTCCAACGACTACTATTTTTGCCATCTTTGGTTTTTTTCCGAATGCTTTCTTTCGACTCAGATGTCTCTTTATATTCCCGAGGTCGTCAGACAGATTGTTTTCAGGACTTCTTTCCATCAATGGCAATTAAGATGATCAGACTGGCGTCCAAATCCAGTTACTTCTTATCAGAGGAAATACAGGGCTGTGCATACCCTTGTAAGATCAGCTTGCTTATGTAATATAATCAGTGCAGATTTCCAAATTTGGACAGATTTGTCGGACCTATGTAAGGATGTATGACGATTACATAAGTCCGCTTTATCAGATACCTCTCTGGTATAAAATAGCCTAAAGCTCATGAATGAGATCCTCTCATCCATGA